>CM067767.1:11037091-11585682 GCA_034642375.1 Vigna nakashimae
AAAGACGCTAAAAACCTAAGATGGCATGCAGATGAGAGAACAACTGATGGGATGCTTCGTCATCCGGCTGATTCCAAGCAATGGAAAATTATTGATCAAGAATTCCCCCAATTTGGTGAAGAATGTAGAAATCTTAGGTTTGGCTTAGCTACTGATGGAATGAATCCATTTGGTAATTTAAGTACCAATCACAGTTGTTGGCCCGTTATACTGATAATTTACAACTTATCTCCTGGATTGTGCATGAAAAGAAAGTACATGATGTTGTCAATGTTGATATCTAGTCCAAAGCAGCCTGGAAATGACATCGATGTTTATCTAAGGCCACTAGTTGAAGACTTGAAGTTGTTGTGGGTTGATGGGGTTGAAATATTTGATGCCTTTGCTTCAGAAACTTTCATGATGCATGCCATGTTATTTTGCACCAATAATGACTTCCCAGCTTATGGTAATTTGTCGGGGTACAGTGTGAAGGGTCATAAAGCATGTCCTATATGTGAAGAAAACACTGCAGCTCAACAATTAAAACACGGAAGGAAGACAGTGTATATGCGTCATTGATACGACTGTCGCGGTCATACAAATTTGATGTGCAGAAATTAATGCAGTATAACTAGGAAGTGACTCCTAGGTCGTCTCTCAAGGACCAATATTTGTGGTTTGGTCTTAGATTTAACACGAAGTGGGGGGGGTTTATGTGATTTTTGTTTGTGCGGTAAAATTAAAAATTAAAGCGGACTGGAAATTAAGCACAACTGAATTTAAAAATACTGAAATAAAATTTAACCACGGTAAAAACTGAACGATAGAAAACAGTAAAAATAGAACCACTTGATCGCAAATAAAATTTATCACAGATTAAAAACGACGTTTGAAATTAAAATGTAATGACGAAATTTAACAATGCAGAAACTGCTAAACGATAAAATACAACAGATAAAATAAAAGCACAGAACTGAAAATGAAATTCATTAAAAGATTTAACACTTAAAAATAATATTCCAAAATAAAACTAACAAACTGTTTCAGAATACACTACACGCTCAAAAATGAAATTGCATGCACTGTTTGAAAATGGAACTGGAAAAGGAAAGAGGAAGAGGCGAGAGCCTCTTCCACGGCCGTGACTTCTACACTACTCTAATGCAATCCTCAAATCTAATGAGTCTCTTCTCTGCCTCAGCTTCTCTTTTATAGCCAAAACTCATAAGCATCCTCCCGTGACTTCTCCTTCATTTCAACATTTTGTTTTTGTGTGGCAGCCTGAATTCCTTTCCCGTGACTTGTTTTTGTCTCCTCCTTCCACTCCTAGATTTGCCAAGGAAATAGGCTAAGGCCCTCCACTTCTTGTCTTCACTTGCTGTAATTTGTTTCTGCATGCATCCTTCTCCATTCCAAAACAATGGATCAATTTTTCTACTCCACGGCTACTTCAAAGTGCTGGACTGCCTAAGTGTTTGCCTTGAATTTCCTCTTCAACTCATGGCAGCTGCAGCTCCTTCAATTTCCTTGGTCTGGTTGGTTACTGGAATGCAGTGAAGTTACTGGATTCTATAGGCCGCATCTTCCAACTCATCTGGAACTGCTGTGTGAAGCTCCTTCCTCCAACCGTGGTGCTGCTGGAACGCTGCCCTGCAGCTCTCTTTCCTTTCTCCAGCTCCACGTATGCGTGCACACCATTATCCCTCTCGGTCACTGCTCCGTTTCTCTTCCAGCTCCACCTTGCAGGTTCTCATTCACGTGCACACTACTGTTCCAGCTCAACAACGCTTCATTCTCCTCCAAGGCCGAGACACACCCTACAGCTCCTGCACTTCTCGTTGTCCATCACCGCATGTGCCATTCTCTTTACTATGAATCACCACATCTCAATCAAATGAAACCAGCGCCTCTCGGTGGTTGCTGGAATGCTGCCAAATGAAGCTGTAAAAACTCCATAACAGCTGCAACATGAAGGTGTGCTGGATGCGTGAGAAGTGGTGGAGTTGGACTTGTTGGAGCTGCTGGTTGGAGTTGGACCGAGGACTCCTTCCTCTGCTGGACTGCTCCGTGTGAAGGCTCTTCCTAAGCTGGATGTGGCAGTTGTTTCCCTTCCAGCACCACCGTGAAGAGCTCTCCTCTGGCCGTGTGGTCTCCTCTTCCACTCTTCATCAAAACCTCTTCAAGTTGGACCAAGAGCTTCCCAAGCTGGACCATCTCAAACTGCTGGACGTTGGTGGATGGAGCTTGAAGCTTGCTGTTGTCTCTGTAAAAGCTGCTGGATCAGCTAGGACACAATTAAACCGTGGCAGCACCTCCAGACGTGCGGACCAGCTGCTCTCAAAAATTGCTCTTTTATTCCAAGGGTGCTTTGCCCAATAAGATTGGGCCGTAAGCTTTTCTTTCTCTATTAAATTCAGCACTTCAATTTTGGAGTAGTGCTTTTGGACGTGAGCTGGTCTCCCTCTTTGATTCCTTGGCAAAATGAATTTTTCAATTATTTGATGTAGAGGCCGTGGGATGTGCTCCATATAGTCTTCCTTCAACAAATGTTAGTGGCCCTACCTTTTATTATGTTGTCTCCCACTAAAAGAAAAAAGAAGACTTTCCATTTGTTTGTTGTTTGCCGTGAATGATTTTGGAATTCACGTGTGCCCCCTTTTCTTATGTGATGCTCACCAAAATGAATGGGCATGTCTATTGTTTTACACGTGAAAATGAGTCACCAAGGCCACACAATAAATTAGCATAATCAATGAGAATGAGATGTGTTTCAGCTTGTTACGTGAATCTTTGCCAACCATTCATACAAATGTTTCTCAATAAAACCGTGATGGCCAAAACTTTTGTCCCATGTGTCCTTTGCTTGAGCTATAAAATGTGTCATCATGAGTGTTGAATTCTTGAGTGTTGGGAGGTCTTAGCACCTTCCAATAATTAATTCCAGCCACCACAACTAAAAAAAAAACAAGCAAACAATGCAAACAAATTAGAAATCACTTAAACAGTAATCACTGGACTGACATAGGAGAGTAAAATAAATACTGGGAACAACACAAAATGAATTTGAACAAAATAAAAACTATACGTGAAAATAGACATCCAGACGAAACTATGAAAAAAAATTGCATGCAAAACGGATAAGAATTGTATTCAAACGAAGACACACAAGTTGACACAACATTCACGCAGCACTGGGATGACATAGGAGAGTAAACAAATTACTGGGAACGGTACAGATCGAATTTGAACAAAGTAAAAACTATACATGAAACTAAACATCTAGACGAAACTATGAAAAAAAAATTGAATGGAAAACGGATACGAATTGAACTCGAACGAGGACAAACAAGTTGACACAAAATTCACACAGCAACCAGCGAAAATTGAAGTGGCTGAAATGCATTGGGCTCAATTGTCATTTCTCATTTAGCCTTCAAATGTCCCAAAAAGATATCCAAAATTTTCCCATAATTAATAATGCAAAATAATAAGTTCAGATAATTCAAATTAGTTAAAATAAGAATTTCTGATCGAATTAAGCACAATTAGGAAAAATAGGAAAATAACGGACGATTAAGCACAATTCCCTGATTAATTCTAGTACAATAAACTAAGTGAAGTGAAGAAAATATTGACTCATCAAAATAGACCACACTTAGTCTTTTGCACTCCTGGGCAAAATCAAGACGCAAATCAGGGAATAGTTCAGGGACATTAAAGGACGTGACACAATTGCAGCATACAGAAAAATAAAAACTCGCAAGAAAATAAACAGAATTTACACAGTTCTCAAAACGTCTGGACATAGAAAAGAAATAGAAATTATCCAACACAAATCAAATAAAGCAGATACTTACAGAAATCTTCCAAGCAATTCAAAACACGGAAAATGATTAATCAGCTCAAGAGGTGATTCAAAAATAACAAAACCTCACAGATGCACTCATAGTGTTTCTCTCAAGTGTTTAAGGTAAATCAATGTCACTCAATGCACTCAAGAAAACAAACACAAGCAGACTTGGCAAGCTTCTAATTATCAATACTTAAAACATATGCATCTTCAGATCAAAAGGTCTTTACTGGGTTGTAATGGGGCCAAGGACAGGGGAGGATAAATTTGGATAAGTAGCTATAGCTCAGAAGAAATAGAGGTGCACTAGGGAAAAAATGTAAACACAGTGAAATCTCACCCAAACCTCTAATTCAATCCTCTTCTCGACTCCATTATTTACAAAATTATTTTTCCATTTTTTTTTTCTCATCATCATTTTTTTTTTATCCTGTCTTCTTCTTTTTTTTTTTTTTTTTTTTAAATTTTTTTTTTTTTTTTTTATCACACAACAGGATATAAATTATCATTTCAAAACATGATGAGGAACCAACTAGCCAATTCATCAGAATTCCCAAGGAGACCACACTTATTCACAAAACACTTCTATAGCTCCAGACTTCCCTAAGGTTTAGGTAATCATGGTTTTTCACTTAGGGTCAGTGTATGAGCTTCAACACAAAGAAATATATACAGTATAGGCTCAAAGGGGTTATCAAAGGATAATAACAAGGTAGGCTTATTTGGCTAAAGAGGCTCAAGAACAAAAATGCCTTTATCACGTCTGAACATGCATATCAATCAAGTATATCAGAAAGAATCAAGCCAAGGCATATGTGCAAGCAATCAAGAGACATATCACACACAAGAAAGAAAATTAAGTGGCTCAAATCTCACACAAGGTATTCGTCACAATCAAATCAACCTCTTAAACATTATAATCATCTTTCCAGGCAGAGAAAAGCAAGGATTACAAACTATAAGTATTAATCAAGTGAAGGAAAAATCTACAACTTAGACATCATCCAGAAATCAAGAGAAAAATGTAAAATTTATTGCACACAAAACTCGATAAAAATAACTTAAAACAGAAAAAAAAAAAAATTAACACTCAAAAACAAAAAATTTAACACACAAAATACAATCTAACAGAAAAATCAGAATTTCTTCCCAGTAGACCACACTTAAATCACACAATGTCCTCAGTGTGGTACAATCATCAGATTATCAATTTCAGAGCAGTCAAATAATATAGACAAGTGCAATAAAAAGTAGAAAAAATGGGAAGAAATTTTTCAGTAACATCCCTCAGTAGATGTTATCAGGGACATCCATCAGCAGATGTCTAAAACACCTAGCATCCATCAGTAGATGCTAATAATTTTTATTATATTTTTTTATTTTTTTTTTTATTTTTTTTTATATATTTTTTTTTTTATTTATTATTTTTTTTTTTTTTTTATTTTTGAAAAACTATACCGGTACTGTGACAACAGTCTCGGTGGCAGAGACCGGAACTGTTGCTACAGTGGAAGGCAATCTGGCTATAAAAGGGTCCGCTCCTCCGCGTCCAGCGCCATTTCTGAACGCTCATTCTCTCTCTACTCCTCTCTCTGCTCTCTTCTCTGCTCTCTTCTCTCTCTACTCTCTCGAGCGTCTGGATCTCTGCAGGGAGCCTCTCCCCCCGCGTCCGTGTGCTCTGAAGGTGTACGAGCCCTGCAAGGAGCCTCTGCCACCGTGCCAACTGAAGAGTCTGAGATCCGCGAGGAGCTTCTCTGCCAGCCTACTACTCCAGGTAAGTTCTCTGCACCTTGGATCTCTATTTCTTCCTTCTATGCTTTCCATGTTCTGCTTATTCTGCTGTTATGCCTTCCTGCTTTCCTTCTTCTCCTTTTCCTTTTTTCCAGATCTTTCATTTTTTTTTTTTCTTTTTCTGCTTTCTTTTCCTGCTTTCATTTAAGCCTTCAGTTCCTTCTTTATTTTCAGCTCTTATTCGCTTTCTTCTTCACCTGCTAAACACTTAAAGCACATAAAACACAATTGTCTTAAAACTTAAGGGGTATATCGGCTGGAAACCAGACGTTAATCTCCCTTCGTTTGAAGGTATGGCAGAGACAATCGGGTAGAACAACGCCACGTACCCCACTTAAAACTAAAACACAGAAACTGAATATACAAGAACAATATGGACAAGGACACTGGACGTAGATCCGTTTAGGACCCTTTTGCAAGGACCGTGAAACAGATCTGAGACCAAAAACTGAAACATCAAATACAGACTGGACAAAATATATCTAAAAGGAAACAAGAACAAATAAAGAAAACAGAGAACTAATCTAATTTTTTTATGCTTCTCTTTTTTTTTAGTTCTTTTTATTATTTTTTTATGTTTATTTTTTTCTTTTTTTATGTTTTTGTTCTTTTTATTTTTATATTTATTTTTTTATTTATGAATTTGTATATTACGAGAGGAAGGATGAGTGAAACGGAATCAGAGAGATATACCAGTCAACGGTGGCGTCCTACCGACGATCAAATCCAGATGATGACCAAAATATTCAACTATGGGGTCACACACCCAAGCCGAGCGCAAGTCGTCGAGATCGCGTCTCGACTAAGGGTTTTCGGCGAAGCCACTGAATACAACGTACACTGCTGGTTCAACAACCACGGCAATCGGGTCAAGCACTGGCAAGCGGAGATAGACCCCACTGGCACTCTCTTTTCACAACTGCCGCTGTACATGTACGGTAAGACCTCTGATCACACCTCCATTTTTATTGAAATTTTCACTTCCTCTTCTATAATTAACACAAGTTATTTATTTTTTTATTATATATTTTTTTTTTTATTTTTTTTTTTTTATTTTTTTGTTTGAAAGAAAAAAACTGGGTGATAATGAGGGCACCGAGGCTGCTGAATCTGTTTCCCGTTCCGATCATCATCGATGACGACAGAAATGAACGAGAAATTCCTCCACCAAAGCCTCCGCTCGCATTCCGAACCAGAGCTCCCTCAACGGAGCTCTCCCTTAGACCACCACAACCAGCTCGAGAGTTCTTCCAGTTTTGATGTTTTATTTATTTTTTTATTTTTATTTATTATTTTTTTTTTTTTTTTTTATGTTTTTATTGGCCGAGTGTGGCCAGAATATGGGCTTGTAATATGAACACTTATATTTTTGTTGTTTTTATTTTTATGATGTTTTATGTTTTTTTTTTTTTTTTTTTTTTTTTTTTTTTTTTTTGGACCGTAATATTAACGATCAATAATGATCGAACCTCGGACATCTTTATTTTATTTTTATGAATTTTATTTTTATTATCAGCAGTGTAAGACAGAATGTTATCGGTGTACTAGGTTATTTTCAATAAATTCACTCAGATTATATCTGCTCAAACTACACCTCTCTGCCCTATTACTGCAACTTTACTCTCTGATTTTTTTTTTTTTTTATTATAACAAAAAACTAAATAAATAAATAAAAACAGAACACATATTAACGAAACAAAAGACCTAATACAGAATCAAAATATCAACGCAGATAAAACACATATGTCAAAAACATCAAACAAAGCACATATTTACAAAACATACATTAACAGACTTGAAACAAAACACAAAAACTTTTTTTTTTTTTTTTTTAGTAAAAACACTAAGAATCAGGAAGCAAATGAAACACAAAACACATTTTTTTTAAATATATGAAAAATAAATATATGTATAACAATTAAATTTTAATTGAAAGGAAAGATTTTGCACGCTTAAAATAAAATAATTTATCAAAAAGAATTTTTTTTTTTTTTTTTTTTTTAAATATAATAATTCGAAAACTAAAAAGAAAAGAAAAAAAACAAACTTAAAAGAAAAACAAAAATCAGAAACTTCCCGAGACCACACTTAAACTACACTGTCCTAAATGTTTTCTAAGCATAAGATCATCAATTAAAACACTAAACAGATAAAGGACAAGTGCACTAAAAATATGAAAACGGGAAGAAAGAAAAAGAAAACTTCCCTGGTCATGGTGGTAGTTGCCAATTTTGGACTTGTAGGGAGATGTCTTCTTCAGGATCCAACATGAAATTGTTGAGGACGAACTGCTTCATCCTCCAGATTTGATCAAGCAGTGAAATGTCCTCCACCACCGGATCTAAGCAATTATTGTTGATAACTAGATTCAATAGGTGCCTGTTGATGTTGAAATCGTTCTGGGTGCTTGCACCTCTGTCTTCAATTGTGGGTGTCTGCTCATCAATTTTATACGTACCTCCTGCAGTATGGTTAGTGCAAATTGGTTCCACAGAAATGTCATGCAGAGGTATAACACCCAATCCCAATTCATCATACTGAGCCTTAGATACAACCTCATAACATGAATCAGTTTGAAATGTAGAAACAATATCTATAACAGGTTCAGATTCATGTTCAGTGCATGGAGAACAAATATTCAGATCTGATAACACAAAATGATTCTCGTCATGCATAGAGGGAAAATTAAAATCATGCTCAGCAACAATATAATTATCAACATACCTCTCAACAGCATAATCATCAAATTGAGGTATGTTGGTGGAAAATGAAAGTGGTCTACCTGGTTCAAAATAGCTGCTTGTACCTGCCTGGTCCTCAAAATATTCATCAGTCTCCTCAGGTGCAAGAGTGGCCATCTGCCTGATCTGATCAGTCAGATTTTGAATGGCAGATTGAGTTTCCATGCTCTCTTGCTTGAACTGCATGTTCCCTTTCTGTAACTGAACGTTCTGCATGGTCATCTGCTCCAGTAACTCCTTCAATGTAGGTTCAGAAGTTGAAGGCTGAAGAGTTGTTTGGGCAGAAGCATTATACTGCTGACTCTGATATTGCTGGACTGGTGGAGGCATGAAAGGACTCTCGAATGGTGGTTCTAGATAATGATCTTGTGGGGTATCGTACCATTCGTTGTTAAGATCATTCCACTCAGGATCATTATAATTTTCATTATAGAATTTAGCAGAATTACAATCAGAGTAAGATGCAGAATAAGATTCATAATCACAGACATTGGCAGAATAAGCAGAATTCACATAACTAGAATAGGTAGACATGGAAAAATAAAAATAAAAACTAAAAACTAAAAATTACGAATCAGATAAAACAAAACACATTTATACATGCTACAAGCACACACAAGACAGAACATCAATAGTAAAAATTTGTAAATTTTTTTTTTTTTTTTTAATTTTTTTTTAATTTTTTTTTTTTTTTAACAACTAAATACAGAACATAGCACAATTACACACATATATACACAATATATATTAACACAGTAAAAATCTAAAACAAAAAACCTGGAACTGAAGTGACAACGCCGCCAAAATTTGCTGAAGGTGTCGTTGTCGCCTACAAAAATACAACAGACAGAACACACAAAACACACATATTAACAGAACAAAAATTTACACAACAAGAATCTAAAACCAAACCGTCTTTTGTTGGTCCCCGGCAGCGGCGCCAAAATTTGATACGACTGTCGCGGTCATACAAATTTGATGTGCAGAAATTAATGCAGTATAACTAGGAAGTGACTCCTAGGTCGTCTCTCAAGGACCAATATTTGTGGTTTGGTCTTAGATTTAACACGAAGTGGGGGGGGGTTTATGTGATTTTTGTTTGTGCGGTAAAATTAAAAATTAAAGCGGACTGGAAATTAAGCACAACTGAATTTAAAAATACTGAAATAAAATTTAACCACGGTAAAAACTGAACGATAGAAAACAGTAAAAATAGAACCACTTGATCGCAAATAAAATTTATCACAGATTAAAAACGACGTTTGAAATTAAAATGTAATGACGAAATTTAACAATGCAGAAACTGCTAAACGATAAAATACAACAGATAAAATAAAAGCACAGAACTGAAAATGAAATTCATTAAAAGATTTAACACTTAAAAATAATATTCCAAAATAAAACTAACAAACTGTTTCAGAATACACTACACGCTCAAAAATGAAATTGCATGCACTGTTTGAAAATGGAACTGGAAAAGGAAAGAGGAAGAGGCGAGAGCCTCTTCCACGGCCGTGACTTCTACACTACTCTAATGCAATCCTCAAATCTAATGAGTCTCTTCTCTGCCTCAGCTTCTCTTTTATAGCCAAAACTCATAAGCATCCTCCCGTGACTTCTCCTTCATTTCAACATTTTGTTTTTGTGTGGCAGCCTGAATTCCTTTCCCGTGACTTGTTTTTGTCTCCTCCTTCCACTCCTAGATTTGCCAAGGAAATAGGCTAAGGCCCTCCACTTCTTGTCTTCACTTGCTGTAATTTGTTTCTGCATGCATCCTTCTCCATTCCAAAACAATGGATCAATTTTTCTACTCCACGGCTACTTCAAAGTGCTGGACTGCCTAAGTGTTTGCCTTGAATTTCCTCTTCAACTCATGGCAGCTGCAGCTCCTTCAATTTCCTTGGTCTGGTTGGTTACTGGAATGCAGTGAAGTTACTGGATTCTATAGGCCGCATCTTCCAACTCATCTGGAACTGCTGTGTGAAGCTCCTTCCTCCAACCGTGGTGCTGCTGGAACGCTGCCCTGCAGCTCTCTTTCCTTTCTCCAGCTCCACGTATGCGTGCACACCATTATCCCTCTCGGTCACTGCTCCGTTTCTCTTCCAGCTCCACCTTGCAGGTTCTCATTCACGTGCACACTACTGTTCCAGCTCAACAACGCTTCATTCTCCTCCAAGGCCGAGACACACCCTACAGCTCCTGCACTTCTCGTTGTCCATCACCGCATGTGCCATTCTCTTTACTATGAATCACCACATCTCAATCAAATGAAACCAGCGCCTCTCGGTGGTTGCTGGAATGCTGCCAAATGAAGCTGTAAAAACTCCATAACAGCTGCAACATGAAGGTGTGCTGGATGCGTGAGAAGTGGTGGAGTTGGACTTGTTGGAGCTGCTGGTTGGAGTTGGACCGAGGACTCCTTCCTCTGCTGGACTGCTCCGTGTGAAGGCTCTTCCTAAGCTGGATGTGGCAGTTGTTTCCCTTCCAGCACCACCGTGAAGAGCTCTCCTCTGGCCGTGTGGTCTCCTCTTCCACTCTTCATCAAAACCTCTTCAAGTTGGACCAAGAGCTTCCCAAGCTGGACCATCTCAAACTGCTGGACGTTGGTGGATGGAGCTTGAAGCTTGCTGTTGTCTCTGTAAAAGCTGCTGGATCAGCTAGGACACAATTAAACCGTGGCAGCACCTCCAGACGTGCGGACCAGCTGCTCTCAAAAATTGCTCTTTTATTCCAAGGGTGCTTTGCCCAATAAGATTGGGCCGTAAGCTTTTCTTTCTCTATTAAATTCAGCACTTCAATTTTGGAGTAGTGCTTTTGGACGTGAGCTGGTCTCCCTCTTTGATTCCTTGGCAAAATGAATTTTTCAATTATTTGATGTAGAGGCCGTGGGATGTGCTCCATATAGTCTTCCTTCAACAAATGTTAGTGGCCCTACCTTTTATTATGTTGTCTCCCACTAAAAGAAAAAAGAAGACTTTCCATTTGTTTGTTGTTTGCCGTGAATGATTTTGGAATTCACGTGTGCCCCCTTTTCTTATGTGATGCTCACCAAAATGAATGGGCATGTCTATTGTTTTACACGTGAAAATGAGTCACCAAGGCCACACAATAAATTAGCATAATCAATGAGAATGAGATGTGTTTCAGCTTGTTACGTGAATCTTTGCCAACCATTCATACAAATGTTTCTCAATAAAACCGTGATGGCCAAAACTTTTGTCCCATGTGTCCTTTGCTTGAGCTATAAAATGTGTCATCATGAGTGTTGAATTCTTGAGTGTTGGGAGGTCTTAGCACCTTCCAATAATTAATTCCAGCCACCACAACTAAAAAAAAAACAAGCAAACAATGCAAACAAATTAGAAATCACTTAAACAGTAATCACTGGACTGACATAGGAGAGTAAAATAAATACTGGGAACAACACAAAATGAATTTGAACAAAATAAAAACTATACGTGAAAATAGACATCCAGACGAAACTATGAAAAAAAATTGCATGCAAAACGGATAAGAATTGTATTCAAACGAAGACACACAAGTTGACACAACATTCACGCAGCACTGGGATGACATAGGAGAGTAAACAAATTACTGGGAACGGTACAGATCGAATTTGAACAAAGTAAAAACTATACATGAAACTAAACATCTAGACGAAACTATGAAAAAAAATTGAATGGAAAACGGATACGAATTGAACTCGAACGAGGACAAACAAGTTGACACAAAATTCACACAGCAACCAGCGAAAATTGAAGTGGCTGAAATGCATTGGGCTCAATTGTCATTTCTCATTTAGCCTTCAAATGTCCCAAAAAGATATCCAAAATTTTCCCATAATTAATAATGCAAAATAATAAGTTCAGATAATTCAAATTAGTTAAAATAAGAATTTCTGATCGAATTAAGCACAATTAGGAAAAATAGGAAAATAACGGACGATTAAGCACAATTCCCTGATTAATTCTAGTACAATAAACTAAGTGAAGTGAAGAAAATATTGACTCATCAGTCATCGGCGATTTTTACAATCTAATCATCCATATCGAAGGTTAAAGAAAGCATTCAATGGAGAACAAGAGAAAGACAATGCACCCATTCCACTTACTGGACTTGAAGTTGTTGAGAAAGTTAATAAAGTACATCATCAATTTGGGAAAACGTCGAAGAAGTCTTCTGTAGTGACCCCTTGGAAGAAGAAATCAATATTCTTTGATCTTCCATATTGGTCAAAGTTAGATGTTAGACATTGCATAGATGTCATGCATGTTGAGAAAAATGTTTGTGATAGCTTGATTGGTACACTACTAAACATCCAGGGAAAAACAAAAGATGGAGTGAATGCGCGTTTGGATTTGGTTGACATGAAGATCCGAGAAGAATTGGCACCAAGAGAGATTGGTAAACGTACTTATTTGCCCCCTGCATGTTACACAATGTCCAAACAAGAGAAGATAAGTTTTTGTCTTTGTTTAAAGAGTATCAAGGTACCACAAGAATACTCTTCAAATATCAAGAGCTTAGTGTCAATGCAGGACTTAAAGCTTGTTGGACTGAAGTCTCACGATTGCCACGTCTTAATGCAACAGTTGTTACCAGTGGCAATTCGTGGAATTTTGCCCAAAAAAGTTAGGCTGACCATAACTCGATTGTGCTCATTTTTCTTGTCAATTTGTAGTAAAGTCATCGATCCTACAAAGTTAGATGAACTTCAAAACGAAATTATCATCATATTGTGTCAACTAGAAATGTTTTTCCCTCCATCCTTTTTTGACATCATGGTGCATTTACTTGTTCATTTGGTCAGAGAAATAAAGTTGTGTGGACCAGTATACCTAAGATGGATGTACCCTATTGAGCGTTATATGAAGATTTTGAAAGGGTACGTCAAAAATCAATATCGTCCAGAAGGTTCGATGATTGAAATATATATTGCTGAAGAAAGTATTGAGTTTTGCTCTGAGTATATGGCTAAAGCAAATCCGATAGGAGTCCCTCGGACATCATGGTTGAGTAGATATTCTACAAGTAAAAGCATCCGAGGTGTGAAGGTGGTGATGAAAAGTCGTGAAGAATTGATGCAAGCACATCTATACATATTAAACAACACAGATGAAGTGATCCCATTTTTGGAAGCTCACAAAGCCATTGTAAGGGACAAATATCCACGACAATCAGAGAAATGGCAGTTGATGGAGCATAACAGAACATTCTTGTCCTGGTTCAAATCTGAAGTTTCGAAAGAATCACGGTCCTCTGAGACTTTGTTCTAGTTAGCAAATGGCTTGAAGTTTGATGTTGTATGTTGTACAGGATACGAAATTAATAATTGCACATTCTATTCAAAAACTTTGGATGATAAAAGCACAGTTCAAAATAGGGGCGTTAGTCTAGAAGCTGAGTCGCTACAGTTTTCCACATCCAAAGATCAAAATCCTGTAGTTGGTTCCATGAGATACTATGGTAGAATTGAAGAGATATTTGAAGTTGATTACACTAAGTTTTCCGTTGCACTCTTCAAATGTAAGTGGATAAACAATAAGAGTGGTGTCAAAATAGATGAATCTGGTATGACACTTGTTGATTTTCGAAAGGTTGGTTATAGAGACGAACCGTTCATCATGGCATATCAAGCAAGTTAGGTTTTTTTTGTAAAAGATCCTGCATCTGACCATTGGTATGTTGCTCTCCAAGGAAAAAGGCAAATTGAAGAAAAAGAAGAGAATCTAAGTAATATTCATATCGCTGACAACCATCCATTTAAAACGACAATAAATTTGGATGACGACCCTCTAATTGATGATATACAAGCAATACGAGAAGATCACAATGAGGGAATATATATATGACCAATCGATATGATTATGTGTGAATTTCATGTTTCTGTAAATATTTATGGCTTTTGTTAAATAATATATTGCACATTTTATAAGTGTTTTATTTATATTTCATCTTATTTATTGTGACAGATATATGGCTGAGTCACCTCATTCGTCAGGCGATAAAGTCCCCACCACTTCTAGACGGACGAGAGGAGCAACGAGGTTACGACAGCTTATACTTAGAAGAAATGCAGGTGAGAGGACACCTGTCATTATTGACGTGGTCACTGGAGTTGCATCTGGCCCAAATGCAGATGTATTTAGGTCTTACCTTGGAGTATTGGCACGTGATCGTATCTCTATACTTACTCCATCGTTTGATCAAGTTTCTGAGGCTGATCAGAATCTCATATGGCAAGATCTATTGGTAAGTTAAGCAATATTGCTCAATCTTCTATATTCATTATATTGATAAATCTGTATTTATATAAGGTTATTACTTTCTTTGTTGCAGATAACATTTGATATGCCAAACGTCGAGAGCTTAAGGAATAGATGTTTATCTGCAATTGCAGAACGATTTCGAGGGTTTAAGACAAAATTGACGTCTAGATATATATTTGGACCAAAAAGTGATGAAAATCCATGTTCCAAATATTCAGCAATTGACGAAGAAACATGGCGTCAGTTTGTAGAGCTTCGTTCTTCTGAGGCGTGGCAGGTAAGTGTAGTAAAATCATTCAATTCATCCTTCATAATTCTCTACCATGACAATTGTTTAAATTTGTCACAGGAAAAAAGGTCAAAAGCACAGGGAATAAGCGCTCAGAATAAAAATCCACACCTACTGTCTCGTGGTAGATATAGGAAGCTCGAAGAGAAAATAATGAAGCAGAAGTCATATAGTAGACTTCCAGTTTCTGAGGGTGATGACCCTCTTCCTCCTCCTTCACCACCATCTCGGCACGACAAGTGGAAGTTAGCCCGTATGAGACCATTGGGCTCCTACACTTCCGAGTCTGCCAGAGAAATATCTGAAAGAATTGTAAGATGTCATTTCTTATTATATTACATTAATTTTGTTATATATCTAACATATATATTAAAAATCCTTTGAACTTTTGTTATGTGACAGGACTCCTTGGTTGAGCAGAGCTCCCAAGGTCAATTCACACAAGAAGGTCGTCAAGATATTCTTGCCACAGCTATTGGACGACCTGAGCACCCAGGACGGGTGCGTGCTACTGGGACTGGCATAGGCATACGACATTTTTTTGGGTCTTCCTCGCGTCCATATTCATACGAAAAGATGAAGGAGGAAATAAGAAAAGAGATGATGCAGGAGATCACAAAGAAGGTTCGAGCAGAGTTATATGATGAAGTTGCTGAAATGGTTGCGCGCCAGTTCCAGCAGCATTATGAGGATTATGGCAATCGTCCTCCACCATCTCCTGTAGCGGAACATGTTGTGCCCCCTACAGGTAAGGTTATTTATGTTTGCTTATTATGTTACCAGTTGCATAAACTAACATTTAATTTGACAGGTAGAAGCGGTAAAGGAAGTTGCTCAGCTACCGGTGCCCCAGGGGACGACATGGATGACACTCGTCCATGTGAGTTATATATTCTCTCTGATACTGGGACCATGCTAGTGGCTCGTGGTACAGTGTATGAGACAGCCACTGCAGTGCATGGTGTACAGCTTGCAGAAGATGAGGTCAAGGTCACGGTCGATGAAGTTGTCATAGCGGATGTCGTTCTTCCTGTGCCTACAGATGAGTTCTTCACTGTGGAAGAAGCATTTAGGTCCTTTGTCGCCTGGCCTAGACATTTGTTTGGTCATGTATCTAATCCCCCGGTAAACACTCGTACTATATACTTCTCAATTTTAATATTTACTTTTAATTGACGTTATAACAACCATTTTTGCATTTAACAGCAGATAGGTCAAGAGGGAAGTCCTAGACCGAAGAAGACTCATTTATCTGAGGATGACCCTCTTGGTGCGTTAGACGAGCTTGCTAAACTCATTTCAGATGTGCCGATGAATGTACATTGGGATTCTACTACATTTGGAAGAGAATCTCATATCCCATTGTACTTGCATCAGCAAGATGTTAGGGAGCTTGCGTCGGGGAGAGATGAAATTAATATTACACTCATTCAGCTGTGGATGATGTAAGTTTATGAAAACTTTTATATATATTGGTATTTTATGAACTTACTTACATCATATTATTTCTTCATTTTAGGTATCTGTTTGATGTTAGTAACAAGAAGGGGTTCAACGATGTATATGGGTTCATTGACCCTTCTATGACTCATGAGAGAAATAAATTTGATGATATCCAGACATACATCACCACCTGCTTTGGAACGGGGAAGGAGATATATTTTCTCCCTTATATACATGGGTAAGTGAAGTTTGTTAACTTCAACACATTCATTTATTAATTTTGGTATATCATTCATAAGTTATTACCAATTTCAGGTGTCATTGGCAGCTACTTGTGATCTCCGTACCGGAGAACACGGCTGTTTGGTTTTGTTCATTGCAGAAGTCTCCTCCCAGCCCTCTTAGACATGCAGTAGATTGGTAAGAATCTCAATGTCTGGTCCTTTTTTTTATATAAATGTATGCTAAAAGAATTTCTTTTGATAGTTCCCTTGCAGCACATATGATGTTATCTGGGAGATCTACTGCTACAGCTAAAAAGCTTGCATGGGTTTCTCTTAAGGTTTGGTATTTTAGTCCATACTTTGTTACATTTGCTTCCATTCAAATGATGTTACTTTACATTTTATAATTATGATGATATATTGTAGTGTAATAGACAAATGGGGTCATATGAATGTGGTTACTACGTTATGTTTTGGATGATGACCATCATTCGTGCACATTACACCACTGGATGGGTAACGGTAATATTTAGGTTTGAATTTTATGTTCTCTATATTTGGATTTCATATACACTAATTGAAATCATTGTACTTTATGCAGAGATTTAATAGGACTGCTTCAATTCCAGAGAAGTCAATCCAACTTGTGAGGAAAACACTTGCAAGATATGTAATTCATTTATATAATAGTATGTAGTAGATATTAGGATATACTAAGTTTTAAGTTTATGTTTCTAAGTTGTGTTATGCTTTTCTACGTTACTATAAAATCAACATGTACATTGCATTGATTTATGCTTGAAACTTGATTTATGATTACATTTTGGATTGATTTATGCTTCTAAGAATTTGATTTATGATTCCATTCAATATATTTTATGTTTTAATATGAATTTCATTTAAAATATACGTTTCTGTAATATTCTGGACTGTTCTGATTATAAAAAGATATGCAGGTCTGTTTCTGTGATTGGGAATGTTGCAGAAACAGACACCACTTTAAAAAAAAAACGTACTTATATGCCTCGGTTCTGGTAAAAACCGAGGTCAAAAGCCCACTTACTGCCTCGGTTGTGGTCAAACCCGAAGCAGAATGTGTAGCGGAGGAGAAAAAAAAATGAATCTACTGCCTCGGTTTGGGGCAGAACCGAGGCAATAAAGTGGAACTTTATGCCTCGGTTACGAAGAACCGAGGCCTAATGCGCTACGAAAAAAATAAATTAAAAAAACGTTAAACGTTTATGCTTCGGTTAGAGGTGAACCGAGGCCGTAGAGTTGGAATATATGCCTCGGTTGACAACCGAGACCAAAAGTGTCTGACTTTTTACCTCGCCTGGATATGCATCGGTTCAAAAACCGCTGCCTATAGCCAAAAATAACCGCTGTCGTTTCCCCTTATTGTACTAGTGAAAACATTATTATTTTATTCTTTTTTCGTATATAGTGTGATTGTAAATTACACTCCGAAGATAAAATCCTTTTGGATATTTTGTATGCATTGAAAACCATGAATCCTTTATTTACAACAGGGACGAAACATAAAAAACAAAAGAAAAAGAATATAGAAGATATATTATATATATGATTATAAATGAAAGAGAAATTTTATGGTGAGTTGCATTAAAAGAAAGTGAAAAAAAAAGAAGTTGATTAAAGGAAAACGACATTAGTACAGATAAAAGAAATGGCACCGGTTATTTTCACTAATAGGCACCGGTTCATGAACCGAGGCATATTCAGGCGAGGTAAAAGGTGATACACTTTATGCCTCGGTTAACAGGACCGAGATTGTTCTCTCCCTCTACTGCCTCGGTTGGAGGCTGAACCGAGGCAGTAGGGTCTTTTTTTTTCGTGTATTCTGGCAGTGGCAAGCGTTACAGTGGCAAGCAAACGTTATGCTCAAACAAATTACACACAAACTTGCCCAGAAAACAGAGAACAGAGAACATGCACACAAATAATCTAGTTAATTTTCATTAACAAATTACACACAAACTTGCCCAGAGAATTTACAGTTGCAAATTACATAAATCAGAGAAGAATTTACAGTTGCAAATTACACAAATCAGAGAATTTACAGTTGCAAATTACACAAATCAGAGAATTTGATCAAGGAGACAGACAAATAAAAAACAGAGAACTGGATTCAGCAAAACCATGGAGTTCTTCATTTTTCTCCACAACCCTCACCCCTTTTGCAGATCTGAGAGCGAGGGAGGCGAGGTATCAGATTCGCACCACCACCACCACCACTATCACCGCCGCCACCGTTGACGCACCACCACCGCATGCTCTTTCCTCCAGAGGCGACGCACTCGCAGGAGAGAGCGAGACCGAGAGAGCGACAGAGCGAGACCGAGAGAGGGGAGGCGAGAGCGAAGGGAGGCGACAGCGAAGGAGGCTAGAGCGAGGGGAGGGAGGCGAGAGCGAGGGAGGCGAGAGCGAGGGGAGGGGGGCGAGAGCGAGGGAGGCGAGACCGAGACCGAGACCGAGGTAGGCGAGACCGAGACCGAGGGAGGCGAGACCGAGACCGAGGGAGGCGAGACCGAGGGGAGGGAGGCGAGACCGAGGGAGGCGAGACCGAGGGGAGGGAGGCCAGATCGAGGGAGGCGAGACTGAGAGCGAGGGAGGCGAGAGTGAGGGGAGGGAGGCGAGCGCGAGGGGTGAAGGGGCTAGGTCTTCGCGTGTTTGGGGAAAATCTGGGGAGAAATAAGAGGCTTATATGCCTCGGTCCTTTTGGGCCTGAGGTAGTAAAGGCTTATACGCCTCGGTTCTTCTTATCAACCGGTGCAGTATACTCCTTTTACCTCGGGTTTCTCTTAACCGCGTCAGAAATTGTGTCAGAAACCACTCTTTAGGCACCAGTTGCTTTTACAACCGAAGTGGTAACCCTTTTTGGCACCGGTCAAGTCTGAACCGAGGCCTATAAGGTCTCGTTAATTACAAAACTACCACCGTGTCTGAATAGACAGCGGTTTAGTATAAACCGAGATCTATTGTGCGAGTTTTAAAGCACATTTTGTACTAGTGCGATTTGTAAGTAAAGTTTATTGGTAGCAAAAAAACAATTAGGTGTAGTCCATGAGAAGAAGAGAAGCTGTCATAGCATATAACAAGTGTCTCCATTAACAAACACAATCTGAGGCCACGAACACATTAACATGCACTGTTCCACAAATAAAGAAAAAATAAATAAAATCTACTTTGCTTGTTTTAGTGTTGCACCGAAGACCTAACGAATCAGCCACTAATACGTGCATATCTATCTCTTCACCCTTCATCTACGTGTGTCCATGCACTGCTCCTTCAAAAGAGAGAAAACCACATACATGTAAAGGTCAAGTTATGCTTTATAAAATTACTTCAATCAATAAACAATATAGGTTCTCCTAGAAATTTTCGAACAAGTAATATACTTAACTTTATGTATATATTGGATGGTAAACCTTGGATCCATACTGTTATGAATATTACGACGATTACTCCAGAGATCGGGCAATAAACAAAATTAGTCATGTCTTTAAAAAATATTAAGTTTGATGGTGATTAACTTATCACAAATGATCAACACCAATTGAATTATAATTAGATAAAGTAGTTCAAAGTTCATTTCAAAATATATAAATATAAGTTTGAAGTAAAGAGGTAAATAATTATATTTATTATATTAAAATTTTGGCATCGAATTACCTTCTCCAGGTAATCTCTCAGTTTAATCGAACGGTTTGAAAAACTAATGGTGATGAAAACTATCATCAAAATATACAGAACTTAAGAAATGAATTACCTCAATCCTGTAACTGAAACACTTTATTTAATTTATCAATTTTTGGTTTGTAAAAAATTATTATTAATAAGTAAAAGTAGTTCATCTTGGAAGATAGAGTTAAACTTTTTGACTATTAGTCCTTTTGTTCACACGGTGTAACATCCCAAAAATATAGCTATAAACTATACTTAAAGGTTCTTACATTTATATGAAATAGAACAATTACAGGGAATAAAGTTTAACTTACAGTTATCCTAAAATAACCATAAATTAAAAACTTTACAGAAACCTAAACTAATACAACCCAAAAGAGCAGATCGATCGGTCATACAAGAAGTGTATTAACCGAACGATCTTATACTAAATACCAAAACAAAGTCAAGACCGAATGATCTTACTCTTAGTGGAATCCCTCCTCTCCTGCCAGCATCTGCTCCAGAATCTTCTGCACACTCTGCTCACACCCAAAAGGGTGATCATTGCAAGGACAAGGATGACCGAACGGACCACATGACAAAACAAAAATATAAGGGTAAGCTAGTGTAATTTAATTAATTATGTGAACAGATAACTCACATAAAACTGATATAAATCAATAATTCCATCATGTAACAACCAATCATACATTTCCAAGCATAACCATACAACAATGCATGCAATGACTATTCACTTTACTCCGATTGTTCGGACTGTATGAATTGTATAGCTACGATATTTTTGCACTCGTGGAAAGTTAATCTAGAAAATCATCAGAATTACCATAGCTGGAAACCCAATTCGTCACACGAGGTTAGCCCTTCATCTCTCACTGTAGCTAGAAACCCAAGTCTACACATGAGTTTAGTCCGATAGCTGGAACCCCAAGCTATACGCAACCAGGCCTCCTGATATTCTCACCACATGCGCCACCATTCTCTACTTGAGACTCGGTGACCATTAGAATGTCAGGATGAACTAATCTGACCTTATTCATACTTTACAATTCCATAACCATTTTTGAGATATTCCTCCTTGGAATACTCGTTCATATCCATATAATACAAATCACATCATACTTCTTCATATCCATACTATTTCATTCATATCACATTTTAAATATCATACCTCATTAACAACATATTTCCTCATCCATAACACCTTTAAATAACTTCAAACCGAACATTAAAACAACATCACCATTAATGTAACTGACTTGGAAAATATCAACACTTATTATGAACAAAACCTGATTGTAGAACACCTCCCATCTGCGAACATGACCGTACGGGATATGGTTTCCCTATGGTGAACATGACCGAACGGGATATTGTTTCCCTATGGTGAACATGCCTGAACGAGATATTATTTCCCTATGGTGAACATGACCGAATGAGATATTATTTCCTTATGGTGAACACGACCGAATGGGATATTGTTTCCCTATGGTGAACATGACCGAACGGGATATTGTTTCCCTATGGTGAACATGACCGAATTGGATATTATTTCCCTATGGTGAACATGACCGAATGAGATATTGTTTCCCAATGGTAAACATGACCGAACGAGATATTTACTAGACAGAATCCAAAGATTTGACAGAATACTATAGAACATCTATAATTAGACATAGACAAATACTAAAGCTCATAACCAAAATCTAAGAGCCTAGACCGAACACTACAAGCTTAGTCCGAACCCTCTTAGTTTCAATTTCAATTACTTAATTTGGTAATATGACGACACCGAGTGCTGGCATTTGGCCGAGCACTACCAAGACAGTTCAAGACGAGCGGTAAATAACATTTATAGCATATGACAGACTGAACGTTGTTTACAACAAAAGTTATGTCTAGACCGAATGCTACATTAATTCTAATCAACACTAAACCAAATGGTCATTAACTGAGAATTCATAATAGCCAAACTCAGTTAAGACCGAGCACCAGATAAAAGCCGAACGATCAATTAAAGACCTTCAGCAACTACATAATACTGCATAATAGCTACAAAATTAAGATTGACATCAAACCTTATCAATTTCACTCGACCACTGTTCCATAATCATACAATACACAATCATCATAACTACAACATCAATATTCCACATCAACAACACCGAATACCCAATTCATCCAATTTTACATTCATACAGCTTTATCCAAATCAATTTCATACACATGCATAATTATCAAACAACATATTCATACATCAAAACCAAGTAATTAAATTATCTAGCTTCCCTTACCTCTTAACTGGACCGAACAACTCTACCACTTCAGAAATTTGCTCCTAATACCAGAAAATCTCAAGAATCTACAGTTCTCCAATTTGCGATAACGGACCAACCCAAAATACCAGAAAAAGTGATTAGAAATAAGAAGAAGAAGCTGATGAACACATGCAACCAGGAGCTTGGCTTGCATGTGCCCGAAAATAGAATTTCTAAGAAGAGGATGAACTTACCAACTCTAAGCTTGATTTTAATCGGTGGAAAACAATGGTCTTGACTCCTAGTTTGCTTAAACAGTGACTGGTTGAAGAAAAGAATGAAAAGGGATGAAGAATTTCTAGAGAGAAGGAGGAGAAAGGTAGAGGCTTGAGTTTTAGAGAGATGCAGATATCTGAGAAAATGAGATGAGCTGTTGTTTGAAAAATTTTATAAAATGTTAAATGTCTTTTGATTGAGACATTTATTCCTCCCTTACACGTGTCATTTTCGGGATTTAACACACGACTTTGATATAAACTACGTCCTTTAATCGTGTTTACTCTTATAAGCCAAATGGTTTAAAATTGTAAATATTCGGTGGTTTCTTTTTGTACATGAAGAAATTTTAAGGGACTGGCTTTGTCAAGTAATTATATGCTATAGAACACTAACAAAAATTTTACATATACTTTATCGTTTTTTTAGAACATTGATTATGTTATGTGCATTAGTTATACACACCTATTATACATTTTTATCACATTCCTTTTTAATAAAAAAGGAAATAAGTTTGAGCTTTGAATGCATCACACTACTCTCAATTTTCAATGACCCCATTAATTATTAACTATTCTTTTATATATTATAATGAACCGATTGATACGCCCACTTCCATTGATAATATAAATTTCTTGACTGTATGCATGGATCTGGTTGTAAACAAGAAGGGGCAGTTTAATTTATTGATTGTTATATATCAACCGTAGTAATACATAAACCCTAGTAAAGTTTACCGAAGCATAAATAATAAAATGTCATAATTAATCTTAAAAAAACAAAAGTTCTTCATTTTTTATTTGCATCTTGTCATGTATAGGAATTTTGGAATTTTATACTTGATATATTTATGAAGTAATATGTTATGGATTTATTATGTTTAACATTCTCTTTAATAAATAATATTTATTTAAGTTTTTATCTATTCTTGTTATTGATTACAACACCATTAGAATTATTATACGTTTTTAGAAATAGTAGATGTTGCTCTCCCACTTTGTAGCATTAATGGTAAAATTAATTTATTTATTTTTTCTATTCAACTATTATGAATCTACACCAATTTGGTATCATATATTTTTCCGAGTCTTTGATTAGCTTCAAGTATTACTTTGACGAAAAGAAAAAGGAGACAACATAGGACAGATTAAAAATTAGCATGAAAATATTAAAAAAAAAGATTATATATAGATAACAATTGCTAACTAGTTCAACTAAATGTAGCCTTTTATCGACAAAGTAAATAATAAGGAGAGTAAGATACCGATGAAAATTGAAACATAGAACACTTTCTCAACACCATAAAATATAATCAAATAAACAAAAAAAAATATTTTTTTTATGAATATTAATATTAGTAGTAGAAAAGTAATGAAACATAAGTTAAATAAATGGGCGCGACTCCTGAAAGAGACAAAAAGTGCAACCATTGTGGGTATGTGGTGGTAGAGAGCGAAGGGTATATATTATAGATATTTTAAGCATGCATGATAGAGTGACATTGGATGCTAAATGAAAGGGTGCGTAGGTGCTGCCGGTCTAGATGGGGTAGAACGCAGAGGATCATGCGTATTAGTCGCCACTGCTTTATGCACTCATGTTTCCCGGGCTCACTCCATTTTTATCTTAAAAGCCACACATTATTATATATATACAGAGAGAGAGATAGATAGATAGATAGTGGTAATAATAGTATAGTGCATGTATTGAACTTGGTCTTCTGCTACACCTAGAGGCTCATCAATCAACCCATTTACTGCTCGTGCTTCCCGTTTTCTCGCACACTGGTCGACTCCTCTGCTACACCATTCTTTTTCATTTGTCATTACAAACTTCATGTTACCATTTCTTAGGAACCACCACCCACACAGGCCAAGACTTCCTCTGTTTTTTCACAATAATACTTCTTCTCTAATTAAAATATATCTAATGTCATTGTAACTTCTCCAATTCTTTATACATTGTCCCAAAAGGACCAACACATTGTCCTCCCATTATATATATATATATATATATATATATATATATATATATATATATATATATATATATATATATATATATATATATATATATACCTTTCGAGTTTAACCATTGGTTAATACACTTGTACATGTTTAAACATATCTATAAAATTGTTGAGTGACAAGAAAAAAAATTAAAACTGTTGAGTTAGAAGAAAAAATAGAAATGAGTTAATCATAAGTTTAGAGGATTAAGATTGTAATTGTTTTTCCCTCAAGTTTGTTTTCGAGAGAAACATCTTTAGAATTAATCATATCATCACATACGAGATGCTTTTTTGTTTTAGAGTTCGGAGTTTCAGTATAATTTTGTTTTTAAATGATACATTAACAGATGGAAAGATATGTCAATGTTTCAATTTAAAGTATTTTGAAATAACAGAAAAATATGTCAATATTTCGATTTAAAGTATTTTGAAATAACATTATTGAATCACACCATTATATAAAAGATATTGTTTGTTTTGGAGTTCGCATTTATTACATTTTATCTTTCATAGACACATTAAAAAGTTGAAAAAAGCCTTAATATTTCGACTTAAAAGTCTATTAAAATAACATCTTAAAAATTGTCTTGAGAGATTAAAGAAAAAAAATATTTTTAAATTATTTTTAGTCTCTAATCCTAAATAATATAATAATATTAATACATAAATTAATCAAGTATAATTAAATTGTCAGAGGTAATGATCATACCGCCAAAATTTATTCATTGATTTCTTAAACAACATCAACATGACTAATACGATAGTTTTAAGATTTTTTTTTAAATATTTTCTTTAAATCATAAATATATTTATTTTAATTCAATTATCGTAAACATCAATTTTAAATAAATCAATTAATTGTACATGTAATCTTATAATTAATATTTACTTATATTTCATAGAAAAATAGTTATATATCCAATTGGATCTGTTTAACGAAGTACTAAATAATTCTAAATTTTTCTGAAACGAACAACTTAAGCCATCGCGGTTCATGGTTACAAGAACAAAGTGAACATTAAGAATTACGTGTACCAAATGCAAGAATTTTAATTGTTTCTTACTTTTATATTTTTCAGTTGAGATAGGAATTACCCTGGAAGTAAGAAGATGGAATTTTATTTAATAAATAGATACATTGTTTTCAATTTAGTGGTTAATATAGGAAAATTGGGATTGTATTTCGATAAAAGAGGTTTATTATTATATATAATAAGGAAACGATAATCTTGTGTTGTTCTTGTATATGTAGTTTTCACTTTGAAAAATTGTAATAAAGGAAGACAATTTTGTAGGGCTATTTTTAAATAGAATTTTTATTTACAATGTTTACATTGGATAGAACATTAAGAGTATAATTATTTAATTTACCAAAATTATTAGATAATATCTACACGAGTTCTCAAAATGGATTAGCTACAAAGGAGATTATGAGTAAACTGTGCAATGAACATTCTGTGTGCATCGTGACAAAACAGAAACTAAGACAAACTTACAAAAGCAAAGAGAGAAAAGCACACTTGAGAGCTTTCTGCGAAAAATATTATGAATGAATTCTTATTCAAAGAAGAAGCAAAAGTACAATTATATAAAGTAAAAAGGCGGTAAAAGAAAACAGATGGGAATTATAGAGTGATGGTTACAAAGAGTCGAACTATCCTAACGGTCAGTCAGAATGGAGACGAACGAGTGCACTGAAAGGTTAGAGGTGGTGAGACAAGATTCGTTCAGTAGAACATACAACGAATCAGACGAGTGACTAGATCGCGTACAGGTGGAGACGTCCGATCGTTTAGCAGTAGAAACGATGGGGCATGAACCGATAATTGAAAAATCAGATGAGTCGATCGGTAAAGCATTAGCGGAAGCGGTGGGGCATGAGTCAATTGGTAAAGCATTGTGTGAACCGTTCGGTAAAGTATCCTGACAGCCCCCTCAAGCTTGATGTAGATGTTGAGATTGTCAAGCTTGGAATTGATGTTATGGAAGGTGGAAGGAGGAAGAGGCTTGGTCAATATGTCAGCAAGTTGTAGAGTAGTGTGTATATGGAGAAGTTTCACAATGCCTTCTTGAACTTTTTCCCGAATGAGATGGCATTCAATTTTGATGTGCTTCGTTCGTTCATGGAAGACTTGGTTGGTGGCGATTTTAATGGCAGAGATGTTATCACAATAGATGAGTACAGGTTAAGAAGGAGGTAGATGAAGGTCTTTCATGAGATTGTTGAGCCACTGGATTTCACAAACGGTCTAGGCAAGTGCACAATATTTTGCTGTAGAGGAGCTTCGTGAAATCGTGCTTTGCTTTTTTTATTTCCACGATATTGGTGAATCACCCAAGTATACCTAGTATGATCATCAACAATGGTTAGAAAGTACCGATGAGAATGTAATGAGGGGTTAGAGCAGGGTCCCCAAATATCAATATGAATAAGATCCAAAGCATGAGAGGTATGTGTAATACTGGAAGGAAAAGAAAGGCATTTTTGTTTAGCAGCGTGACAATACAAGCATTGCAAGTTTCAGTTTTAGGATCAATGTAATTATACTTTTGTCTCAAAATTTCAAGTCTCTTATCGTACAAATGACCTAATCTATTGTGCCAAATGTTCTTACAAATCGATCGGGGTATAGGATGTCGTTCAACAGATTCAGCAGGCTGTTCGACAAATTGAGAAAATCTTTGTAGTTTGAATTAGGCCACGAAAAATGTATAGTCCTCCATGTAGCTCAACTAAACCAATCTTGTTGTTGGTGCTCAGATCCTGAATGAAACAAGTGTTGTCAGTGAATATAATGCGTAGATGATTATGGGCAACTAACTTTGATATAGAAATGAGGTTATAGAAAAAAACATGAATGAAAAGAACATCTTTTAGGAAGATTTGTTCACTGATTTTAACAATTCCTTTATCAGTGGCAGTAGTTTTCATGTCATTCGGTAAGTTTATACTTACAGGAGTAATATTTTCATACGAATATAAGTTCGTCAGAGAAGAGACAACATGCATGATCTGTTGCGCCTGAATCTAGAATCCAAGATAGAATATCTTTACCTTCATGAGAGAAAAGAGTAAAAACGGATTTACCTGTATTAGTTGAACAGATATTACAGAACTGATTTGATTAGTGGATGAGACCCCTGGTTACTGGGAGATTTGATAAGGGCCTTGAGAGCCTGATATTGCTGTTATGTCAAGCGTACTTCTTGATCGTTGTCATCATTCCTGGTATTTTGGCTTGTGGACATGAGACTTTTGCTGTTATGGAATTTTTGACCTGGAGGAAACCCATGTTTCTTGTAGCAGACCTCAATTGTGTGTCCACTTTTGCCACAATGTGAACAAATCTTCTTAACAGTGGTATTTTTGTTTAAAGGAAATCCATGTTTCTTGAAACAAACCGACACATTGTGATCATTCTTGCCATAATAGGAACAAGTGACAATGCCCACAACAACAACGTGTTTAATTTCCAGCCCATTGAGGAAATTATTGCTCATAACTTGTCTTTCTTATTGAACAACATAGAAAAGATTTTTGAAATGAAAGGCATATGATCCATTAACAAAACATGCGGCTGAATATTACCGTATTGTTCATTCAATCCGCGAAGAAACTGTAGGACGTGATCCTCATGCTTTCTTTTGGAAATCGATGAAGTTAAGCTGCAAGAACACTTAACTTTGCAGGAACAAGTGGGCTTGGGGCAAAATACTCCATCATGAATCTTGCTCCTTGTTTCAAAGAGGCGGCTTCATTTTGTAATTCAGAGATGCGTAGAAGATCTCCTTGAAAGAATCTTGATTTTAAATCGTCCCATATGGCCTGGGCGCTATCCATCCATAGAATATTGCGGCTTATGTCAGGGGAAACTGAATGTACGAGCCATGAGACCACCATGTTGTTGCATCTTGTCCAAGCATAGTAGGAATCAACTTTCTTTTGCGGCAGGATAGCAGTGCCATCAATAAATTGAATTTTGTTCTTGGCACTCAAGACGGTGTACATGGATTTTCTCCAGCATGGTAATCGTTGGACTCCTGGAGAGGGAAAACGAGATTGTTGGACATTCGCTCGGATGAAGGTACAATAAACTGGAATGGTGGTTATGTTCCTCCATCGTTACACAATATCTTGCAAAAGATTGGACAAAACAAAAAAAAATGAAGGAAAGAAAGAAGATATAAAGAAAAGAAAAAGAAAGAAAGAAAAAGGAGGTTAGAAGCACAACCAAGCTCTTCAAAAGAAGAGTTCTGATACCATCATGAACTAGCTACAAAGGAGATTCTGGGTAAACTGTGCAATGAACACTCTGTGTGCATCGTGACAAAATAGAAACTAAGACAAACTTACAAAAGCAGAGAGAGAAGCATACTTGAGAGCTTTCTGTGAAAAATATTATGAATAAATTTTTATTCAAAGAAGAAGTAAAAAGTACAATTATATAGAGTAAAAAGGCGGTAAAAGCAAATATATGAAAATTCTAGAGTGATGGTTACAAAGAGCGAAATTGTCGTAACGTTTAGTGAGAACGTGAGGCGAACGAGTGCACCAAACGGTTAAAGGAGGTGAGACAAGAGTCGTTCGGTAGAACATACAACAAATCGGATGGGTGATCAAATCACGTACAGGCGAAGACGTCCGATCGTTTAGTAGTGGAAACAATGGGGCATGAATCGATTGGTGAAGCATCACATAAACCGATCGGTAAAGCATTAATAGAAGCGGTGGGATATAAGCCGATCGGTTAACCGTTTGGTAAAGTATTATCCGATAATGGTTTCATAAAAGGATAATGGTAT
Organism: Vigna nakashimae; assembly: GCA_034642375.1. Taxonomy (NCBI): domain Eukaryota; kingdom Viridiplantae; phylum Streptophyta; class Magnoliopsida; order Fabales; family Fabaceae; genus Vigna; species Vigna nakashimae. The sequence goes on from CM067767.1 coordinate 11,066,731, forward strand.
AATTCAAAACATTTTGTGATAGAAGATGAATAGTTACTGGTAGTCGACCATCGTAACTAGAATAAATATGGTGGTGAAGAATCATTACGATAAAGCTGAAGGATAGAAAAGTTTCAGTGGCTTTTAAGTTGGATGATATGATAAGAGTTTTCCTGCATGAAAAAAATCACTTTTGTTTGATTGAATTGTGGGTCATCATCACGTTTTCAATAAACTCGGTAGCATATATTCTAAGCGATAAGGTACATGAAGTTTCTTTCGTTGAACAGGGACGTGCTTTCATTGATTCCCAACTTGGATAAACATGGCTAAGAATGATTACCCAAAGGTAATTAAGAAGAGTTATTGTTTTCACTTCAAAAGGTCATCATAATTTGTGTCCAAGACACAAAACATCGTAATTTTCATACGTATATTTTTTAATTTTGACAACTTCTGAAACCTATAACCCGACATTCATAATTTATCTCAACCACGGCTATATATACTAGTTGATGTGGATGGAAGTTGTAACTTTGTAAGGCATATAATATTCAACAAACTAACCATTCATGTAATTATAATCAGGAATTACTTATATTTTTATTTATTTTTTTACAAATTTAAATGAATTTATGATTTTATTTGGGTAATTATAAGAATTTGGCATATATTTTAGCACTCTCAAAGATACTTGGTTTTTATTTATAAGTAAGAGTATACCTATAGATTTATTTTCCTATAGTTAGAGAAAAATAATCAATATATATATAATGCAAAAGTTTAATTTAATTTTGGTAAGAAGGTTTTGTCCAACAAGAAAATGCGTGGTGTCGTGAACACCGCTTCAAGTTCAACGCTCTCTCTCTCTCTGGTCCAATGTGGATAAGTGCATGACCATCACCGCTATGTTGTGTTTGCATGTAGCACATGCACAATCTTTTCTCTTTCTCCAACAACGACAATACCCTGAGTAATCAGTAATAACCAAGTACGGTAACAATGTGCTTTTGGTTCTGCATAGGAAGAAAAGTCCTACATGCCCATCGGAAAAGAAGCGGTGGCAAGCCAGACTAACGGCGGTGCTGATGCCCGTGACTGCTGCAGCTATCGCACGTGAATCAGTCACACATTTGCAAGAGTTGAAAATATAAACAGGACACAAACACTGAAAAGAACAACTTCGACCTTCACACATCTCTATTTTTATATGTTTTGAATTAGATACTAACATCTTGAAGGTCCAACAGAAAGATATGAAGTATAATAAGTTAGATGTTTTTGTTTGTTTGAGGAAATTTACATTAATATTTGTAAGGAAGTATGTAGGGATGGCTGATGTGTCTTTGTGTGATGGTGAGTTAATGAAGAGAAGTTGACGAGAGTATCTAGATAGAGGGGTGTTGACTGTTAGAAGTGCCACAGAAAAAAGCTGAAAATTGAATTGAAGTTTGTGTTTGGTGTGGTTTATGCATTATTCATAGACATATATAAATATATATATTAGGCGCTTCTTTAAAGAAATACCGTTAAAAAGGCTGAACTGCAATGAAGCATTGCTAAAATTAAGGTTCATTTTTAATAGTTGTAGCATAGCATAGAATCACTAAAGCTGATTCCTTTGGACGCACTCTCTTCCTTCTCTTCTCTCCACGCTTTTGACCACCAAACGCTATTTTCAAGGACATATTAAAATCCTACTATCAATTTTCTTTTTTTCCAATAAATTACAACCATTAAATTTCACACTGTTCAACTTTAATTAATACTACTATCAATCAACCACTTTCTCAATTACTACTCTATTGACTTTTCGGATTTCTTCATCATTTATGACTTTCTTAAATTCTATATATACTCGCAATAACTAAACTTCACCATTCGATAACTTTTACTCACAGAAATATGGTAAAAGAATGATCGGGACTCCAATAAAAATAGACAGATGATAGTCTCAAATGTAAGATATTATAATTAACTTATTCTAATTTTAAAAATATATTTTAAAATAGATTTATTTAATTCATACTATTATTTTATTTTTATGATATTTTTGGCTTCTCGTGATATTAATTACACACCGTCAAAATAGAGAAAATATTTGAAACAGCTACCCATAAAATCCAAGTCCTTATAATCTATGTTTTTAAGATGAGATTCAAAAAACAAAGTACTAACATTCTTGAGAAAATTTATATGTGTTTTTAAAACGTGAATGACTTTTTTTATATATATAATCTAGGGCTTGTTTGGTAAATGTCACAATAAAATAAAAGATATCAACAGAATAAAAAAATATATATTATAATTATATTATTGTTGAATCTAATTTACCTTCTATTAAAAGGAAACACACTAATATATAATAAGTGACAAATTAAGCATAACAAATTACAAGTAAATAAGATAATTATCATGTGATATGTTGTGATACATTTTTTGTCTTTAATGTATAGTTTTAATCATTACACAATACCAATTTTTCGTGTAAGTGAATATATTTATTTTTCAATTAATAAAAATAAAGTAACACAAATTGGTGAGAAGAATAATTTCTCAAATTACTACTAGAGTTATTAAGTACATGTATATATATATATATATATATAATCAATAATGTAAGTAACACTTATTGGTGAGGTAATAATTTCCTAAATACCACGAAAAAGAAGAAACACTTTGTACCTTGATGTATTTTTTTAAGAAATAAAAGAAAAATTAAAAACGATAATAAAAGTTAAATAATAAACACAATGTAATTTATGGCGAGAATGTGAACAGTTTAAAGAGTATATATATATATATATATATATATATATATATATATATACACAAGTAACGACCACACACTATAAGATTATATATAATTAGGGGTGGGCAAACTGCACTATAAATATATTACAATTAACTATAAAATAGTTTAAAAAAACTAAACTGCACTAGAAAATAGTTCAAAAAAACTGAACTAAACTATTTTTTAGTTCAGTTAACTACAAAACAATTCAGTTAACTACAATGCACCTTTTTCTAATAAATAAATGTAGTTTTGCACTAGTACAACTGTCAATGGCTAATCATCGAGTTAAAAGAATTAGTTCAATTTGATTTTTTTTCAATAATTACAAACAAATAAATTAATATTCAATAACATCACAGCATTTAAAAAAATTAAATTATAAATCTATATAATTAGAATTAGTAAATAATTATAATAAAAAATTTAAAAAAATTAATGAAATATTATTGGTACTATTTTATCATATTATTAAAATTAAATTAATAACTATAATTATTTATCATTACTATTTATTATTAATTTAAAAATATAAAATGTCTAAAATTTGATTCTCATATTAAATATAGTTTAATTTAATAATATAAATTTGTTTATATATTATTTTATATAGATTAAAAACTTAATCTCCAAAAAATATTTCTGTTTATCTCTGTTTTAATATTTTTAATTTTGACAATTATCTAGTTTAATATAAAAACTCTCATCTTTCTTCTCTTCTCACCTTTTTCTGAATTCTCATATATATATATATATATATATATATATATATATATATAATATTATATTTTATAATTATTTACATAAGTACTTTTATCTTTTTATTTTTACAATTATAGTTAATTTTATTAAGTTATAAAAATAATTACCAGTTTTTGAAATATAATTACAATATAATAAAATTTAGTTTTTTTTAAAATATATAATTATTTTAGTATAAATTTAATAATATCATTTTATTTTAATAATTATTATAATAATAGTTAACTTTTTAAGAGACTTGAAAAGAACATTTATTTATTTATCTATATTATATATATATATATATATATATATATATATATATATATATATATATATATATATATATATATATATATACCCATGCTTTTATGCTTTTATTTCTTATGTTTGTGTTGCTGGAAATAGAAGAAGAGCAAAACAATTAAACAAGCAAAAGTAAAATAAAGTACATAGTTTAAAGTAGTTAACTAAACTGTTAATAAAAAAAGTTCAGATTTTTTGAACTGAACTACAAATAAGTATAATTCAGTTTTTATAAAAAGTAGTTTAGTTTTTATAGTGCAAAATAGCATAGATAATCCATAGTTTAGTATAATTTAGTTAATCATGCCCAACCCTATATATAATTATTGATGAATATGAGTTTGTCCTTATTGACAAATATTTCAGTAGATAACATATTTAACGGTCTGTTTTGTTAATAATTTTTTTTGATAAATTATTAGATCATTTATAATTATTGATGAATATGAGTTTGTCTATAAAATTTATTAGTTAAATTTATTAACAAATTAAAATTTATATTATTAACAAATACTTCTAGGCAACATATTTGACCGGTCTGTTTTGTCAATAAATTTTGTTACCAATAAATTTTACTAATAGTTTTTGACAAAAATTATCAATGAATATTTATTTATAAATATTTATAAGCAATTTTTTTATTATTAATAATTTTTAACAAATCAAAAAATTTATTAATAAAATTTTTTGACAACTATCTTATCAGTAAATTTTAGTCATTAATAAAATTAAATTATCAACTATTTTTACTATTATAAACAGACTTTTTAACATACAATTTTTTTTATAGTAATATAATGTCAATATATATAATTATATAATTCTAGAAAAAACAAAAAGAATAAGAAATAAATTTCAAATAATATATTGATTAAATTAACTAACTTTAACATTTTATAATAATTTTGATAATTTTATTATTATTATTTTATGTAAATGTAAAGGTAATATTCACTACGAGGGGAATGAATATAAAATTATTGATTATAAATATATAGACTCTAAATTGTATATATCCACTTAACAAAAGTTTAAATTGCACCATATCTTTTCTTATTTTAAAATCTGCACCTTTTGAGGAATTAATGTGTAACACACATTAACTTATTTTGTTTCTTTAAATATAGAATTTCTACAAAATTGTTATCAACACAATATTTTTGAAACTATGTAAAATTTTATGTAATGTAACTATTCTTCTAGTTTATTCCATGTATTTCTTATTATAATAAGGGGTCAAACTTTTATACAACCAAAGTCTCTCATCTATTAATGTGAATCATAAATTCAATAAATGAACTTTTGTTAATTTTAATTGTTTATCCAAGTTAATAAAATAAAACATAAATGACTTGATACTTAAACATTTTATAATTCTGTTAGATAGTATTTTTAGTGGGCCTGATTTAAATATTTACGTATACCTAAATAAGGAACTTTTAAACTAATTACTATAAAACGATAAACTTAATAATATATTAAAATAAATGTTTTTAACAATCCTCATAAATACAAAATTTATTATTAACAACCACCAGATAAAAATATAATATCTTGAGTCTTTAATTTTCATTTAATAAAGATGACGTTCAGTCTTTAATTTTTCATTCAATAAAAAAGATATTTAAAATTTCTAAATTATTTGGATCAAAAAGTAAAGAAAAATTAGAGTAACGACTTAATGAAATTATTTTTGTCTATATTAATATATTTTAAAAAAATTAGTAAAATAATTTTTTAAAACAATTTGATGATAGAAATATTTTTTTAAAACATATAAATTAGAATTAAAGTATATTTTGAATTGAAAAAAAACTTATTATAAAAATTAATGAATAAAAATTTAAAATAACAATATATGTTAAAACGAATTATTTTAAAATTAATCAAATTTAAGTAATATTGTTTTATTTTATTTATTATTTTATTAACTTTTTATTTTCATTATTTAGCGGGAAAACATAATTATATTCGATTATGGGTGACCAATTATATATGAAACTTTATTTCTTTTTAAATCTTAATATATGAGCGAAAAAAGTTTATGCTTATTATTTTTCTTAGTGATTATTCAATTTTTTTTTGTCTTTATTATTATTTTTATACACATTATCACTTTTTTTATTTTGTTAAAAATAATTAAACTATAAATATCTATTTGTTTTTGTATAATTACTATGCATGAATCCGTCACTGGATGATGTTATAAGAACATTATTTTTATTTTGTTTGTTTATTTATACTCTTACTTTTTGGTGTTACTTCATCTTGCATGTGATATTCATCTTATGCTCCAACATTTATTGTTATTTTTATGTGATATTATTCTTTCTTTGTGTATGGGAAAAACCTTGCTTGAACTACATTGAACTGTTTGATCATGTTCAATGTAAACAAAGATACTTGTAAGAAGTGTCACTAAAAGTTTGAGAATGCAAAAACAGTGCTTCAGCTTTATGTGTTTCCTTTGTTCTTGTTTCCTTAGTATGAGTTGTTTACTCTTTTTGTTTATTATCATTGTACTTTTTTTACTTGTTTTTGTAGAAATAATCTTCTCCTTCACAAACATGTTAAATTGTTTGTATGTTGTTTATGTATTTGTAAAGTTATTTGTTTTTATATGATTGTATGACTTATTTGGATTGAAAGCTATTTATACTGGTTTTTATCAAAGTTCGACAATATTATTAATATTAATTATTATATTTTGAGATAATTTCTGTTTCAGAGATCGAAATTTTATTATGGTTGTTGTTTTTAAAAAATGTTTTAGAAGGTTTGTTGTTTTTAAAAAATGTTTTAGAAGGTGAAAAATAAGAGAAAAATGTATTTAAATTACGTTTAACTCAATTTATAAGTGAGGTGAAATTATGTATTTATGAGATATTCTTTGTTTTAAAAACTTTTTATCACGATTTTGTTTTAGAATATAAAAGTATTAAGTGTATCTTAATATATTTAATCCATGCTTGACCACAATTATTAATATATTCACTTAAATAAAAATAATGACAAAATTGTGGTAGCTTCTAATATAGTTCTTATTCTAAGTTACTAGTTGTTGGAGAGATTTTAAATCCTAACATGTTTTTTTTTTCAGCAAACATGATGATATCCTTCAAAAGTTAATGGACATTGGGTACTTTGCTCAATCATGTATGTATTTTCATTATCACTTAAAGTTTTGCATGTTATTTAGCTACATATTATGAAAATATAATTAAGATCTTTTATTCAAACTTGAAAGTGATGACTTGGTTACTTGTACAATAGGATTAGACAAAGATCCAAATTAAATATGACTAGTGTGAATGCTCTTTGATGATATTGAAGGTTAATCAAGCTGATGTACAACATCTTGATAATAAATATCCATTAAACAGCAATTTCAAATAAACCAAACTCCACTGATATGTTCAATATTTTCACAAAATTTAGAGTAGTGAACAAAATTAGGAAATAATTGAATATTTTAAATATGAATCTCTACAAAAGTTTTAAGAGACTTTATTAAAGAGTTGGTGACTTAAAACAAGAATTTAATTAATTATAGAAAATTTTAAAATAAATGAACATGTTATTTTATTTTTTATTCAATCATTATAATTTAATTATTTTTTATATGTTATTTTGCCTTGTATGCTTATACTATATAAGTTAGATGCCACGCTGACACCAATTTAAATTTATTATTTTAAGTTTAGCTTAATTTAAAATTCGGTTTTAATATTGTGCAAAAAAATTATTTTTTATTTTTAATTTAACTTAATTTTGAAAAGTATACTTTTTACAATAACAATATAACTTTGGAATAAAAAAGTTATCAACATAAAATCTAAATTTACTTTTAACACGAACATTATACAATCACTGTACAAATTTATCTACTAAAAAAAACTTTATTCTATTCCATTAATTAAATCAATTAAAAAAATTTCACTTCCATTCATCCTCCCTTTAATACAAATAAAACATCATGGTATAAAATAATTAAACATTAGGAATATTTAAATCATGTTTAACAGCAATAATATAATCTGAAAACAATGTGTATTTAAAACATTAGTGGCAGCATTTGAATGTGAAAAGTGACAAAATTGGTTGGCTGAATGAGGAAGTGGGGGAACAAGAGTTACGGGTTTGAATTTTGTGACTGGACCCAAACCATTTCCGGAACAGCTGCATGTAAGACAAGTGTGTCAAACGCAAAACCCAGTTTAATTTTCTTTCCTTAAAAAACATCCAAGTACCCAAACCCCACTTTCGTAATTTCTCACCCTTCCCTCAACCCAACCCTATCAAACAGTCCCAGCCCGGATCTTTCGCGGATGTGTTTCAGACAAATTTTCTTCCGCGCAGAGCCAAAAGTCACTTCTCTCCGCTCTTTTTTTATTATTTCTTTCCCTTCCGTTTCTATCTCTCTCCCTAAAATCAAACTCTCTCTGTCTTTACGCTGAAACTCTTGCCATTATATAAACAACTCACCACCCTCTCACAATCTCTCTCTCTTCCTCACCATTTCTCTGAAAACGAGCAACCCAACCTTGCATGCATTCTTCTGCTTCTCTCTTAATTTATTCTTTGCTTTCTAACATGGAGAAGAAGTAGCTATCTGTTCAACCAGTAACGCTTCTCCGGAGTAAGACTTTCTTTCAGTTTTCGCCCTTTATTTAAGCCTTTTTTTCTGTCTCTCAATCAACTGTTACTCATTTTCTGCTTCTTCAGAAACGTTTTATTTCAGCACTTCATTTTGCACCATTCTTATTCCTATACCAATCAATGGCACGTGCCACTAACTGGCTATCGTTCTCCCTCTCCCCCATGGAAATGCTCCGAACCTCGGAACCTCAGTTCGTGCAATACGACGCCGCTGCTTCTGCAACTAACTCGAATCACTACTTTCTCGATAACTTGTACACCAACGGTAATATACAGTAGTTACTTACTACTTACTTCCTTGCTTACTTACCAGTTACTGTTTGCTGCTTCCATAAAACAAGTGCACGTGAGAGATCTCTGAAAATGTTCGTTTTCTGTGCAGGGTGGGGAAACGGGAACCTCAAACCTCAGGTGCTGATGGACCAGAATCTGAACCAGAGCGACGTCAGTTTTGTCGAATCCTCCCAGCCCCAAAGCGTCAGCCATGCGCCACCGCCCAAGCTTGAGGACTTTCTCGGTGACTCCTCTGCGGTGATGCGCTATTCCGACAGCCAGACGGAGACTCAGGACTCTTCGCTGACTCACATGTATGACCACCACGGCTCTGCATACTTTGGTGACCAGCAGGATCTCAAGACCATTGCTGGATTTCAAGCTTTTTCTACCAACTCTGGCTCGGAGGTTGATGATTCCGCGTCCATTGGAAAAACACAACCCAGCGAGTTCGGGACTCACTCTATTGAGTCCTCTGGGAACGAGTTCGCCGCGTTTTCCGGTGGTCCCACTGGCACTCTCTCTCTGGCTGTAGCACAGAGCTCCGAGAAGGCGGTGGTGGCAGCAGATTCCGGCAGCTCGAAGAAGATCGTGGATACCTTCGGCCAGCGGACTTCTATTTACAGAGGTGTCACCAGGTAGAGTAATTTTATTATTATTGAATCAATCCATTACTGTTTTATGTTTTTTGTTTGTTGGTGTGTATGGTGCTTGTACTAAAAAAATGAGGTTTCTCTTTTTCTTTTTCTCACCGAAAGGATCTTTTGGCACGTTGGAAGTTGAAAAAAGAAGCTTGCGAGTTGTTGTCTATTTGTGAAAATATATCAAGATAGGGATTTTAGATGCGGAGTATTGACAATGGCTTGAGAGAGGTCAAGGTCATAAATTTGGCCTCTTCTCACATCTATTTGATGTTGGATTGTGATTTTCCTTTAATTATGTTTTTTGTGATTCTGCAGACACCGATGGACAGGTAGATATGAAGCCCATCTATGGGACAACAGTTGCAGGAGGGAGGGTCAAGCCAGGAAAGGGCGTCAAGGTCTATCTATCTATCTCTCTCTATTCTTCAAAATAAAGAAAAAGAAAATGAGAATAAGGAAGGAATAGGTGTGATCATATAGCACTGAAAAGTGGCTTGCATGCATTGAAGGAGCAGTTAATGGTTGGAGTGGGGTAGGACACCTGGGGTCTCTTTGTAAACAGTCCTTTTTATGATTGACTGATGGGTGTATGTGCATATATACTACGGTGGTATGTGCCGCCATTTTGCCCCTTGTGAGTCGGGTGTCTATGCTTTCTTGTCTGGTCAGACATGTTAATCTCGTGTTGCTGTTCTCTCTGCATTCTCTCCCTGTTCCGTACGCTTTTGTTGACACCTTCTTGTCTAGTATCTTATCTATCCGTCCTTCCCCTTCCTCATTAGTCATGAGTCATAACTGATATGGTGCATTAGGGCTTTATCTTTTGCTTTTGCTTTCCCACTTGCCAGGGAAAGCTGTGTTTGACCACATCACCCATCACTCCCATATTGAAATTTGTACTTCCTTACATTAAGATGGAGGAGGAGAGTCTACTGTAGCTCTGAAGGGTTCAAACACACTGCCCCTGGCCCCCATCTCAGAATAATGTTCTAAAACAAACTCACGGGATTTCTTAGATTCTATGTTCCAGAGACAAATAACAATAATGTTTTTTTTACCAAGCCTCTTTATTGGATGAAAATATTTGTCTACAATTCGTTCCCATGAGAGATAGGCAATTCGGCATTTCTTTTTTCTGTCTGTTTTTTAATGCCGGGATATGTCTTTGACTATAAGCTATCTACTTACTATGATTGTTGAGATTTTTATTAACCTGAAAGCAAAATTTGATTATCACTTTGCACAGATACCATCAATCTTTGTCTTTAAATTAATGTTTTTCGTAGATGGAGCCTTTTAGTACAAATAAAATTCGACTAGTCCTTGTTGTAGGAAAAGAGGATGGGGTTGATGGATCTAATCCAGTGTACAGTTGTTTTCATCCTATCTAGCAGCCATAAAGGGCTTGAGAGAGAAAAAAAATAAAGGAAAAAGGAAAGGTTTGTTGTGCGCATGCACCGTGGCAATTGGCAATATGATCACTTTTCTTTTCGGCCATTTGCATTTTGGGTTAGAAAAGTAATTTTTGGCAGATAATTTTGACTATTCCCGTAGCTGATGTTTGATATTTTTGGCTTTTCCTTTGCATGGAACGGGACTTTGGTGCATTTCTGGCTGTCATTCAACTTTTTGACTCTTGTACAGTTTATTTGGGTAAGTAGTACTTTTCACTTAGATTTGGTTCAATAACCTTAATAATATCTTAAACTTTTTCCGTTGTTTGAGAGATGGTTGTGACGTAACCCATTGTCGTGGTTATCAGGTGGATACGATAAGGAAGAAAAGGCCGCGAGAGCTTATGATTTGGCAGCTCTAAAGTACTGGGGTCCCACTGCTACCACCAACTTCCCTGTAATGCAGTCACTTCTTTCTTGTATTCAGTTTTGATAGATCTTAGTTGCATGAAATCCCACCCATATTCAACGAGTGAAAACCTACACTCTACGCAAGGAATCGTGCATGTTGTGTGTTCATATTTTAATACGCTTGTCTATATAAAAATCTCTCTTTTCAGAAATTGGGTGGAGTGAAAGAAATATGCTTTACTTGGTATGTAAAAAGTTCAGGCTAAGGTGCCAAGAAAGGGTGTGCATGGTATCTTCATACTAACTTAATGAAAAGAAAGAGATAGCTAGCTTCTGAAGTTGAGGATATATCAAACAGCTTCGTCTGTGTGAACGTGTATCTAGCTTGTGTGTCTTGTTTGTGTGAACGTGTATCTAGCTTCTGAAGTTGAGGATATATCAAACAGCTTCGTCTGTGTGAACGTGTATCTAGCTTCTGAAGTTGAGGATATATCAAACAGCTTCGTCTGTGTATTGCACGCTTATGTACAATGCATGGATTAGTATTGTAACTAACATCACTTGCCTTATTTTCTATCATCTTTCTCAGGTATCCAATTATTCAAAGGAATTGGAGGAGATGAAGCATGTAACGAAGCAAGAATTCATTGCATCACTGAGGAGGTTTGCTTGAGTCCGCTTATAAAAATTTATCACAGCACTTCTATGCTGTTACTGAAACTTTGAATTTCATTCATGCAGGAAAAGTAGTGGGTTCTCTAGGGGAGCTTCCATATACAGAGGTGTCACGAGGTTTGGAGTTTAAAATTTAAAATTATACAAGAAAAATAACATATTGACGTTAGATTCTGTTTTAATACTTGTAAGTTGTATCCTGCAGGCATCATCAACAGGGAAGGTGGCAAGCAAGAATTGGCCGCGTAGCTGGAAACAAAGATCTGTACCTGGGAACATTCGGTATATATATTTTGTTCTTCCATAGTTGTCGTGTTTGACAGTATCCATAGTTGTTGTGTGATGAAGTAACTGAGTTGAGATTGTAACAGCAACGGAAGAGGAGGCAGCGGAGGCATATGACATTGCAGCAATAAAGTTCAGAGGTGCAAACGCAGTAACAAATTTTGAGATGAATAGATACGATGTGGAAGCTATAATGAAGAGTGCTCTTCCAGTGGGTGGGGCAGCAAAAAGGTTGAAGCTTTCCCTTGAATCGGAGCAGAAAGTTGGTGTGAGCAGCAGTCAGCAGAATCCACCGTGTGGAAACGTCAGTGGAAGCATAAATTTCTCTGCCATTCACCAGCCTGTTGCTTCGATCCCTTGTGGAATTCCCTTTGATTCTTCAACAGCATATTATCACCACAACCTTTTCCAACATTTTCATCCTACCAACTCTGCCACGGCAATTTCCACAGTCACTTCGGGCAATGTAGCTGGGTTTACCGCACTTCCTCCACCGGCGACAACGGCAGCTGAGTTCTTTATTTGGCCTCACCAGTCTTATTGATCTAATCAACTACAACATCTTATGCTAACAAATCAAAAGCTATATAGCTCCTCTATAATTAACACCTTTAGGCTCCTAAGAAACAAAAAATCAGGTTTTTGAGTTCGCTAGTCTTAGTTACAGTAGGAAGCTGGATATGTAACTAATTACTCAAGAAATCAGAAATATTTGCTGCATCTTAATCTTTGCGCAACAATTCCCTAAATGCTTCTTAACTTTTGTATCTTCACCTTTGCTAAATTACCTTAATTGCCAATTCATCTTCGTCTTTCAATTTTCTGCTTTAAACATTTCTGTGAAACACGGGAATACAATATTTCATTATTAATTCATTATTATTCTGCATTATCTTCATGTAATAATAATAATTTTCATTCATTTCTAAAATAAATAGCACATGTTGAGTAACTCGAGTTTGGTGATCTTTTAATCTACCGTGTTTAACAAAATTTTCAAGTCTTAATCTATTAAAGTTAAGCAACTGTTCTTTTATAATAGTTAAGCAAGCAACGACTTTTCTGTAAAAACTAACTCATTCGCAATAATAATACACTCAATTAAATCTAAATAAAAATCTTTAAAATAACGGATTAATGAGTTTTTTTTTATGATGTTTTTGTTTGTATTTAATATAAAACTAATATTTAATATAAAACTTACATTCACATTTTAATTTTCTCACATTTTAAGTTTAACCGTTAAATATTTTAAATAATGTTTCATTTTTATACTATGGTTATTTTTTTTATTTTTATCTAATGTAAAACTTGATTTTCATTTTAATTGAAATATTTCAAAATAATGTGTATTAGAGTGGGTTAAATTTTATTAACGGTCAGTTTTTTCCGTATTTGTGTTAGTTTATATTAATTTTATTAAATAATAAAAGAGGCTACATTTTAAATTATCTACTTGTATATATAAAGAATTTTCCTTTTTATTCCATATTTATTTTTAATTTTATCTTTTAGAAAAATTAAAATAAATAATTATTTTATCAATTTTATCCTTTAAATTACCATTTATTTAAATTTAATTATTAATATTTTAATTTAAATGTTTTCTAAATTTTAACCATATTTTAATTAAAAGGTTACATACAAAATAAATAAAAACTATTCACAATCAAATTATAAAAATCATTTATGTTTAATTTTATAATTATAATAATAACAATAATAATAATTTTATTAGTTTTTACCATCATAACTAAAAGTTAAACTGGTTCAAGATAAATGATATGTTAAATAATTGTGATTAACAGTGTTTTCTTTTTGTCATGCACATGAAATGTCTAATATACTACTCATTCATAAAAATGTTTTAGTAAATATAATCAAAGTATAACTTTAACATTCTTTTTCTTCTGAAAAAAAAAATAATATACTAGCTCCGTCTTTTGAGAACATATGTAGAAAAATGTTATCAAATTTAATATCTTACTAATGCACTCTTGTTGAAAATAAATAAATGCATATAATACCAAACATATATTGAATAGAGGCACATATTTCATTTTGGGCCCAATGGTCTCTGACAGGGCTTTCTGCATTTCCAAATGTTCTTCCTGTACCCCATATTTTATAAAATACCCCTAAATAGATATTATTTGAGTTCAGGAAGAAAACGATTAAGTATCTTTCTAAGCTCAATATTTTGGAAAAAGCGAAGTTACGCGTGCCTCAAATCCAAAAGTCAACTAGAATATAACTCATATTTGGCAATTGGGTGTTGCTCCCTCCACCACCACAGCCTTCTCTCTCCATTTCTTCTTTACTATTTTACCCTTCAGTAAAATTTTATTTTTAGAATTATTGTTTTTTAATTTTACTCATTTATAACATATTTCACTGATAATCTACGCAGTTCCTTGTATGAGTAAAATATTTTTCTGCAAAGCTCAGTGATCGTGAAAAGAATTATCAAGCAATATTTTTCTTGCTTTCGGTGCAGTACGTGGTGCAGTGCGTTTGTGGTGTAGTGTGCTTGTCGTGGTTTCTCTCCAGGTACGTAGTCATAATCCTTCCAATAATCATAAACCCTTCCAATAATCCTTCCAATAATCTTTCCAATAATCCTTTGATCCTAAAACGTAAAATGAAAACGAAGCTTAATCGGATGACATCTTTCAACGGATGTCAACATTCGTTTAAGGCAAAACGAATGTCGATATCCGTTTTGCCTTAAACGGATGTTGAAGGATGTCATCCGTTTAAGCTTTGTTTTAATTTTATGTTTCTGTTATTATTTTATTAGATATTTTAATATTTTAATTTATTATTTTTGAATATTTTTTTAATGTATTTTAATAATGTATATTTATATTAGTTTATATTTAAATATTAAAATAATAAAATAATAAAATAATAAAAGTAAAAAATTTTAACTTTAATGATATAATTGGAATTAAAGATAATTAGGAAGGTGGAGGGAGAATGCTGTGGAGGTGGAGGGAGCAACACCCTTGGCAATTTCATCCTGTAATTCCAATTACTTCACTTTGTACTTTTAATTTTTTTTTTTTAGATTTCAAAATTGTTTTCTGCATTTCAGAAAATCCTACACTCCATTTTCTTACTTTATCGCATTTCAAAATTTGATGAAAATTTTTCTAAAATTTCATCTGATTTAAAAATTAAAATTTGATCGTGTACCTTCAATCATTTCACTTTGTACCTCTAACTTTTTAAAATTTCAAAATTATCCTCTGTATTATAAAAAATCCTACACTCCATTTTTTTACTTCATCGAAATTCAATTTTTGATGAAAAATTACCCAAAGCTTGATCGAATTTCATCAAATTTTGAAACTGGATGAAAATTTTTTTATTTCTTTTATCACATTTTTGAAATCAATAAAATCTATTAAAAAGAAAAAACTTTTTTTTGGAATTTCAAAATCTGATTAAAAAAAATTAAACCCTAAGACTATTTTCAGAGGTGTAGATGAAATAATTGAAAGGGGAAGTGAAACAACCTCATGTTTTTGAAGGTCAATACAATTCTCAACTGGAGAAAGATAATTTATTTTTGGAAAATACTAGATTGTACGAAGAAAATCACGAATTCTACCAATACTTGCTAGATAATTTTTAACCTTAAAAAAAATTATATTCCTTGTTTCTTCTCGGGATAAAAGTGAGAAAGAGTGCAATTTTTCCCTGGAAATATGGAAAGGTGTTTACTATTGTTCTTGCTAGTTTCATTTTTATTTAAAAAATATTGTTAAAATTATTGTCTGTATGATTTTCAACAAATAATTATTCTAATACCATGGGAATAACGCCCTTGTAAAAAATAACCAATATACTCAGTTGTATAATTTTTAGAAATATGATTATTAGTTGAAACAAACACCAAAGTAATCCTACCCTTCAACCACGCTATCTCTTGACCAAAAATATTTAAGAAAAAAAAAAGCACACAACAGCAATTGTACGGACACATGTTGGTCCGATTCTTTTACTATTTATGTTTCACGTCATATTGTTTTCGAACTGAATTACGACAAAAAGGGACCAAATTTAAAGTGTGTATATATATAGATATATTTAAAATATAATTTAAAATGGCGACAAAAAGTGATGAAAATGAAAAAAGCATGAGCGTAGTTAATTTTTGATACAATTTTTAGGGTTTGTATGTGTAGGGTATGACAGAGTGATGAAGGTTGAGTTTTGTATTTACGTAAATACAGGGAAGAGAAATTTGAATTCCTGGAGACTATATTTACGTATGGGTGAAAATGTCTGATAGGCATTGCAGAGTAAACAAGTTATCCTAACTCCGCTGTGCATCATTTCTACATTAATCCAAAGTCAAAACCTATAGCAATGCTCACTACAAGTTCATGCTAAATAACAAACACCAATGGGTTTGTGACTTTGTGACTTTGGATTTAACCACTCACACTGCTCTATATATATCACTCCATCCCTACAACAAATCTCACTAAACAAGGATCACTCCATGATCAGTTGCATGTGCCTACTCATGTCCTTCAGGTAACTTGAGCAAGTATAATCTTCTAGGTCACATGCCTCTAACAATTGAGATTTTGGTTCAATTGAATTCTGCTTTATGTCTATAATTGTCTCTTCACCCTTTAGCAGCTGCACAACCTACATACTCAACAATCATACAAAATGTTACTTTCACATCATACAAAAAACTTACAACACTGTTTTCAAGACAAAATCTAACCTTGTTCATGAATGGACGCTTGGAGGATGCATGGTGGACACACATGGAAGCTGTCACCATGACACGTATAATTTCTGTACGGTCATACGCCTCTCCTAATCTGGGGTCTGCTATTTCCTTTACATTGTTTGTGTCTAACAGTGGCTTCGCCTGACAACAATAAGCACAATTTTATTATATAAACATCTTCAACATTACATTTCCAAATGCAAGGATAACGAAGACTTACCCAACTGACAAGACTTTGCCTACTATCTGAATCAACTGCACGACGGCCAGTTATGAGCTCCAACAGCAAAACTCCAAATGCAAATACATCAGTTCTCTCATCCACAATTCCATGCATAAAATACTCCGGAGCCAAATACCTGCAACCAACCATATCATGCATGCACTGTTTACAACACAAAGATAATGCTTACAATAGGAAATGTGAGTCAATGAAGCTACAGCACTAACCCAAATGTGCCTTCTATTGGGTAGACAACATGGTTGGCCCACTTGTTTGGAAGCCACTTTGCCAGTCCAAAATCTGAAATCTGAAGTTTATAACAGCGCGGGTTATTTTCTTCGCATAGAAAATAATTCGAAAAATTCAGTATATATTTTAAGTTGATGCCATAGTACCTCAGCTTCGTAATTTTCGTTTAGTAGGATGTTGGAGGCCTTGATGTCCCTATGAATGATTCGCCTTGGACACTCTTTATGGAGATAATGCAATCCATCAGCCACTCCAACAGCTACCTTGAATCGTTTTTCCCAGTCCATGCCTTCAGAACCTGACATGTTGAACACCTCTTTGTTAGAAATGAAAAATAGAACAAGCACAGTAAGAGGAGGAAAACATGAAAAGTGAAGCAAGAAATGGATGCATCTCCGCACCAAAAAGCAGAGAACTGAGACTTCCATGCGCAGCTAATTGCAGGACAAAGAAGAGGCCGCCATCAACTCCAAACCCAACAAGGTGTGTTGCATTTGTGTGGTTTATGTGTGCAATAATCCCAAGCTCTGTCAAAAAATCTCCAGCTCTATCTGCAGCGTCCTTTTCATTCTTCATTAGCCTCTTTACAGCTATAATTTGACCATCAGGTAAACACCCTTTGTACACTTCAGCATGACCACCTTTCCCAACCAAGTTCTCTGTAAAGTCATACATTACAACATTAAAACGAACGAAAAGTCATTGGTTAACTGTTATTGATCATGTCAGTATTAATGTATAGTTTCTGAATTCAGGCACAAAAAGACTCTTTATGAGGAAGTCCAAAAGGAAATATTCATTTTACTTTAATAGGACCAGAAGGACAATCTCAAAGGGTCACAACATCCCGTGGAATTTAAGACTTTGACCCAGAAGCATATTTTGGTAAAATACATAGTTCGATATCACGTTGAAATTAACTCCATTGTGGAAACGCTATTTGACTGGCGTCTTATTGAACTACTTGACAACGGCTTTTCTCATTAAACTTATTTCACCATTGACTAAAAGCTGAGATTTTTCAAAACAAAGGCAATCAATTTTCAATATTTATGTCTCGGTCCAATGCTGAACATTTAAACTCTAACTTTCCGCAAATTAATCATACATTGTCTCAAGTGGGGTCATTATAAGAAATGATTTCGGACATTCCTGATAATATCTTATAAGATTGAATGAATATTTATCTTTAGATGGAAAGAAACAAACAGCCAAAATGCATATAATAAAGCCTGATTACTATAACTATAAACTAAACAATACACTAGTTCCTGCCCCCATACAAGAATGTCCCTATCACAAACATATGACATGTAGCAACTACATTTGACATCATCATAAAAATCTTTTGGAAGATGTCAGGTGTGAACTAAACCGAAGCCGTACCCTTGACAAATTTACAATAGCAAATTTAATGAGTTGGCTCATGCATGTGCTATGGATGAAACCAAGTGAGAAGTAACTTTCTTGCAAACTATGGTGACACGATATGCCAGTTTTCAAGGGACACACTGCCCAATTCTACAGGTTAAAGGGTGGGACACTGTTCAATGTGGTTGACAAGTGACAACTGAAAGCACCAGAAAATGGCACGCCTGTGTATTTTCAAGGAAAATTGCCTTTAATTAAAGTAGGTGTCTTTTGGGCAAAGGACACAACTCATACCCAGGCTTGTGATTATGTAACAGTGTAATACTTCTTTGTACCCTAATAGTTTGATAGTATTAAACTAATGATGCACTTAATGGAACAAAATAAATCTTATTCATATTTTCATGGTGTCAGACTTTGGTATCTAGCGTACACTTGCAATCTGCACTAAAGGGTAAAGAATATTAATGTGAGAATAGATGTCCTTTTCTTTGGACATGCAGAAACAGGAACCCTATGTTTGGTCAAAAAGCTCGTCTACTCTCTACAGTTTCCAAGGGGAAGTTAGGCACTAACCAACTCACAAGCTAATGGCGCCAAATTACCATCACTAACTCATCATCAACCTTCAACCATCGAACTTCAACCATCAACCATCAACCATAATACTATAAAGAATCAACCGTGTTGTATAAATTAATAGAATTCTAAACCCACTTCACCCACAAAAGATCTCTAAAAACCCCATTTTTCTGATTTCTCTTTTCAACAATAAATCTCTCACACATACCAATTATTTTGTCACATCCCACGAGGGATGCCTCATCGAAAGTAGAAGAATGCAGAGTCTGGAATTTATTACATTGGGAGTTCATATTCCTATTCATTTGACAAAGTTGGAAAATATAAATTCTCATTACATTTCTTCATCACAAGAAAAAAAACTACTTTGAGCCATTCAATAAAGTTATGGCGAAAACGAAACATTATCTAATGGCACGAGAGTCTATGCTTGTAATAAAAATGAAATTTTGCAAAATTAATTATAAAAGACACACCAAAATAGAAATAAATCGCATTCAACCTTGCCTTTTTTCTTCTGTTAATGGTGAACTGATTAATGAATACCAAACAACTTGCAAAAGCGGAGGATTGATTCCCCCACATAACGAGAACCATCAAATGAACTGATCTTTGCTATGAGATTTCTTCATATGCACAAACTTGGAAAACTTATATCTAGTATTAAAAAAAAGACTGAAACTTTCACCAAATTATGAAAAGAAAGAAGAGGATCTAGCTCATACCAGCACTGAAATTTTTAGTAGCAGCTGCTAACTCTTCATAATCAAAGTTTCTCCAAGAGGGTTTCGCGGGAATATCTCCAATATCGATACCGTCTTCCGCACTTCGAATACGAGCCAGTTTTTTGGTCAAACCCTTCCGAGTGATATCATGGCTCACCGAAAGCAAAGGAATGGAAGTTAATTTTCGCACAGACTTGAACTTGAAAACGTCAACCATAGACTTCCATGGCATCATGTAACCCTCTTTTCCGCTATCAATCGACGAATCTGTCTCGGACTCTGTTTCCGAAACAGGGGTTTCCAGAATCGCCCTAGGAGATCCGTCGCCATCGCTCACAAACTCTTTCGCGTTACTACGCATTAATGCCATTTCTGAGTTCTTCTATTCTATTTTGACCCCTTTTCTTGAACTCTGCAGAAACAGAGCAACAGTAGAAGCAGAAAATACAAAAAAAAAAAAGGTCTTTAAAGCTTTCACTTCTCATTCAACGTAAACAGATAATAAACAAAAGTTCCATTCACACGAATTAACAAAATAATTGAAAACCAACATGGTTTTCTTCTGTGGTCAAATTAGTATTATTGTTTTATTCTATATTCCCGGTTGAGCGTTGTGTTTGGTGTGTTCTCCACCTGAAACAGGGGTGGTTATTTAACCGAAAAAGAAAGTGAGCTAACGAAATGTTACCTTATTTTGACATAGTTATGGGCTTCCGGAGTGCATATTGGAAATCCAAAAGCCCGTTCTAAGTCAAAATCCAAAAGCCCGTGCCCGCACCCGAAAGTAAGAAGAAGTAAACCGTGGGTGGTGAAAATCCTCCTTTACATCGGTGAGGGCATGAGCAAAAACAGAGTAATGCAGAGGAAAGAGAAGGGGATGCAGAATAGAAGCAGGGAGAGATGACAGAGAATGAAGGGTTGCAAAAATGGTATGTGTTTGAAGGGTGCTTATTTAAGAGGAGAGAAGCATGCAATGTCCAGCGTTAGAATGTTTCCTATATTTATACAACCTACTCTTTTCATTTCTATTTTTCTTCTCCATTTATTTCCTTTCAACCTTTTCAATTGGTTTAGTTTAAGTCTCTTATTTTTAACTTTTTATTGGATCGGTTGCTAATGTTATCATCACATCAATAAACCTCAATTTTTAATTCAATCTTTTGCACCCTCTGTCTTAGAATGCCAATCATCACCAATTTTTATAACTGTAAATTTAGTTACACAACTACCACAACTGTCTTTATTTTTATTTCATTTATTTTATTATTAATAAATTATTTTTCGTAAATAATGTTATTTAGGATAAAATATGCAAGTAGTTCGGAAAATAAAAATAAAATAAATAAAATAAAAGAATGGTTATAGTTTAATTGGTCGTGACTTTTGCCGTAACTAACGCACAAACAAAAACACCTCCAAAGTTGGAAAATGCGTAGCCGAATAAAGAGCAAATGTGAGGAGAGCATTAACACTTGTTATAAATATTATTTTCTTTTCATTAATTACATCATTTAAACATTTCAATAAATAATTGAAGAAATTAAAGGCGCAGATAAAAGAGACTTTTGAAGAGGCTGAAAGCACACAGAATATTTATTTATATGTTTATTTTTTTCAATCAAACATTACTGCCTTTTGATTTCACCAATAATAAACATATTCTTCCCCGAATTACTAGGCATTATAATAAATTAAACCTAAGGAGATTAAAACTAATAGATATTAGACGCTCATTGTCTGAATGTTCTAAATCTTCCACGAGAAACCTTATTATAATTATAATATATAACAATCTGTTGTCAATTTTTCATATGCTTATTTCTATATATTGATCACACGTAAAACTAAATAAAAATGTAATTTCGTTATCAATGAGTACATGTCCTTTATTATATTTTGACCAAAAAAGTGTCCTTTATATATTTAATAAACGTGTGTCTCAAAGGCATATGGAATGATAAGAGAAAATGATTAAAAATTAGGTAAACATTTTATGAGGATAAAGAAGGGTATCTATCCTTCGTTGCAATAATTTTTTAAGGGGTTGATTACTTAACGTAGCACCTTATAGTGGTTGAGTTTGTTGCCTTTGTGTTTGTGCTGTTTATGTTGTCGAGCAGCAGCATTGTAAAAAGGCAGGTGAACTGAACTTCATGTCGCTATAACATTACATTAGATTACATAATATTCCTAAGTTATTGATTGTTAAAAGTTATAATTAACAATTGATTAATTAAAAATAAAATGTTTCACTGTGTTAACGCTTTCACATAGTTTAAAAATTAAGTTTAGTAATATTGGATTTTATAAGAGATTGTTGAATATAATAGAAAAATAAGTCCTTATGAAATTATTGAGTACGGTCCAAGTTTTTTGGTCGAAATATAAAAAAAAATGACTTGTTATTTTCAATAAAAGGTATAAGAGACGGAATGTTTTATTATGGGTATTTTGGAAACATTAATATTTTGATCTTAAAGTTTGCTAAGTGATCTCATTAAGATTAATCAACATACATTTAAGATATGGTTGATTTTGGAGTCTATGCTCCACCAAAATTTTGTCTTTAAAATATATTTCAAAAAAAAATATTTAAATTATGTTTTTTTTCCATATAAAACTATTAAGTAATATATATATATATATATATATATATATATATATATATATATTGTTTTTAATGATATTTTTTAAAAATAGAATCCTGATAAGAATTTCAAATTTCAAAATAAATATTATCATGTTTAAGGATGAATCCAATTATGATAAATAGACTTGAGGAGGAAATAATGGATATTAACTTTTGATATTATGTTTAAGACACGGACATTTTGGGTGATAGAGATTTTTGAAGTTGGTGATGCTCTGTAGTTGATCTAAGAAGCACAGTGTTGGAAGCTTCATTTTCATTGAGGTAGAGAGTGGCATGCCCGTTTGTAAGTGACTGCGAATTATTAGTTTGGTTCGTCAAAAAAAATGTCCGAAAGGATATAGTTAGGAAAGATAAAACGTCCTGAGATCTTTTTCGTTTTTTGTTGGTCGTACGTTGTGACATGTTTCATGTTTGTTTTAAACTTTTGGTTATTCTTAGGAGATCTATATTTATGTGAAGTTTTCTCAGTTTGATCTCGTCTTTTTTAAGTTTTGTCAATTTAGTCATTTATAATGAAAAATTATTTAATTGAGTCTCTGTCATTAAATTGATTTAACAAAGTTAAGTTTTTTATGAGGTATGAGGGTGACGTGGACAACTTTTGAGACGTGGTACTCAGAAACCCTTATACGTGGGTTTTTTTAATGAAACCCTTGGCATTTTTTTAAACAAACATTTTTAAAATTAAGATTTTTCTGAAACATTTTAAAATTAGGGTTCATTGAATTGAATTGGGATTAAAATTGGATGATCTAAGGATGCTTCATCCAAAACGGCTCGCGCATCATCGTCCAAATTCACGCTGGCGGCCCATGTCCTGCCTTAGTTTCCTCTATTTTAAATTGATTATTTATTAAAATATCAACTAGAATCAAGAAGTGGGTCATTGGAAGATATGCATTTTCCACTATCCATTTGATCACATTGTTCATCTTCTGTAATTAATAAAGGGAGCGTTTTTAGGTGGGGTTCGTAAAGTGGTATTGTTTGGGATCTGGAACTTTAAGAGAAGTGCGTAAGGATTTGGGATGTGAAGAGGATCTAAAGGAGGAACTTGAGGAAGTTAAGGGTCAGGGCATTCAGACTTCCCTCCATCGCCGGGTCTGAAGGAAGCAAGTGGAAGGGATACAGTGGTGGAGGAAAAAGAGGGTCAGCGTGACCGACAGAGCCTATAGTTACACCATTGCTATCTCTAATGTGGATTGAAGAATTCTTCAGCAGACCAAGATTATTGTGAGCGATGAAACCTAATCTACAAAAGAAGAAGCAGAGAAAGCGCAAGAGAGTGATGTACTCTTTGTCGGAGACAGTGTGGAGAAGTTCAAAATGTATGATTTAGAGTTGCTACAAATTTTGGAGCAATTCGACGACACTTTGCTCTGATAATCGAATGCTCGACTTAGGTTGCTGCATGAACTCGATTTGTCACTGTGTGTCTCTCTTTCGCCCTTTGGAAGATCACTGAAATGTTCTTCGGTTTTGTTGAAGAAAGAATTTTGATCAAGGAACAAATCGTCTAGCGTTTTTCCACTTCCCTCTTTCAAATCTTGAAATGCTTTTCAATCTTCAAAAACAACGAACCCTAAATCCCTAAATTTTAAAAATAAGTGATGCCAGGTTTTAAAATCCATCCAGAAATCCAATTTTTAAAATATATTTTTATAAAATGCCACATATAAATTCCACGTTTAAAAATTTATCTACGTCAACATCATAACTCATTAAAAACTTAACTCTGTTAAACTAATTTAACGAGATACAATTTGTGACATCCCCAAAATATACGACATGCATATATAATAAAGACGTCATTCAGTTATAATATTGCAAAGCAGTTAGAGACATATGATAAACTATATGAGTTACAGTCATCCAAAATAAGGTCAGGTTTGGTCCCTTAAACCTAGAGGACCACTGGAAATTTTCACCAAAATAGTTCTACTAATAAAAATCCTAAACATACTAGGCTGCAGCATCACCGTCTTTCAGCCCTTACTCCACATATACCTCCTCTTCATCTGCTCACATCCAATTGGATGATCATCACAAAAGAAAACACATACCACAAGCGCACAAACAAGTAAGGGTGAACTAATTTTTTTTTAGACACAAGCATACTATATTAGAGTAAATAATTCATCAAATACATACTTTAAGCCAAGTAAGTTAAATAATGCCAAGAAACACGTCATAAACTAGACTTGACTCGTCCGGATTTAGAATGATTACCGAGCTATGACAGGTCATGCACTCGTGGTGGCTTACGAAACTTGGGTTCCCCACCCTACCACACTCACGAGGTTAGCCTGTTCTTGGCCTTGAGGCATACTGGAAGCCCCTAAGACTTCCTGCTACTCCTCACCACATGGTTCAATCCTCTCTACTTGAGAATGAAAGACCATTGGAGCGTCAGGATAACCCCCAAGACCGAGCTTCCCTGTAGATCATTCTAAACACTATTGCACCACCATGAATCTTCTCCTTGAAGATCATGGAATTACGTCAATCCATTATACTCTTAATCACATATCTTTTTTCTTTAACCATACATCACATGTTGAATATTCTCATACCTTCACGCACTTCCCACATAAAGCACACCATACCATGCATTCCAAGCAATTGATCCAAACAAAGATAGCAAAAGAGGAGACTTGACCCGACAGGAGTCGCATAGCGCATCCCATTCGCAAGGCGAAACAGGATCCTCTCACATAGCGCACCTTAATTAGCATAGCGAATTAAGTCGCAGCATGCATCAGACCCCAAACCTCTCGCATAGCGCACCCTGTCGCTATGCGGGAACCCAAACAGAGACCAACCTCCCCAAAGCTCTCGCTATGCACCTAACTCGCCCTTTGAATTAAATGGGCAGTGATTCCAGACCACCACCAGTTGCATAGCGACAGGATTCGCCATGGCGAGTCCAAAAACAGTGAGCATCACCCTCTGGAAATTCGCATAGCGCACCAACTCGCATATCGAATTTCCAAGACAGTGAGCACCCTTCTCAAAGGTCTCGCTATGCGAGGCAACTCGCATAGCGACACTGCATAATTGGCAGAATGCGAATTTTGCATGATCACTCACTCACACTAACCCTTACCATTTCTAGGACTCTTGGTTAACTTCTAAGACCTCCAATTCAATTATTAAGCGTAATTACTCTTGTCTAGATGATCCAAATCCTCCCCAGTACTAATCTAAAGTGATTACATTCAGTTTTACCATTTAAAATATCAATCCCTGTAACTTATGGACACAATCTCATTTCAACCATTATCTCAAGACTTATTCAGTTCTCTGACCCCTCACTAGTTCCATTGACTCACCTAAACTATCCCAACTGCCCAATTGGTCACCGGAGAAGAATCAGATGTCTGAATGCATCAGTCTCACCTTCGACGCCAGCACATATGACTAGTCACAACTGACTGGACCAGGCCAGGGCTGCTCTATGATCAAGGATGTGCCAACTCAGGTTTTTAAGATTCTTCTATCCTACCAACACAGTGCTCTCAACCTGTCCCAATTTACCACTCTACACTATTTCAGTACTTCAATCACACTCCCAATCATAGTGACTAAAATTTCTACCTCAGTTTACTTAGTCTATTCCAAAATGGCCATCATAACAGTATTAACGCTCTCCACCATATTTAATCACTACCACATGGTTAATCCCAAATTCAGCCACAACATCAATTCATGGTTCATACAACATTCACATACAAGGCAGTGTCATATAACAAATTTTACAGTTTCACATAAGAACATGTCAGCACATATCATTCTATACATTCAAACTTAGAAACTCAACTTAAACAGCACAACAGTTTAGATTTCAACACACATACACCTCATACAATAAAATCAGAAAAGAAATGTCTAGCTCCCCTTACCTTAGTAGTTATAAGCACAATACTCTTTAGAGGAAACCCCAAACAGTACTCTTGCACATAAGCAAGTTCAACAAGATCTACAAAATGTCAAAATGGGTACAGAGACATCTCTTAGAGTTAGAATAGGTAGAGAATCTAGAGAGGAAATCCATTGATTTCATGTAACTAGCAAATTGCATGCCCTAGGTTCAAAGGAAAGGGAACAAATGACTTACCGATCGGAATAAAGAGAACGTTCGGTAGAAATGAAACCCTCTACTCCGCGAACGCTTAAGTAGCACCAAAATCAACTTTCTATGGTTCAAGGTACTGGGTATCTAAAGAGAAGACAGATAAAACCTTTAGGGCAAAAATTTCTTTTTAGAGAGAGAAAAGACAAAATAGAAAATGAAGATTCTGACTTTTGAGAAAGAACCTTTGTTAAAGTCCGGTTTCCTTAGTCTGGACCTGGCTGGCTCTAACTAGAGCCCAATAGCCCAAGACCTTACTCAATTAAGTCAAATTTTCATTATAAAAAACCAAATAAATAAAACTTAAAAGACAGAATCTAATTGAAAAAATTCCACGGAAATACGGACCTCGGTTTATACTAAACTTTTAAATTTGACAGCACTTTTGTCTTTTTGCTGCTGAAGTACACCCACAAATCCCGCACCAAAAAACAAACCAAAGTTGAAGACGAAAACCTAAACCAAAAGATAATAGGTTAGGCTGTTTCACTAACTATTCTGTGCACCAAAGTGACATCGATCATATCCACTTATGTGTCAGGTCACACAAAGTAAGTATTCACTAAGATATCTTCTCACAGGGTCACTGTCACACGTGAGAAAAAGCTTAGGACAGCATTATTTGTTAAGTAGGTAAACTGAACCCGTTAATGTGTTTTTCATATATTAACGAAAACAACATTATAAAACTTAAACTATAATTGTATTCTTATATACCAATTCTTGATTTTACTTAATTGTGATTTTCGCCATAATTTATTCTAATTGCACCGTTTAAGTGTTTTAAGTGAATTGATAGATTGGATAATGTAAATAAAAAGTACTGATTTTCTAAAAAATAAATAATATAACGAAAATCTCGTATTGTCTTGAATATTTAATTGAAATGATTAGAATAAAATGGTGCAATTAAACTTATTAATTTATAATTTGTGGAATCTAAAACTCAAGCCTCACCAACTTCACCAAGTGAGGCATATGTGAGTTGAGTTAGGGAAGTGGCTTAACTGAATTCCATTGACGTCTTAAAGTGCATGAGTGGATAAGAAGCATAACCATTTGTGGGGACCCTTGATTTTAAAAAGGGTTTTAGAAAAATTTAGTTAAATTCAAACTCAACCAACCAAAATGAGATTATATGCACATTCTTTCTTGTTTTCACCACTTTTGGTAATCAAAATTCAAGGTGGGGGCAACAACTAATTGAAAGGGATGTTATGGATTCGTTTCGAGATTTTATTTACAAAGTTGGTTGACCTATGTTAGAGCTATTTATTTATTCATACAACTAAACTATATCTTATTTATGATAATATATTTTTTACCGTCTTAATTTGTACTTTCGTAAATTTACTTCTTATAATAATACATTCTTTCTCTTTTCTTCTTATCCGTGTACTGGTTTATACATGTAATGTGTTTTTCATACGTTTTTTTTAGTTTGATCCTAGAAGTAAATTTTTTAAATTCCCATTGCCTTATCGTCTTCCCAGGATTTCTAATTAAAGTTTCATGTTGATGTAACTGCAGATTTTATGAAGGCACTGTTAAGTCTTATGATTCTTCAAAGAGGAAACATGTGGTAAGCTTACATTCTGAATTGGAGAAAATATTCTGCCTCTAACTTACAATTCTAACATTATTGTGTTGCGGCATGTCATGATTGTGTGAGATTTATTTATTTGTCTTCAAATTTAATTGCATTTATATATTAAAATAAAATTCCTTTATTATAAATTTGTGTATCTCGACACTCTTAAATTCTCTTTGAATAACATGCTTTATATGCTCCAGGAATACAAATGGTAATTTTCTATAATATACCTTTTGTAAATATTGGTTGATATTAACTATTATGCACTTTTAGCTTCTAATCACTAGTACAGTCACGAGAAATGACAGTGATTATTTTTGTATATAGGCAGCGGTTTCTGAGTCGAGGCATATTCAGACGAGGTAAAAAGTCTAATACTTTTGGTCTCGGTTGTGAACCGAGACATAAACTCCAACCCTACTGCCTCGGTTCAGCTCTAACCGAAGCATTAAAGTTTTAGGTTTTTTTAATTTATTTTTTTCGTAGCACATTCTGCCTCGGTTCTCTTTAACCGAGGCATAAAGTACCACTCTACTGCCTAGGTTTAGGCTACAACCGAGGCAGTAGATTCATTTTTTTTTGTTCTCTTCCGCGACACATTCTGCTTCGGGTTTGACCATAACTGAGACCGTAAGTGGTCTTTCGACTTCGGTTTTGACCAGAACCGAGACATATAAGTACGTTTTTTTTTTTAAAATGATGTCTGTTTCTGCAACATTCCCAACCACAGAAACAGACCTGAATATATTTTTATAACCAGAACAGTCCAGAATATTGCAGAAACGTATATTTTAAATGAAATTTATATTAAAACATAAATATATTGAATGGAATCATAAATCAAATTCTTAGAAGCATAAATCAATCCAATGTAATCATAAATCAAGTTTCAAGCATAAATCAATGCAATGTACATGTTGAATTTATAGTAATGTAGAAAAGCATAAAACAACTTAGAAACATAAAGTTAGAACTTAGTATATCATAATATCTACTACATACTATTATATAAATGAATTACATATTTAGCAAGTGTTTTCCTCACAAGTTGGATTGACTTCTCTGGAATTGAAGCAGTCCTATTAAATCTCTGCATAAAGCACAATGATTTCAATTAGTGTATATGAAATCCAAATATAGAGAACATAAAATTCAAACCTAAATATTACCGTTTCCCATCCACTGGTGTAATGTGCACGAATGATGGTCATCATCCAAAACATAACGTAGTAACCACATTCATATGACCCCATTTGTCTATTACACTACAATATATCATCATAATTATAAAATGTTAAGTAACATCATTTGAATGGAACCAAATGTAACAAAGTATGGACTAAAAATACCAAACCTTAAGGGAAACCCATGCAAGCTTTTTAGCTGTAGTAGTAGATCTCCCAGATAACATCATATGTGTTGCAAGGGAACTATTAAAAAAAATTCCTTTAGCATACATTTATATAAAAAAAGGACCACACATTAAGATTCTTACCAATCTACTACATGTCTAAGAGGGCTGGGAGGAGACTTATGCAATGAACAAAACCAGACAGCCGTGTTCTCCGGTATGGAGATCACAAGTAGCTGCCAATGACACCTGAAATTGGTAATAACTTATGAATGATATGTTACCAATAAGGAGTATTGGTAAATCTTGAAGAAATTTGTTTTGATGATGCTACAAGAAGTTTTAGTTGAAGAAGATATTAGAATTATTTAAAAGCAATTTGTATAAATTAAATATAGTAGGAAAGTCTTGTAACTTTGTAAAACTTGCATTTTTTTACTGCCATAATCGATTATGGAATGTCAATAATCGATTATCACAAGTCATCCTTGAATAATCGATTATCACTTAACCATAATCGATTATCACATTTTTTGAAAACCTGTAACGGACTAGAATAATCGATTATCACTTACAATAATCGATTATTCATGGCAGTTGGGAGCTGACCTTTGGCACTCAGTGTATTTGGCTATATATTTTGTTTTGGAGAAATTAAAAAAAAAACGTTGTTGAACAGAAGCTCTTGCAGAATACTGTTTGTCAGAGGAAGTTCTCAGAAGCTATAGTTCAAGTTCCCTTGCTTGGTCTCGTGAACAGGAAAGGCTCGCGTTTCGTTTGTCGATAGTCAGAGCGGTTCTCTTCGAGTTGGCAGAGTGTTCTTCTTCCGGTTC
Organism: Vigna nakashimae; assembly: GCA_034642375.1. Taxonomy (NCBI): domain Eukaryota; kingdom Viridiplantae; phylum Streptophyta; class Magnoliopsida; order Fabales; family Fabaceae; genus Vigna; species Vigna nakashimae. The sequence goes on from CM067767.1 coordinate 11,097,361, forward strand.
GTTCGTCGAAGGAAGGTTTATTTATCTGCTTTATTCACTATTTGTTGTAATCTGTGAAACCATTTTTAGTGAAAAAGGTTAATCACTATTTATAGTGATTAACGACTGGACGTAGAATCTTTTAATTCGAACCAGGATAAAAATTCTGTGTTGATCTTCTTATTCCCTACACTCATTTTATTGTACGTACATCAACAGTTTGATAAATTTTCTCTAAGAAAATTGTTTTTCTAAAACGGACCATTAAACTTGATTTGTGACCGTAACACGCTTTCTAAGTATTTTATTCCGCTGCGCGACTCTATAACGGTACCGATTGTTCCAACAATTGGTATCAGAGCTTGCTTTGATAGTTTTTCAAATTTTTTGAAAATGGGCGGTCATAACCAAGTTTATGCTGAGGGTGCTTCTATTGATAGACCTCCTTTGTTTACAGGGGAAAATTATGCGTTTTGAAAAATAAGAATGCAAATATTTTTGGAGTCTATTGATAGGGGTATTTGGGAAGTTGTTATGAATGGACCAATTGTTCCCACTATTTTAGTAAATGATATGCAGGTAGAAAAGTCATTTTTACAGTGGACTATGGATGAAAATAGAATGGCACAATATGATGTTAGGGCTAGGAACATAATTTTATCTGCACTAACCCTTGATGATTTTTTCAAAGTTTCTGTTTATGAAAGTGCTCAGGAAATGTGGGAATTTTTAAGAGTTACTCATGATAAAGTCACAGATGTTGTTAAGTTGACGTTGTCTGATTCAAGCTCCTCAAGCTCAAACAATTCAAATAAGCTAGAAAATATATGCTTAATGGCCAGTAATGAATCATCTAAAAGCCAACTCTTGAAGAAAAAGAAGGACAATCAAGGCTCCTCATCAAGCTTTAAATGTTATGGATGTGGTGAAAGAGGCCATATAAAAGCCGTTTGTCCAATTATCAAGAAATTTCACAAAAAGAAGGTCCACATTGCTTGGGTTGATAATGACTCAAGTAGTTCAAGTGATTCTGATGAAGAAACAAACATATGTTTGACAGCTAATGTTGATGACACTGCAAGCCAAGTAAGTTGTTCTAATTCTGAATCTAGTGAATTTGATTTGCAAAAAGCTTTTCTTGAATTGCTTGATGAATCTGAAAAATTGAATGTTGCTCATAAAAATTTGAAAAAGGAATTTAAAGAATTGCGAATTAAATATGAGAAGGCATTAGATGAGGAAGTAAGTTTGAGAAATAAAATTTGCAACTTGGAAATGAAAGAGTCTTCAAATGTTGAACATCCTGTTGAATGTCTTTCATGTAAGAGTTATATGCTTGATATTGATATTCTTGAAAATCTTCTTGAAGTTGCAACTAGAAATAATAATACTGAAATGCCTATAACTGTTAGAAAGGTTTATAAAAACAAAAGTGTTTTTAAAAGTAAGAACCAAATTAAAAGAACCCGTAGGGTATGGGTTGAAAAAGGAAACTGTGTCTTATAGAAACCCAAATGTTGTCACATGCTTTTATTGTATGAAAAAGGGGCACACTTCTAACAAATGTAGAATTAAACATTTTGATGTTCCAAATGGAAAATATGCTTGGATTCCTGTTATAAAGTAAATTGTCTCTAACCTTAAAGGACCCAAATGAGATTATGGGGACCAAAACTCTATTGTTTTGTTTTGCAGGTTAATTTTTCAAAAGGAAAAGAAGACTCTATGGTATCCTGGTATTTTTTAAGAGCCTTGAAATAATTTATGAATGTTAGATGTGTCTTAAAGTTGAAAATTTGGCCCAAATTTGTGTTTTTCGGGAATTAACGTAAATAATTGATTACCAAAGGTAATAATCGATTATCTCGTCCTCAAAAATTTGGATTTTGACAATTTGGCTAGCACATAATCGATTATTTAAAGTAATAATCGATTATCTTAAGTTTTCGTAAAAAAAAAAAAAAAAAAAACTTTTTTTAAAATTTTTTTTGGAGTCTGTTTTTAAAAGAGGATTATTACATTCAGAGGAAGATATATGAGGTATTATGCTCTTTCATGATATGAAATTTCAATTTTATTTATGTTTTGAATTGCATCCTTTGATTAATTGAGGGGGAGATCATATTTAGGGGGAGCCTTTAACATCCGATCTTTTTGCTTCTGATATAAAAGGGGAGAAGAATAATACAAGGGGAGAAATATAAATTATTACAGGTATTGCTAACCTTGTTGTTTGTTAGCTTGTATGTTTTGCAGGTAAGCCAAACTTGCTTTTAAAATTGAATTTTTGATCATCATCAAAAAGGGGGAGATTGTTACCAATAAGGAGTATTGGTAAATCTTGAAGAAATTTGTTTTGATGATGCTACAAGAAGTTTTAGTTGAAGAAGATATTAGAATTATTTAAAAGCAATTTGTATAAATTAAATATAGTAGGAAAGTCTTGTAACTTTGTAAAACTTGCATTTTTTTACTGCCATAATCGATTATGGAATGTCAATAATCGATTATCACAAGTCATCCTTGAATAATCGATTATCACTTAACCATAATCGATTATCACATTTTTTGAAAACCTGTAACGGACTAGAATAATCGATTATCACTTACAATAATCGATTATTCATGGCAGTTGGGAGCTGACCTTTGGCACTCAGTGTATTTGGCTATATATTTTGTTTTGGAGAAATTAAAAAAAAACGTTGTTGAACAGAAGCTCTTGCAGAATACTGTTTGTCAGAGGAAGTTCTCAGAAGCTATAGTTCAAGTTCCCTTGCTTGGTCTCGTGAACAGGAGAGGCTCGTGTGTCGTGTGTCGATAGTCGGAGCAAGCTCTCTTCCGAGTTAGCAAGGTGCTCTGCCTGGTCTCGTGAATAGGAGAAGCTCGCGTTTCGTTTGTCGATAGTCGGAGCGGTTCTCTTCGAGTTGGCAGAGTGTTCTTCTTCCGGTTCGTTCGTCGAAGGAAGGTTTATTTATCTGCTTTATTCACTATTTGTTGTAATCTGTGAAACCATTTTTAGTGAAAAAGGTTAATCACTATTTATAGTGATTAACGACTGGACGTAGAATCTTTTAATTCGAACCAGGACAAAAATTCTGTGTTGATCTTCTTATTCCCTACACTCATTTTATTGTACGTACATCAACAGTTTGATAAATTTTCTCTAAGAAAATTGTTTTTCTAAAACGGACCATTAAACTTGATTTGTGACCGTAACACGCTTTCTAAGTATTTTATTCCGCTGCGCGACTCTATAACGGTACCGATTGTTCCAACATGGTATACCAAAATTAATAAATGAATGTGTTGTATTTAACAAACTTCACTTACCCATGTATATAAGGGAGAAAATATATCTCCTTCCCCAAACCAAAGCAGCTGGTGATGTATGTCTGGATATCATCAAATTTATTTCTTTCATGAGTCATAGAGGGGTCAATGAACCCATATACATCGTTGAACCCCTTCTTGTTACTAACATCAAATAGATACCTAAACTGAAGAAATAATATGATATAAGTAAGTTGATAAAATATAATTATTTATAAAAGTTTTCATAAACTTACATCATCCACAGCTGAATGAGTGTAATATTAATTTCGTCTCTCCTCGACGCAAGCTCCCTAACATCTTGATGATGCAAGTACAATGGGATTTGAGCTTCTCTTCCAAATGTAGTAGAATCCCAATGTACATTCATTGGCACATCTGAAATGCGTTTAGCAAGCTCGTTTAACGCACCAAGAGGGTCATCCTCAGATAAATGAGTCTTCTTCGGTCTAGGACTTCCCTCTTGACCTATCTGCTGTTAAATGCAAAAATGGTTATGTTATAACGTCAATTGGAAGTAAATATTAAAATTGAGAAGTATATAGTACGAGTGTTTACCGGGGGATTAGATATATGACCAACCAAATGTCTAGGCCAGGCGACAAAGGACCTAAATGCTTCTTCCACAGTGAAGAACTCATCTGTAGGCACAGGAAGAACAGCATCCGCTATGACAACTTCATCTACCGTGACCTTGACCTCATCTTCTGCAAGCTGTACACCATGCACTACAGTGGCTGCCTCATAAACTGTACCACGAGCCACTACCATGGTCCCAGTATCAGAGAGAATATATAACTCACATGGACGAGTGTCATCCATGTCGTCCCCTGGGGCACCGGCAGCTGAGCAACTTCCTTTACCGCTTCTACCTGTCAAATTAAATGTTAGTTTATTCAAAAAATAAATTAGTAACCAAAAATAAATAACCTTACCTGTAGGGCGCACAACATGTTCCGCTACAGAAGATGGTGGAGGACGATTGCCATAATCCTCATAATGCTGCTAGAACTGGCGCGCAACCATTTCAGCAACTTCATCATACAACTCTGCTCGAACCTTCTTTGTGATCTCCTGCGTCATCTCTTTTCTTATTTCCTCCTTCATCTTTTTGTATGAATATGGACGCGAGGAAGACCCAAAAAAATGTCGTATGCCTATGCCAGTCCCAGCAGCACGCACCCGTCCTGGGTGCTCAGGTCGTCCAATAGTTGTGGCAAGAATATCTTGACGACCTTCTTGTGTGAATTGACCTTGGGAGCTCTGCTCAACCAAGGAGTCCTGTCACATAACAAAAGTTCAAAATCATTTGAAATATCTATGTAAGATATATACCAAAATTAATGTAATATAATAAGAAATAACATCTTACAATTTGTTCAGATATTTCTCTGGCAGACTCGGTAGGAGCCCGATGGTCTCATACGGGCTAACTTCCATTTGTCGTGCCGAGATGGTGGTGAAGGAGGAGGAAGAGGGTTACCACCCTCAGAAAGTGGAAGTCTACTATCTAACTTCTGCTTCATTATTTTCTCTTCAAGCTTCCTATATCCACCACAAGACAGTAGGTGTGGATTTTTATTCTGAGCGCTTATTCCCTATGCTTTTGACCTTTTTTCCTGTGACAAAATTAAACGATTGTCATGGTAGAGAATTATGAAGGATGAATTGAATGATTTTACTGCACTTACCTACCACGTCTCAGATGAACGAAGCTCTACAAACTGACGCCAAGTTTCTTCGTCAATTGCTGAATATTTGGAACATGGATTTTCATCACTTTTTGGTCCAAATATATATCTAGACGTCAATTTTGTCTTAAACCCTCGAAATCTTTCTGCAATTGCAGATAAACACCTATTCATTAAGCTCTCGACGTTTGGCATATCAAATGTTATCTGCAACTAAGAAAGTAATAAACTTATCACAATACAGATTTATCAATATAATGAATATATAATTTGGAGCAATATTGCTTAACTTACCAATAGATCTTGCCAGATGAGATTCCGATCAGCCTCATAAACATGGTCAAAGGATGGAGTAAGTATAGAGATACGATCACGTGCTAATACCCCAAGGTAAGACCTAAATACATATGCATTTGGGCCAGATGCAACTCTAGTGACCACGTGAATAATGACAGGTGTCCTCTCACCTGCATTTCTTTTAAGTATTAGTTGTCATAACCTCATTGCTCCTCTCGTCCGTCTAGAAGTGGTGGGGACTTCATCGCCTGACGAATGAGGTGACCCAGCCATATATCTGTCATAATAAATAAAATGAAATATAAATAAAACATTTATAAAATAACATATATTATTTAACAAAACCCATAAATATTTACACAAACATGAAATTCATACATAATCATATGGATTGGTCATATATATATTCCCTCATTGTGATCTTCTCGTATTGCTTGTATATCATCAATTAGAGGGTCGTCATCCAAATTTGTTGTCGTTTTAAATGGATGGTTGTCAGCGATATGAATATTACTTAGATTCTCTTCTTTATCTTCAATTTGCCTTTTTCCTTGGAGAGCAACATACCAATGGTCAGATGCAGGATCTTTGACATAAAAAACCTGACTTGCTTGATATGCCATGATGAACGGTTCATCTCTATAACCAACATTTCGAAAATCAACAAGTGTCATACCAGATTCATCTATTTTGACACCACTTTTATTGTCTACCCACTTACATTTGAAGAGTGCAACAGAAAACTTAGTGTAATCAACTTCAAATATCTCTTCAATTCTACCATAGTATCTCATGGATCGTACTATAGGATTTTGATCTTTGGATGTGGAAAACTGTAGTGACTCAGCTTCTAGACTGACGCCACTATTTTGTACTGTGCTTTTATCATCCAAAGTTTTCGTATAGAATGTGCAATTATTAATTTCGTATCCTGTACAACATACAACATCAAACTTCAAGCCATTTGATAACCACAACAAAGTCTCAGAGGACCGTGATTCTTTCGAAACATCAGATTTGAACCAGGACAAGAATGTTCTGTTATGCTCCATCAACTGCCATTTCTCTGATTGTCGTGGATACTTGTCCCTTACAACGGCTTTGTGAGCTTCCAAAAAATGGGATCACTTCATCTGTGTTGTTTAATATGTATAAATGTGCTTGCATCAATTCTTCACGACTTTTCATCACCACATTCACACCTCGGATGCTTTTACTTGTAGAATATCTACTCAACCATGATGTCCGAGGGACTCCTATCAGATTTCCTTTAGTCATATACTCAGAGCAAAACTCAATACTTTCTTCAGCAATATATCTTTCAATCATCGAACCTTCTGGACGATATTGATTTTTGATGTACCCTTTCAAAATCTTCATATAACGCTCAATAGGGTACATCCATCTTAAGTATACTGGTCCACACAACTTTATTTCTCTGACCAAATGAACAAGTAAATGCACCATGATGTCAAAAAAGGATGGAGGGAAAAACATTTCTAGTTGACACGAGATGATGATAATTTCACTTTGAAGTTCATCTAACTTTGTAGGATCGATGACTTTACTACAAATTGACGAGAAAAATGAGCACAATCGAGTTATGGTCAGCCTAACTTTTTTGGGCAAAATTCCACGAATTGCCACTGGTAACAACTGTTGCATTAAGACGTGGCAATCGTGAGACTTCAGTCCAACAAGCTTTAAGTCTTGCATTGACACTAAGCTCTTGATATTTGAAGAGTATCCTTGTGGTAGCTTGATACTCTTTAAACAAAGACAAAAACTTATCTTCTCTTGTTTGGATATTATGTAACATGCAGGGGGCAAATAAGTACGTTTACCAATCTCTCTTGGTGCCAATTCTTCTCGGATCTTCATGTCAACCAAATCCAAACGCGCATTCACTCCATCTTTTTTTTTCCCTGGATGTTTATTAGTGTACCAATCAAGCTATCACAGACATTTTTCTCAACATGCATGACATCTATGCAATGTCTAACATCTAACTTTGACCAATATGGAAGATCAAAGAATATTGATTTCTTCTTCCAAGGGGTCGTTGCAAAAGACTTCTTCGACGTTTTCCCAAATATATGATGTACTCTATTAACTTTCTCAGCAACTTCAAGTCCAGTAAGTGGAATGGGTGCATTGTCTTTCTCTTGTTCTCCATTGAATGCTTTCTTTAACCTTCGATATGGATGATTAGATTGTAAAAATCGCCGATGACGCATATACACTGTCTTCCTTCCGTGTTTTAATTGTTGAGCTGCAGTGTTTTCTTCACATATAGGACAAGCTTTATGACCTTTAACACTGTACCCCGACAAATTACCGTAAGCTGGGAAGTCATTAATGGTGCAAAATAACATGGCATGCATCATGAAAGTTTCTGAAGCAAAGGCATCAAATATTTCAACCCCATCAACCCACAACAACTTCAGGTCTTCAACTAGTGGCCTTAGATAAACATCGATGTCATTTCCAGGCTGCTTTGGACCAGATATCAACATTGACAACATTATGTACTTTCTTTTCATGCACAATCCAGGAGAGAAGTTGTAAATTATCAGTATAACGGGCCAACAACTGTGATTGGTACTTAAATTACCAAATGGATTCATTCCATCAGTAGCTAAGCCAAACCGTAGATTTCTACATTCTTCACCAAATTGGGGGAATTCTTGATCAATAATTTTCCATTGCTTTGAATCAGCTGGATGACGAAGCAACCCATCAGTTGTTCTCTCATCTGCATGCCATCTTAGGTTTTTAGCGTCTTTGGGATTTGCGAACAAACGCTTAAGTCTAAGAACTAGTGGAAGGTACCAAACTACTTTCAAAGCAGAACCATTCTTTTCTGTGTGACCACCATCTTCACCGTTGTTTATTGACTTGTATCGTGATAACCCACATTTTGGACACTTTATCAAAACTTCATTCTCATTCCTATATAATATGCAATCATTCTGACATGCATGTATCCGTTTATATTCCATACCCATCGGACAAAGAATTTTTTTTGCATCATAATTACGATTGGGTAACGTATTTCCATCTGGCAGCATTTTATTCAACAACGACAACAATTCTGTAAAACTCTTATCACTCCATCCGTTGCTCGCCTTTAAATTCATGAGCCTTAACACCGCTGACAATCGTGTGAACTTAGTTGAACCTGCAGATAAAGGAGTCTCCGCATCAGTGGACATCGTTTCATACACATGCGCTTGGGCAAAAGCTTCTGCGCCAACATCGCGGATCATGTCCTCTAAGTTGTCTTCTTCGGCTTGATCTTCTATATCCATTGTGGAATCATAAACATTTTCAGTTGGAGAGACAGTTGGAAAGTCTGTTAATTCGTCGTGCCATATCCATGTTGTATAACTTCGTATGAAACCATCACAGATAAGATGTTCCCTAATATCAGTTGCGTTCAACTTCCTCCCATTCAAACAGTTCACACAGGGACATCTGAACTTGACTTCATCATCACCACTTGTACTCGCATTACGTTGCGCAAACTCTATAAATTCTTCTACCCCTCTCTCGTACTCAGTTCTGATGCATGGTAAATTAATCCACCCTCTATCTGTACGCATGTTTACTGAAATTGTTTACATAATTTCAATAATCTTGAATGATCACTTTGATCATGTTTGTATTCAAGGTGTGACCCTATCCCATTCAAGAAGATTCACTTTTTTTAGTTTATTAAACACATGAATTTTAAACAACATATCTTAATCTTCACAAAATTTTGCCAGCATTTCGCATTGGTCTTCAGGTTACACGAAATGAAAGTGATTATAAATCACAATCAAATATGCACCCGAAGATCAATACAAAACACAACGACAAATTTTCGTGAAATTTAAGACATGTATATTAAAATTGATATGTCATGATAAACTATGAAAAAGTTATTACTCTTCTTAAACTGTCCAACTGGACAATTCAAGATTCAATACTTGTAAATTATTATTACCATCTCCTCTATTTTCATTTCTAAAAAAGTATGTTTGTTAAAAAAATATGGAGATAGTAAATAATTTTTGTAGTGAATCTTAAATGGGAAACTAAGGCTAATTCACAGTTACAAACAATATATTCAAGCATATCATAAGATTTGAAGAATATATATCCTTATTAAATCAAATTTATCAAGAATAAATTTTTCTACACTAGCAATAATAATCTACACATTAAAATAACCCTCATATTTATCTCATTTTTCTATACTAGCAATAATAATCTACACATTAAAATAACCCTCATATTCATCTCATACCACACATAAAAACATTTTCTATTTTTTCCTTAGTTTTGATTACTTGATCACAAGCAATTAATTAATTTGGTTAATTAATTAGTACTGTTTTTCATGCCAAAGTTTCTAATACCACAAATTACACAAACAATGAAGATGGAGAAAGTTTTAGGATCAATTACCTGGGAGCGTGGCAGCAAGTTGGCGAGAATGAAATCTGCGATTGAAATGGAAGCACAGGCAGACGCAACCACCAAAGCACCGGCACCGACGACGGAGAAGGAAGCACATGCGCAACCACCAAAGCCGAGGCAGACACAGACGGAAGCAGAGGCAGACGCAAACGGAGGCACACGCGACCACATCGGAGACGACGACGATAAACGGTGCAAACGCCGAGAGGAGGAGACGACAGGGCGAGGGAGCAAACGCGGAAGCAGTGTTTTGTTTCTCTGTTATGTTTCTGTAGCGGCGCTGAGAAGAAGATGAGCGAAGGCGGTTTCGTTCGCGGAAGAAATTTAAATATATATGCCTCGGTTCGTCACTTAACCGGTGCATAAACGAAATACCACCTCGGTTCAAAACAAACCGGTGCCTAAACAGAGGCTTACTGCCTCGGTTTTTTACACAACCGAGGCATAAACACGTTACGACCTCGGTTTAGAATCAACTGGTGCATAAACGGAAGCTCAAACGTGATAGCTGACGGCTTGAGCTGAATCCGGAGACGACGTGAAATCTGGATTTGATCGAGATGAAGACCGGGAAGCAGCGGAAGAAACAGATGTATTCAAGAACCCTAGGATTTGGAGTCGATGATAAACAACAGTGAACAAACCATAGATTCGAGGTTTGTTCGGTTGAAAACCTAGGGTTGAAGCGAAAACGAATTTGAACGGTGGAGAAGAAGATCTGACCGATGGAACTGAAGGAAATCTGAGAAATAACCTAGAGGCGGAAGAAACCCTAGGCTCCTGATGATGTTCGGTGAAGGTTCATCGATGATGAGGATGAGGTTTGTGGTTGAAGAGCTTTCGAGAGAGAAAACTTAGGTGCAGATGCGAACTGAGGATATGGAAGCTATGCTGATGGAATCTCGTGAGGGAAAAGGTACGCGTCGCAGTAGACCTGATGCAAGCCACGAGGAAGCTAGCAGTTGGTGAGAGTGGCGTGAGATGGATGCTATGGAGGAGAGAGAATCTGATAATGGAAAATGAGAGAATGATAACGTGAGATGGAAGGTGGCTAGAGGAGATCCTTTGGGATTCTCTAACTTGACTTTCAAGGGAATTAAATTCTGGAGTTCTCTCAACAGAAAGTTTAATTCAATATTCTCAAAAGTTTCTTACAAGAGGTGGTGGCATGTCTATATATAGGACTAAAAGTCCTTCCTATCTAGCACCTGCCTAACACCTTTTACACATGCTTTTAATAAAAGTAAAAGAAATACTACACTAAACTAATTGGGCTTGGGCCCAAGTCATCATCCCCTCCCCCTTGGAAAGAATTTGTCCTCAAATCTGATGGTGCTTTTGAAGACTTATTTTTGTTAGCTTCGTAAGGGTTCCTCCTGGGTCAAATATCCATCTGCAATAAGCATCAAACATATCTCTAATTAGTTTTCTTTGACCCAATAAGATATATAAAAGAATATGTGTACAAGAAGGTTTCCAAATTTTGAAATTTTTAATTTTAGTATAGCAAAGAAACCTTTCTTCATTTGAAATTTTATTTGTATCTTGAGTTATTGGTAACCATAAAGGTAACCATAACCCAAGTTGGAACTTTGCATGTGTTGAAAGTGATAACATTTTTAAAGATGGAGTGGCTAATTCTTTGAAAGAAAAGTAAAATTTGGAAAATTCAAATATAAATGGAGAAAAGTGAGAGAATAGAAAACCTCCCCTTAAGAATCTAGCTTCTAAGGTAGGAGGAGATGTTGCCTTTAGTTGCCTTTTCTTTTCTTCCATTTCTATTCTTTCAACTTCTTCCTTTTCTCTTCTTTGTGCTTCTTTTCTCTCTTTCTCTCTTCTTTCCTCTTCTTCTCTTCTTTCTCTTTCTTCCTCTTTTCTTCTCTTGTTTTCTTCTTCTTCTTCTCTTTTCTCTTGCTCTCTTCTTTTTTCTTCTTCTCTTCTCTCTCTTTCTTCCTCTTCTCTTCTATTTCGTTCTTCCTCTTCTTTTCTTTCCTTTTCTCTTCTCTCTTTTTCTCTTTTCTCTCTTACTTCTTGCTTTTGTTTTTCTCTTTTTAATCTCTCAATTCTATATTTGCTTGTCTCTTCCCATAGCTCCTAAGTTTTTCTAGAAACTCACTTTCCCTACGAGAGAACCTACTTAAATTTTGAATGAATGACTCACCTTCTCTAATAAGCTCTCTCATAAGTTCTAAGTTTCTTTCAATTTCTCGAGGCACAAACTTTCTTCTCATACAAGCTTTCAATTCATTCCAATCATGAATGGGATATTGTCTACCTATCTCAACATGATATTGCCTATCATCCCACCACTCTCTTGCATGCTTTTTAAATCTAGAAGTGTAAAGACTAAGAATATAAGATTCATTATCTCTAGAATAGAAGGATTCATATTTACTTTTTCTCACCATGAATGAATGCATGTCATTAATTTCCTTTTCCCAAGCTAGGTATGTTAATGCACCAATATCATCACCAAAGAATGGAATATTTTCACTAGCTTGTTTATACAAATCATCTTCAATCCTATCAAATTCATAAGATGAACAAGACTTCCTTCTAGCTTTATCATGTTCTCTTTTGATGCCTTTGTAACTAAATTGCTTATCAAAATTAAAATTCCTAGAAGACCTATATGAATAACAATACATCTTTGTTTCTAAAAGTTTTTCTAGTGTAAAAGATTTACAAGATTCACACTTAGACAAGTCCCAGGTAAGAGAGGTGAGTCATGAAGACTGCTTAAGTACCAAGTCTTGCCTTGCCAGAAATGCCTTAGGTTACTACTAGTTATCCTTTAAACTAAAATCACTTTTAAAATCAAAGAACACAACTCACAAACAATCACAACAATTAAACACTAAAAGACGAGACTTTTCGGACTCTAATGTGACAAGGCTTAGAGTTTAATCCCTTTTAGCCTAAATCACCCTAAACGTAAGACACTAAAATTTTAACACAAACAAGAAAATTTTTGCCAAGAGTTGAAAGAGCACCAAGGACTCTTCCAAGACACTTGGACTTTGAATGGCCTTTTACAATGAAATTAAGAAAAGTAACAATAGAGCCTATTACAAAACCAGATGAGTTTAATTCAATTACATAAAGACAACTACTATGGTCCTGGTCCACTTCTTGTGCGCAATGAATACACTCTTGTTGTTGTTAACTAGCCTTGGATCTCCTAGCTTTTGTCTAATCTTCCCTTTCACTCGGTCTTGTGCAATTGAGACATTGAATAATTCCTATTTTCTCTCAAACTGTTCCAAGTATTCTGCACAGTTAATTTTCAACCAAAATCAGCAGGATATTCATTCAATATTATCACTTACATCACTTACAAGCTAAAACAGAATAACAATTCACAACAAAGGTAAGTTAGACAACTTCCCTATTTGAATGGTTGTTTCTAGCCTGTTTCAAGATCCACACTGAGGTGTTCCTGCTACTGTTTCTTCAGTAATATTCTTCTCAACTAATGATTCATTCACATCAGCTCTGCACACATAAATCTCAACAAAATCCAGCAACAGAATCCAGCAAGTGCAAATGGACAGTGAATTAAATTCAGATTGGATGTAATTCAATGCAGAAACTAACCACCTAATTAATTCAAACGCCAAGTCAGAACTGGAATTTAGGTGCTTTAATCACTTCCTAAAACAGGAGAATGCATTGGCAATTAAAAAACAAATTGATGCACAACTGATTATGACAAGAACAACCTTTTCAGAAAACTCAGTGAGTTACACTGGGCAGAAACAATGGACCAAACTAGTCAAGAACAATGTCCTAAACTAATTCAGAAATCAAATAAATGGACAAAGAGTAATGTGAGGCAAATCAGAAATTGGCAGCTTTAAAACAATGTTGTTGCACTTCAAAAAATGCTCATAAAACAATCAGCACATTATTTGCAAATCCTATGCATCTACCAAGTTCCATAGGTCTTGTCAAATCAGAATCAGCATTCAACATGTCCAATTAAACCATGAAGTCAACAATTCACTTTCAAAACAGAGATTATATCAATGAATTCAGCAAGCAATGTTTTAAAATAAAATGAGTGCCATGATAGTTTAAACATTCACAAGTACAAATAGCATCACCAGGAAATCAATAATCAATGAAAACAACAGTTATTTCAGTTGCAGTTGCAACAAATCACAGCTGCTCCATTCTAATTATTCCAACTTCTTTTCCTGCACAATGAACACAGTCAACAAATGGTTAATTGAAACTGAACTCTCTTGCAAATGCCAAGGAATTTTAGGCTAAATTAGCCTTACTAAGCTCACAGCACTGAGGTTTCTCTTTAAAAATTTAGACACTCAAATGAAAATTTAAAAGAGAAATTTTCAGTCTAGGCCAGAGAATCCTGTGGATCACCACCACCTAATATCCTACCATTCACACTTACCTTCTTTCAAATCCCAAAAACCAGGATGGAATCAGATTTCTCAATTCAGGAAAATGGTTAGCTAAGGAAAAGTGATGGACAAACAGTACAACCACTCAAATAGCAGGGCAGACTCTAACTAAGGAAACTCTAGACCAGATGAAATAAGCAAATAAAAGCTTCAATTAAAAGTTGGCAGAATAGATTTCACATGCATTGCAGACGAAACTAGATAACCAACAAAGACAAACAAGAAGCAAAGCTATCAAGAAGGGAAGCACTCAAAAATGAACCTAAGAATTGCTCTAGAGGGGATTAAGAAAGCAAGAAAAACAAGCAAGTTAGATCAGAGACAGTTAAGTGACTCCAGTATTGAATTTTACAAAAAAGTTTGATGAAATACCCCAACAAAATTAGTTCATAACTGATAATGTTTTCAGTTTCTGATTTGGAGCTTGTCTTAGTTGGATTGCACAAGGTCTGAACGCTTTCTAAACTTGTATAGATATTCTTTTTGACTTGTTTTGATTTCATTCAACAGACCCTAGCTCTTACTACAATCCAACTGAATCATAAATGTACAAATCAAAATGTCAGTACTGCACTATACTTGCTTCATAAAAAAAAATTGACTTAAAATGGTGGTTTCAAAAGGTGAAAGATGCACAAAGGCTGATATAACTCGAATTAAACTATCTCAACATGTTTAAAACATCAAAACAAACTTGTTTTGCATTAAAATTGGATGCAAAACATAGTAATTCGACAATTGAACTTGCAATAGCCAATTATGCAATCAAACAGCTCAACCACACCACTAGTTTTAAGTTTTGTTGAGTCAATTGACAAATTATTGATGAAACTGACTTTAAAACAACAATTTGAAGCTTGAACACGACATGAGGAAGTTAATGCAAGATTTCCAGCAAGATCTATATGCCAGAACAGATTTTAAAACTGAAAAAAAAACTAGACTCAAACAAGACAATGCAGATCGGTCAACTACAACTTTGATACTGTTGGCGTTTTCACAAGATGCCACCAAGCTATTTGCTTCAACAATTCATGGCTTAAGTGGTGTGCACCTGATACGAACTCATTCAAGCCTTTTATCATCGAAATAATATGTATTGGCCATGACAATAAACGCAAATCAGAATACACATCAACAACATTTAAATCTGAGATTAAGGTCACTTTTGCATGCACCCGAGCTCACAATGACTGTATCATAGCTCATATGGTGTACAGCCACTGATCATATAATCCAAAATCTCAGAAAAAAATCAAATACAGCTTTGAACACAGAATTTATGACATTTTAAGCAATTAAACATAGTTGTAAACATGACAGAATATGATTCATCAATGAAAATGACTCAAATGAACAAATGGACCGATTAAAATGAGGAAAAGACTCAAAGAGAAGCTGGCACACACAAATAGACTCAACCAGAACCTAATGAACAGATCAACACCAAAACACATGAATCAACACAAGACAGAGAAGGAATCATAATGAAAAACATGAATATTGAAGAGATTCAACAAGAATGAATAAGACAAAGTAAAATACTCAAGACATTGCACGAATGATAATCAACAACACAAAAAATTTGAAAACAACCAAACGCACAGATTGAATCTCAAGAATAGAGCATAGATCGAGACCGAAAATTTGAGAATCGACGAAAAGTAAAACTCATATCAGAGAGAGACGAGATACTTAGCTCAAGCGGACGCGCCTAACCTAGGCTCTGAATACCATATGATAGCTGACGACTTGAGCTGAATCCGGAGACGACGTGAAATCTGGATTTGATCGAGATGAAGAACGGGAAGCAGCGGAAGAAACAGATGTATTCAAGAACCTTAGGATTTGGAGTCGAAGATAAACAACGATGAACAAACCAAAGATTCGAGGTTTTTTCGGTTGAAAACCTAGGGTTGAAGCGGAAACGAATTTGAACGGTGGAGAAGAAGATCTGACCGATGGAACTGAAGGAAATCTGAGAAATAACCTAGAGGCGGAAGAAACCCTAGGCTCCTGATGATGTTCGATGAAGGTTCAGCGATGATGAGGATGAGGTTTGTGGTTGAAGAGCTTTCGAGAGAGAAAACTTAGGTGCGGACGCGAACTGAGGATATGGAAGCTATGCTGATGGAATCTCGTGAGGGAAAAGGTACGCGTGGCAGTAGACCTGATGCAAGCCACGAGGAAGCTAGCAGTTGGTGAGAGTGGCGTGAGATGGATGCTATGGAGGAGAGAGAATCTGATAATGGAAAATGAGAGAATGATAACGTGAGATGGAAGGTGGCTAGAGGAGATCCTTTGGGATTCTCTAACTTGACTTTCAAGGGAATTAAATTCTGGAGTTCTCTCAACAGAAAGTTTAATTCAATATTCTCAAAAGTGTCTTACAAGAGTTGGTGGCATGTCTATATATAGGACTAAAAGTCCCTCCTATCTAGCACCTGCCTAACACCTTTTACACATGCTTTTAATAAAAGTAAAAGAAATACTACACTAAACTAATTGGGCTTGGGCCCAAGTCATCAAAACGTCAGAGGTTGGCAGAGCTTTTTCAGGTTGGCAGGTCTGCAGCAGAGTCATATACCTCGGTTCTTCCAGCAACCGAGTTCGATTGTCAGCTTTACGCTTCGGTTCGTTCAGAACCGAGTTAGTAGCTCGTTGCAGGGGCTACCAGGTCTGCTGACAGGTCTGCTGGCAGACACATATGCCTCGGTTCTTCTTAGAACCGAGTTTGTATACGGCTTTAGGCAACGGGTGTTAGAGAACCGAGGCATATAGGGTAGTTTAATTACGTTTCTGCCACCGCGTTTTTATACGCTTCGGTTGTGGTGAAACCGATGCGTATGGGGCGCTTTCAAATCCCGTTTTTTTACTAGTGAATATACAGGTTAGAGATTTGTTTTATTTGAAAGTCTCACATCGATTAGAGATAAAATTAATTTATAATATTTCATTTTATAAACTGATTTTATGAGTTGAGTTAGATTTAAAAGTCCACTTTTTAATATGGTATCATATTTCAGTTGAACTTATTTCATAAGTAAGGAATAACAATGTACTCTGTAAAGAGATTAGCGATTCCACTAATGATTAAGCTCCCCATTTGAAGGAAACCAACGGATATCTTATATTATGGCTTGATTATAAACAAATTAAATAATAAAATTAACAATAATAATGCTACATTTTTGCATGCAATGGTATCCGCTTATAATGCATGCCAAATAGAAAATAAATTGGTAAAATGATAAGTTCTCTTTAATTTATACAATTTTTTCAATATCAAATATGCAAGTATGCCCCTTTGTTTTAATAGTAAGAAATAACAATTTTATAGGTTGATAATGGTTAAGTCTAAATAGTCAGTTCTATAAATCTAAGCGAAGAGGTTCATCCATAGTTAGTTTACCATAATATATATATATATATATATATATATATATATATATATATTTTGTAACTATTCATCATTAGAATTGTGGTAAAGTTTCAAAAAATAATTATGTTGTGTTGTTAATTTGGTTTTGCTAGAAACTAGTGAAGTTGTTATAGAGAAAACAATTGAGAGATATGTGAATTGAGGTAAGTTTGTTTACATTATGATACTTCATTTCTCGTTATGCATTTCATATTTACATCCTAATTCCTATGTCTTCGGTTTATTCTTCATATGTTGTCCTTTCCAGAGTTTTAATGGAGCAGAGGTTGTTATTGATCAAAGCAGGGAAGAAAGTGAGAAGTCAATACAGATAAAACAAATAAGAATTTGCGTAAAATATTGTTAATTTCCTTTTCAGCTCAAATAGAATAACCACAATTAAAATTATAGCTATCTTTGTTCTGGAAAGTGATTTTATATTAATGTTTCAGCTTCCCAAAAAAAGTCTTTTATATCGAAGTGAGTAAATGATAAAATAGCAAGAGTATAAAATTGACCTAAACATGGTATATTAACATCATAGTAACACATTCAGATCAAAAACAGCGGAAGCAAAAAATGAAAGAATAATGTACGTACCTCCTGCCATTGCAATTTTACAATCTAAAAATGGTGTGTTTTCTGAACAGAGGAGTAGACTTAGTGTTCAAAACTGAGAGTAATCCATTCCTTTATATAAAGTCTGGCCATCACAGGTTCAAAATAAGTGGGCTTTACGTTTAAAATTTAGTAATTGCTCCATAACCTCTATGCAGTTAAAAGATAAAAATAATGGCTTAATGGACCACTTTATGTTCCTTAAAAATAGGAACTGAAAATGCTATAATATTTATTTTATATTTAAAATAATGCTAACATTCTCCCACTTGGTCCATTTATCCAATTATTAACCATAATAAGAGACGAAATATATACGAGTCATGACGATAGGTCCTCTGATAGTGAGTGTTATCTTCCATGTACCATAATATATATTTCTCTCAACATTAGCTCTCAACTTAATGCATAAACCATATGTTTATGCTAGATCAAAACTAAATGATATCTTCTCAAAATAAATGTGCACAGAAATATATGAGAAAAACATCAAACTGAATAAGAGTTTAATCGAAAATAACAAATGTACTGATAATGAAATTACATCGTGGAACCAAGTCCCATTTGCACTACATGATCCTTAAAATTCTTTGGTGGCATGCCTTTAGTTAAAGGATCAACAATCATGAACTTAGTGCTTATGTGTTCAATGACCACTTTCTTTTCCTTAACACGTTCTCTGATGGCTAACTATTTGATGTTAATGTGTTTACTTCGACATCCACTTTTATTGTTCTTAGCCATAAACATCGCAACAAAGTTGTCACAGTACAACTTTAATGGCCTAGAAATAGAGTCCACAACTATAAGCCCAGAAATGAAACTTTTTAACCATACACCATGCGAGGTAGCCTCAAAACAAGAACGAACTCAGCTTCCATAGTAGAAGTGGCATTTAATGTCTGCTTGGCACTTCTCCAAGATACATCTCCACCAACTAACATAAAAATATAACCAGATGTTGATTTTCGTGAATCAACACAGCCAGCATAGTCTGAATCGGAGTAGCCAATCACTTCCAAACATTCAGTTCGTCTATATATAAGCATGTAATCTTTTGTCCCTTGAAGATATCTCATTACCTTCTTTGTAGCTTTCCAGTGGTCAACACCTGGCTTACTCTGATATCTTCCCAAAACTCCAACAACATATGCAATGTCAGGTCTAGTGCAAACCTGAACATACATAAGGCTTCCAATAGCTGAAGCATATGGAATATTCTTCATGTGTTCCCGCTCAAAATCATTTTTTGGACATTGATTCAAATTGAGTTTATCACCCTTCACGATGGGAGCTACACTTGGTGAACAATCCTTTATGTTAAACCTCTCTAAAACTTTGTTGATATAGGTCTCTTGAGACAAACCCAAAATGCCTCGAGATCTTTCCGTATGGATCTTAGTGCCAATGAGATAAGATGCCTCTCACATATCCTTCATGTCAAAGTTCTTTGAGAGAAATTGTTTCTCTTGATATAGCAAACCCTTATCGTTGGTTGCAAACAAAATATCATCCACATATAATCAAGGAAACACATCTTACTCCCACTGACCATTTGGTATATACATTGATCCATGACGTTTTCTTCAAAACCGAATGAAGTGATAACATCATGAAATTTTAGATACCATTGGCGGGAGGCTTGTTTTAATCCATAGATGGATTTATTAAGCTTACATACCAAGTCTCATTATCTTTAGAAGAGAATCTTTCAAGTTGTTTCATGTAAACCTATTCCTCTAGATCACCATTAAGGAATGTTGTTTTCACATCCATTTGATGTAACTCAAAATCAAAATGAGCTACTAATGTCATAATTACTCGGGAGGAATCTTTCTTAGATACAGGAGAAAAGGTCTATGTGTAGTCAATTTCTTCTCTCTGAGTGAACCCTTTGGCAACAAGTCTTGCCTTATGTCTCTCAATGTTGCCTTTTGAGTCTTTCTTGGTTTTAAAGACCCATCTACATCCAATGGATTTTACACCATTAGGCAACTGAACGAGATCCCAGAGTTTGTTGGATGCCATAGAATCCATCTCATCTTTCATGGCATTATACATAGGTCTGATTCTTTAGAACTCATGGCTTATGAAAACGTTTCAGGATCATTTGCAGCTCCAATATTATAGTCAACTTCTTTGCAAATATCACTAGGAATTGATGGCCTTTTAACTCTAGTAGATCTTCTTAATGTTGCCTCATCATTTTCTTGAGGAAATTGTTACTCAAGCAACTGTTCAATAGGTTGTTCAACATCATCTTGTTGTTTGTCATTAGCAATTTAATCTGTAAGGTCATTTTCAGCAGATTGTGAAGCTTCAATTATTATTAGTCTAACACCCAGTTGTGTTTGAGGGGTGTGAATGACAACCAATCTATCACTTGAGCTAGAGGGTTGAGCTTCATAGTGATCCCTTTCATTCCCAATGTTTGGAAACTGATCACTCCCACTAATCAAGTCATTCTCAAGAAATTTTGCATTTCTTGACTCCACAATCCTAGTGTTATGCGATGGACAATAGAATCTATATCCCTTAGAATTTTCAGCATATCCAATGAAATACCCACTAATAGTCCTTGGGTATAGTTTCTTCTCTTGTGGACTATAAATTCTCACTTCAGACGGAGATCCCCAAACGCGTATATGTCGTAAACTTGGTTTTCAACCTTTGAATAACTACTCCATAACCTCTATGCAGTTAAAAGATAAAAATAATGGCTTAATGGACCACTTTATGTTCCTTAAAAATAGGAACTGAAAATGCTATAATATTTATTTTATATTTAAAATAATGCTAACATAATTGTCTTATATTAAGAAGTTTCATTAATAATTTTAGCTTTTATACTTTTCTTTTAATATGATAATGATGTTTATGTAAATATACCTATTTTAAATGTGAAATGCTTGGTATGGTGCCGAATGATGAAAGTTATTGTGGTGTATGGTTATGTGTTAGGTTTATGCAGTACTAAATGAAACAACCCTTTAAAACTGACAACAATGTTATATACACATTTTTTTGTATATAATTATATACAAAACTTAATACAGGTTTTTTTGTACATAATTACATACAGAAAAATCTGTATGTAATTACATACAGATATTACATACAAATGTTTATGTATGTAATTACATACAATGTTTTTGGTATGTAATGTTACTTACGACAGTATTATATACGAATTTTTGTCTGTATGTAATCCATATGTAATAATGTATTATATACAGATTTTGGACCTTATATACATATTTTGTTTTTTTTGTAGTGTATGAGTATCATGTATAGGCTAGAAAAGCTTAAAAAAATCTTTTTCTTGTGTCTATTTATACTCTGTAAAGGATTCAGGAAACAATAAGGTGAATAAAATACCTTATGTTTTAACATAGTATCAAGAGAATAATCTTAGGGCCCAAACAATTTTGAATAAATTGTTGATTCCTTCGAAATGGGTGATTCTTCAGCGATTGACGATTCCACGATGCATCCATAAAACGTTGCCGCTTCAAATTCCATTTGGAAAAATCTTACGACCAAAATGACAGAGGTTTTATCAAAATGACATCCAACATGTCAATCGTCGATCTCTTATTTTTCAACAGTACTGATCAACATCAAATTAGATGGTTCCAACTATGCCCTATGGTTCTAGGTGGTTGAGATGTACATCTTGGGCAAATACAAACTAAGATATATTGATGGATCCTTCCCTCCGCCATCGAAAACTAATTCGACATTTCGTAAATAGTGAACTAAGAACGTTATAGTGAAATGGTTGATCAACTCGATGGATCCCTCGCACTGGTAGGGAATTTCATCTGATTCCCAATAGCCAAAGAGGTTTGAGATGTCATTGGTATGATATACTTTGACGGATTTGATATTTCTCATGTTTATGACCTTCGACTAAGGTAACCTGGATGTAGTAGAAAGGAGGATTGATTGAAAAATATTATAATGATTTGCAAGAATTATGGCGGGAGATAAACTTTTGACGTCCTAAGCTCATGGAGTGCCCAAGAGATATAAAATAAAATGAGGCTTTGCTACAGGAGAAAAGAGTTTATATCTTTCTCGATGGATCGGATAATTGACTTGATAACATTAAAAGTGACATACTCCAACTAAGCCATTTCCCACGATTGAGCAGGCTTATGCATATGTTCGAAGAGAGGACACTCATCAGATTGTGATGACATCTAGAGCAGAGAATATAACAAGTGGTGTTGTTATTGCCACTAAGGGCTCATAAGTTGGCCAACAACTAACACTAGTTACTAGTAAACACAACTCAGTCTTGAAGTCAAATGGTCTATTCGATGGAGAAAAGTGCACATATTATGGAAATTCTAGACACACTCATGACACTTGTTTCGAATTACACAGGTATCTAGAGTGGTGGCATGAGTTGCAATCTAAAAAGAAAAAAGAAATTACTTAACTTCAGGAAGACATTGGTAAAGCTACAATAATCACTATCGAGTCTCAGTTCTCACATGTTCTTATGACTATTTCCTCTACTTTAATGGAACCAGGTAACTACGGTCAAGTTTTTTGTAGTTCTAATTCTCAGGATGCAAGTGCATGGATTATTGACTCTAGGGCCAATAAACCATATAACCTTTGATCCCATGGACTTCTCCCATTCAACCCTACCACGTAGGACTTGCATTGCAAATGCAAATGGAGTTACATACCCAGTCACAAGTGCTGGAACTATGGCATTATAACCCCCTCACTCTCCTTATCTCACATTCTTCTTATTCCTACACTATCTAATAAATTAATGTCTATAAGTCAAATAACTGAAGAACTCAAATGTGTGCTATTGATATACTCTATTTTTGCCTTCTTTAATATATTCTCAATAAGAAGATTATTGAGTGTGGTACTAAGAGAGAGGGGTTATACTGCCTAGATGATTTTAACAAAGGAGAAGCATATCACAGGTATGACTAGTTTAATAGCAAAGAATGAGAAATATGGTTGTGGCATCGTCATTTAGGACATCCATCATTTAGTTATCTAAGACATTTTTTTTCCAAATTTATTTTTAAATTTAAAAAATGTTGAGTTTACATGTGATACCTGTATTTTGGCTAAAAGC
Organism: Vigna nakashimae; assembly: GCA_034642375.1. Lineage (NCBI taxonomy): Eukaryota > Viridiplantae > Streptophyta > Magnoliopsida > Fabales > Fabaceae > Vigna > Vigna nakashimae. Next base: position 11,120,704 of record CM067767.1, read on the forward strand.
CATAGAACCACCTATCATATGAGTTTGAATAAAATCAATGTTTCTTTTGTTATAGTACATTCTAATTTGTGGGGACCTTCCCCTAGGACTACCGTATATGGTCATTGTTGGTTTCTAATATTTGTTGATGATTGCACACGAATGACATGACTTTAGTTTATGAAGACTAAAGATGAAGTGTTTCAAATATTTTAGAATTTTCATTTCATGATTTAGAATTAGTTTTTAGCCAAGATTCAACTTCTTCAGTCAGACAATGAAGGGGAATTTGTTAACCATCACTTCAAAGCATACATCTTGCAACATGGTCTTCTTCACGAGACCTCATGCTCACAAACTCCAAAACAAAATGGTGTTGCCGAATGTAAAAATCATCATATCTTGGAGACAACACGTGCTCTTCTTCTAGACACCCATGTTCCAACTCACCATTGGGACGATGTTATAACTGCAATGGTATACCTCTTTAACCGCATGCCCTCCAATTTCTTGCATTTTAAAACACCTTTGCAACTACTCTCCTCTCATGTACAATTACCTACCGTGTTGATGCTTCAGTCTCGGATTTTTAGGTGTGTGGTTTTTATTCATCTTCACAAAAACCAATGGAGCAAACTTGATCCATGTGTTATTAGGTGCTTAATCTTGGGCTATGGATTGCATAAACAAGACTACAAATATTTTGACCCTACCACCAAGAAAACCTATATCACTACGGATGTAACTTTCCGGTTTAATGTCTCAATAGGTCCCTATTTCCGTCCCAAATTTGAAATAGGTCCCTGTTATATTTGAAGTCTTAATTAGATTCTTATTTTTGTTAATTTGATGCAAATAAATCCTTTCCGTCAATTTCAGAAAACGGCGTTAAGGAGTGCGTGACGTGGCATGTGTGAATGCAATTTTTTAAGGTTTAATGTCTCAATAGGTCCCTATTTTCGTTCCAAATTTGAAATAGGTCCCTGTTATATTTGTAGTCTTAATTAGATCCTTATTTTTGTTATTGTTGAACATACTTCTTCACCACCAAGATCATCAATCAAAAGATTCAAAAACCATAACCATGAATCTTTGTTTTCCCCTTCTACCACCGCATATACAATGGGCAACAAAAATAAGGATCTAATTAAGACTTCAAATATAACAGGGACTTATTTCAAATTTGGGACGAAAATAGGGACATATTGAGACATTAAACCTTAAAAAATTGCATTCACACACGCCACGTCACGCACTCCTTTAACGCCGTTTTCTGAAATTGACGGAAAGAATTTATTTGCATCAAATTAACAAAAATAAGGATTTAATTAAGACTTCAAATATAACAGGGACCTATTTCAAATTTGGGACAAAAATAGGGACCTATTGAGACATTAAACCTAACTTTCCTATCAACCTTTCTTTTCTCCTATAATATCCAATTCAGCTCTCTATGGGGAGTCCATGAATAAAGAGCTAAATTGGTATTTAGCAGCTCCATCATCAATCGCGAAAAAGAAACAAATTGGAGACCATGAATTTGAAATTGAAGAGTAATCCATGATGAACCTATAGAAATGCAATAGTTAAACTTGACTGAAATTGAGAGTGAAGAGAATCCTCCTATTTATGAAGAAACTAATCAAGAAATTGCTAGTGAAGATGGTCCCGTTAATGAAGCATATACCAATCAAGGAAGTGAAGAACCCCCTTTCTCCAAAGTACTCGACCCTCTCACTGAGAACAATCCTGAGGTAAGTTCTCATATTATCTCTTCGTCTACTAATACTAATGCTCCGGTAAGATATGTATCACCTATCAAAAACAACCGAGTAAAGTCACCCAGTAGATATTCTGATGATGTGAAAGAAAGGCAATCCAAAATATCCCATAAATAAATTATGTGTCTACTCAACTATTATCGAAGTCTGTTCAAGCCTTCACATAGACATTATTCTCCTGTCATATATTTTTGGAATTTTAAAGTATTATTGTCGAAGTCTTATATCTTTAAAAGTTTCTTTTTGTCGATAAACTATCTTTAATATCAATTTTATATTTTAAAATAATACTTGACTTCTTTTTAAATAAATATAACAAGTTGGCATTCCTTTTAATAATATGATAATATATTATAATTTTAAATTATAAAATAAAATAAATATAATAAAAAAAGCTATTATTTTATATAATAATAAAGATTTTTAATTTTCATCGTGTTAACATAAAAGTCGTGTCTTTTAGTATACGAGATAATAGCATTTGGTCAAGCCAATTTTTAATAAGAAATGATACCTAGTCAATGACCATAAATTTATTCTTATTCTATTATATATCTTATAAATTTATATTATTTTCTCTCTTTAAAAGTGGATGAGGTATAAAACACCTGCTATTCAAACTATAAATTTATTCTTATTATATTATATATCTTATAAATTTATATTATTTTCTCTCTTTAAAAGTGAATGAGGTATAAAACACATGGATCCTGATATATTAACAACTCATTTTTACCAACCTGTTGACGATGCCATATGTCAGGAATTGATTGGTTCGCTTGAAATAAATAATTTTTGTAAAAAGGTGACATGGAAAAGGATTCAGGTTAATCATTTTGATAATTTCGAAAATACCTATATTTTTATCCTTTCATATTGAACACAATTTTCATTCTTTCTCCACTTTTCATTTTCATCCTCTCTCTAACCTCTTTCATCCTTCTCTCTCCATCCTCTCTCCTATCTTTCTTCAAGCTCTCTCCTTTCTCTCTTCAAGCTCACTCATTTCTCTCTTCAAGCCTCCTTTTTTCTCTCTTCAAGCTTTCTCCTTTCTCTCTTCAAGCTTTCTCCTTTCTCTCTCCTTTCTCTCTATTTTAGCTTCATCTTCTTTGATGAAGCAACCCGGCGAGATACATGTTCTCCTTTCCATTAATTTTGTTGTGGGAAATGGAAAACTCCAATGACTTTGGTGATGGGAGCAAGGTATTTTCACTATTCCATTTCCCCTTTCGAGTTTTCCTTTTCCTGTTTCCTTTCCCATTTTCCACTTCCTCTTTCCCATTTTCCATTTAGCTTTTCCCCTTTGCCAATTTGTGTTTCTTGTTTTGTTAATTATTTTTTGGATTGTTCTAACGTGAAAAGTTTTTTTTATGCAGTTGTGTGTGCAACATTCTTTCAAAACCAAGTTTGTTGATGTTTTGAATGGAAGATTTACTCATGAGGGGAGGAATGTCTACTTGATAAAATTATGGAATGTCTCCTTTCCAATCATGCTGATGTTAATATTTTAAAAATTATTGCAATGGATTGTATCGAACATTTCCAATTCACAACATCTTCCTTCAATGTTAATATTCATGGAATGAACCAAACTAGGTTCTCATCATGGAATGTTAATGAATTTGATATGCATGATCATTAAACTCACTCACCCATCTCAAAAATTGGAAAAAGTCACCAGGAATACAAGCAAAACCATCATGGAGAATCCGGTTGAAGTACCTTGGTTCAAACTCTTATAGAAGTTTTTTCCTCCATAATTGAGTGGACTGTGTTTTGATACACTTGACAACATCAATGATGAACAACTTGAGTAACATGCAAAAAAATATAAAAAATCATCGACAGGACACAAAAATGACCCTGGGGAGTCAAGTTCTCCTAGCTGGGGAGTAACGTGTAACTTTTCGTACAAATAAGCGATTAGTCCCTGGTCATGGTGATATTTTTGTGCTTAAGGTTGTCTTTGTCAATTTTTTTCAATGGATGACTGGTGTTGATCACGGTTGATGATTGCAAGTTTATAAAGAAATAAAATAAAATAGAATAAAATAAGAAACATGAAACAATAACTTGAAAGGAAACTCATTAACGAATCTTAAACAAATGTGTTTTTGAGAAATTAACTACATCTATTACAATTGTCTAAAAATTATGAGTTCATAGTCATTTGAAAGATCTTTAAGTCTAGATTCCAACAAAACAAGAATCAACTCATTTCGAGTTCGGTGGAGAAAGTTATCAACAAAACAACCATCAAAGCTCAGACCTGACACAAATATATAAAACATTAACTTTAAGGAATTAAATGTACCAACTCAGATGTCGAAAAATAACAAAATAGTAGTAATTTGAAAGCTCTTTGAGTCTAGATTCCAACAAAAAACGAATCAACTCATTTGGAGTTCGGTGCAGAAAGTTAAGAGCAAAACAACCAACAAAGGTGAGAGTTGACAAGAATATGTAAAACGTTAACTTTAAAGAATTAAGTGTACCTACTCAGATGTCCAAAAGTTACAAATTAGTAGTCATTGGAAAGCTTTTTGAGTCTAGTTTCTAATAAAAAAAGAACCATGTGATTTGGAGGTCTATGAAAAAAGTTATGATTAAAATAGTCAGCAAAGGTCAAAGTTGACAACACGTTATCTTATACGTATATCTTTCCCTCTTGTTCACAGATCTATTACTTATTGAAATTTCCTTTTAAAATTTGTGCACTGTAACATGTTCATTGGTGTACTAAACACCACTCATGACCATTAAACTCACTCACCCTTCTAAAATAACAAACATGAAACAATAACTTGAAATTAAACTCATTTAGGAAGCTTAGAAAAATGTTGTTTTTGGGAAATTAATTGCACCTACTACAATGGTCTAAAAATTAGAAATTTGTAGTCATTTGAAAACTCTTTGAGTCTAGATTCCAACAGAACAAGAATCAATCCATTTGGAATTCTGTGGAGAAAGTTAAGAGCAAAACAAGCAGCAAAGGTCAAAAAAACAGAGTTGGGGAGTGTTGTTCATCCAGTTGGGGAGTATAGTTGAAGTTTCTGTACAAATGACAATTTTTCTCTGGTAATCGATTACAGGACCCTGTAATCGATTACCAGGGGTTGATTGCTAATTTGTATGAAAAGTTCAACGTTGCTCCCCAGTTGGGAGAACTTGACTCCCCAAAGTCATTTTTGTGTTCCTCTGGGTGATTTTTTCCAATTTTTTCATGGATACCTCTTGTTTATTATCATTGTTGGTGTCTTGTATATCAAAACACAGTTTTTCCTACTCAATTGGGGATGAAACAATGCATAGAGGTGTTTGAAACAAGGAAGGTGAAGTCTCTGATCATTTAGGAAGCTTACAAACATGTTGTTTTTGGGAAATTAATTGCATCTAGTACAGTGGTCTAAAAATTGTGTTAGTAGTCATTTGAAAGCTCTTTGAGTCTAAATTCCAACAAAAAAAGAATCAAATCATTTGGAGTTCGGTGCAAAAAGTTAAGGGCAAAACAATCAACAAAGGTTAGAGTTGACAGGAATATGTAAAACGTTAACTTTAAGGAATTAAGTATACCTACTCAGATGTCCAAAAATTACAAATTAGTATTTATTGGAAATCGTTTTGAGTCTAGTTTCTAATAAAAAAAAGAACCACGTCATTTGGAGGTCTGTGGGTGGAAAAAGTTATGATTAAAATAGTCAGCAAAGGTCAAAGTTGACAGTATGTTATCCTATACTTATATATTTTCCTCTTGTTCACAGATCTATTACTTATTGAAATTTCCTTTTAAAATTTGTGCACTGTAACATGTTCATTGGTGCACTAAACACCACTCATGACCATTAAACTCACTCACCCTTCTAAAATAACAAACATGAAACAATAACTTGAAATTAAACTCATTTAGGAAGCTTAGAAAAATGTTGATTTTGGGAAATTAATTGCACCTAGTAAAATGATCTAAAAATTAGGAATTTTTAGTCATTTGAAAACTCTTTGAGTCTAGATTCCAACAAAACAACAATCAATTCATTTGGAGTTCGGTGGAGAAAGTTAAGAGCAAAATAAGTAGTAAAGGTTAGAAAAATAGAGTTGGGGAGTGTTGTTCATCCCGCTGGGGAGTATAGTTGAAGTTTCTGTACAAATGACAATTTTTTTCTCTGGTAATCGATTACAAGACCCCTGTAATTGATTTCTAGGACAGAAAATGGCCAAAAATGTTTATGGAGCTCATCTAACTTACATGTAAGTATTTAAATGACATTTTTTCTCAACAATCCGGTGAGATTCTGGTGAAGACACAGTGAGACCAATGGTGAAGAGAGAGATGATGGAGATGGAGTGAGACCACTGAGACCAATGGTGGAGAGTAGGGATGGCAAAAAAATTCGCGCTACCCGCAACCCGTGGGTAGCGGATATTTTAATACCCGCTTATAAACGGGTCGGGTGTGGATATTATACTATCCATACCGCGGATACCCGCTACCCGCAAAAAATAAAAATAAAAATTTAATTTATATTTTATTAAGTTAAATTTAATTAAAATTAACATTAATTTATATTTTACAAAATTAAATTTAGTTAAAATTGAATTTAAATTTAAATTTAATTTAATTTATATTATATTTTATATATTTTTTGTAATTCTATTTAAATTTTATTTTAATAATTTATTAAAATATATATTTTTTAATATTTGCAGATATTTGTGGATATCCGCAGGTTTTAAAATATCCGTGGATATTTTTTAAGCAAGTATCCGTGCGGGTAACGGGTCGGGTAGCAGGTAGAATTTTTTTTTGTCGGGTCGGGTTGTGAGTTAGTACTATTCGTACCCGACTCGAACTATTGCCATCCTAGTGGAGAGAGATGTGCATGGGAAAGAGAGTGAGACCACAAATAAAAATAAATGTTTGGTTTGTGAGATGAAATTGTGAAAAGAAGAAAACAAGTTTATTCTATGTCTTTCCAAAATACCCTGAACGGTACATTTCATTTTAGAAAGGTAACATTTTGAAATGGACCAATGGTCATCCGGGCATTTTAAAAAAGTTGGCAAATTTTGGTTGTTGAAAGAAACTTTATCCAAAATACCTAGTATTCAAACTAGTTACCTTTAAAAAGAACATTTTCCTAAAAAGAAAGGAAACCATCAAGAAGGAGAGGATATCAATGGCCGGAGCACACGTGGTCATGTTCCCCTGTCCATTCCAGGGCCATGTACGGCCTATGCTGAAGCTCGCCGAGCTTCTTGCCCTTCACCATCTCCACGTCACCTTCATCAACACTCACAGTATCCACAACCGTCTCACTCGTTATGGTGACATTCAATCTCTCTCAGCCTCCTACCCCACCCTCCATTTCAACACCATTGCCGATTGCTACGGCCATGGCAATCACACTGGATCCGGAGACACTTCTGGGGACATAATACTTTCCACAACTCTGCACGCCAAGCCCCTATTGAGAAATATCCTGCTCGCCCAGAGTCCTGAAATTCCCAAAGTTACCAGCATTATTCAGGATGGCATCCTGGGAAGCCTTTCCAATGACTTGGCTTCTGAGTTAGGGATAAGAATAACAATCATTCATTTTCGAACCAGCAGTCCCTGTTGCTTCTGGCCTTATTTCTGGCTTCCAAACCTCTTCAAAACCAACGAACTTCCCATTCGAGGTATGTGGAGAACTCGGGTCCAGATATGCGCACACAATCTCATTCGGACCTTTTTGTGAACAGTTTGTATTCCATTTAGTATATATATACACCAACTCCATTGATTGGAAGGTTGAACTCAATACTAAGAGTTTATGACTCTCTTGGTGTATATATGTGTGTGTATATATATATACTTAACTTATGTTTCTGAGAAATTACATAACACAAGAAAAATGACTTATTTTCAGAAAAGTTGGGTTTATAGTTAATTAATGAAGAATGTAACTGGTTGTAGGAGATGAAGACATGGATCGCATCATAACCAATATGCCAGGCATGGAAAACTTGCTTCGTTGTAGAGATCTCCCTAGTTTCTGCAGACCAGGGGCAAAAGGGAACATGTCTATTGACTGGGTTTCGTTTCAGACCCAACAATCACTTGCAGCAGACGCGTTGATACTCAACACTTTTGAGGAGTTGGATCGCCTTGTCCTCTCTCAGATTCGTCTTCACTTTCCCAAAGTCTACACCCTTGGCCCTCTCCACCACCATTTGAACGTGAGAAAAGCCGAAACCAATGGAGCAAATGATGCTCCTTCCTTTCGGAGTAGTTTTTTTGAAGTGGACAGGAGCTGCATGGCGTGGCTTGACGCTCAGGCTCAGGGTTCGGTGTTATATGTGAGTTTCGGTACTTCAACGATCGTGACAAAGGAGGAACTGATGGAGTTTTGGCACGGTTTGGTGAACAGCAAGAAACGGTTCTTGTGGGTGATGCGGCCTGATTTGGTGGTGGGAAGAGAGAACGATGACCGGATACCGGAAGAGGTGGAGGAAGGGACTAAAGAGAGAGGGTTGATGGTGGAGTGGGCGCCTCAAGAGGAGGTGCTAGCCCACAAGGCCATTGGTGGGTTTTTGACACACAGTGGGTGGAACTCAACCTTGGAGAGTTTGGTGGCTGGTGTGCCCATGATTTGTTGGCCTTATTTTGCGGATCAGCAGGTTAACAGCAGGTTTGTGAGTGAGGTTTGGAAGGTTGGATTGGACATGAAAGATGTTTGTGACAGAGATGTTGTGGAGAAGATGGTAAATGATCTGATGGTTCATAGGAGGGATGAGTTTTTGAAATCAGCTCAAGCAATGGCTATGTTGGCTCACCAGAGTGTAAGTCCAGCTGGTTCTTCTCACTCCAGCATGCAAGATTTGATTCATTACATAAAATCAGTCAGTAAGGAAAATAACTAATACCAGCAATGCACTGTTGCATATTCATCATATTTTCTTTTGTGTTACTTAATCTGTCATATCTAGTTATGTTTCAGTGCACCTTCATTACAAGAACCAATTGCAAATGCAGTATTTAGGAAGAAGTTTATGTGCTGTTGATTAAACAAAACTGCTTGTTTCAAATAAAATGTATTCACTTCTTCATCTTTAAACAAGCAAAACTGCGTGGTAGAATTTTACCATTTTCAATAGCTTTTGTATAGACTCATCCCAAGTTCAGGTTGGAACATATTATGTTCACCGTGGAGTTTGGTAAAATATTTGTTAGTAACACAAATGAAAGAGTTTTTACTCTCTTTTAGATCTTTTATCTTTTATATATTTAATATTCTTTAAAAAAAATAATCTATCATTTATAGTCAAGTTTTCAATTCTTAATTATAACAAAAACATTTATATTGTTCTTTAGAAACGATATACAATGTTCACATAGTTGAATATCTAATGTAAATATATACAAAACATCTTATCAATTTAGACTTTTCGTGGCATTTTCTCTAACTTTGTGTTTCTTCTTCTCCTTTTAGAATAAGTTTTCTTTGACAATTTACATGTAGTTTCAACCTTCCCTCCTCAGGAGGACGACACCTTTGAGAATTTGGTTTTGTTTGTTTAGTATAGTACAAAGATGTATGATAGCATTGTCTTTGTCTCATAATGTGTCAAAGTGACAATGTTTTTCTGTGAATGCGTCTTAAAATGTTCTGTTTCAATCATTTTGGTGGTTTCTAAATATTGTATAATTATTGACATCCACTTCTCATAGTTGATTGGTAACATTTTTCGAAATAAAAGAAAACATTATTATGATATACTATGTTTAAAACATTATAATAAATATAAAAAAATATGTTACCATATGTTACTGTATCTAAGAGAATACGACATAATCATAGGAATCATTATACTTAACTCTATTTTCATTTTTTTGAGTTCTTTTCCAACGATTCTAACAGATTATACCTTATTATCTTGGATTCAGCAGAACAGGATATTTTCTGTTTGTGGCATGGATATTCAGATATTGTAACGTGGCAATTTGGCTCACTAACAGCACCTAGAAACCCAGGCTTGCTTAAATATTACAATCTCCTACCTATAAACAGAGAATGGTATCCAAGGATCATATGTGGAGTTTTCTTATGCACAGGATCCTCGTATAGAGGCAAGTGCAGAGCATACTAACTCTGATATTAGCTACTTCCTTGCCTTCTCTAATCTACTAAAACCAAGACATAATAAAGAAAAGGTTTTTCTAGAGAGAGGGATGATGGGGCTGTTGTGGCCAATAAATTTGATGTGCAATAAGAATACAGTATAGACTAGGAAGTGACTCATAGGTCATCTCTTAAGGACCAAATGTAGTTCAAAACTTAGGTCAAACACGTAGTGGGGTGGGGGGGTTGAAAGTGTTTTTGCAAGGAAAATTAAACTAAATTAAAACTAGAAATGAAAATCAACCAAACATAATTAAAAACATTGAATTAAATGAAGAAAACATGCACACCGAACGGTCCTACAATGACCGAACGGTTCTAAAGATGAGACCGAACAGTCTCTAAAGCTGAACAAAATTAAAGATGAGCACAGACCAAATGGTACAAACAGACCGAACGGTATGAAAATGCTGAAATGCAGAAAAGGTTGCAAAGTTAAAACTCATGGAAAACTAAAACCGAACAGTACTAACATCAGGGACAAACAAGTCGTTCGGTCTTTAACAGACCGAACAATGTAAAATAATACAACAGAACAGAGTAAATGCAACAGAATCATAAGCCGAACGGTACAAGCAAAGACCGAACGGTCTACTGGGAATGTAGCAAGAGTAAACACGCTGAATCTAAACGCAACAGAATCAAAATGCAACTGAACTTAAAACGAAAACAGTAATAGTAGAAACGAAATTTAAACAACAGAACGTGAAATTGCAAATGGAAAATGCCCCAAAAATAGAAAACGCCAATGAACAGTAAAATGACGAACTGCAACAGTAAAGAGGACGAAATGAGCAGTAGAACGCAGCAATGAATAGTAAAATGCAAGAGCGAAGAAGACAATGAACATTAAAATAAAATTGAAAAGTGAATGCAGCAATGATTTCAACTCTTAAATTGAACTGTAAACAAGACTCAATACATGGGAATGCAAAAGAAATAAAACCTAAACCTTCCCAAAGGGGGAGGAGGAAGAAAATGCTCCCCAAGAACAGGTACGTAGTGACGGTGGAAGACTTGCAGAGAAATTTGCTTTTAGGATTTTATACAAACCAAAAGACCAAAAATGCCCTCCTAATGGGCTTGTCCTACAAAATGACCTACAATTGGGCCCAAAGTCCTAAGGTTTGACCCAATGACCTTCTAAAATGAAATTAACTACACTACTAACGTGGGCACCCTCTTGAAGTCCAAGAATGTGTTTCCAACACTGCTTTCTCAAGTTACTGCATCTGACCATTCGGTCATTAAGGGCTTAGACCGATCGTTTAAGAAGGGCTCAGACAGTACTATGCAGTCTTCACAAGACCGTTCGGTCATCCACTCTCAGACAACAGTTGTTTGTCGTTCGGTTCATTAGTGTTCGGCCATTCTGTGTAAGTTTTCACAGACCGTTCGGTATATGCGTCCACAGACCATTCCGTTATGTGATGCTCGGCCATTCTGTTGAACAGTGCTCAGCTGGTATCTGACTGTTCGGTGGAGGCTTCCAGCAAGGCTTTCTCAACTTGTTTGGTGCAGACTTCAATAGACCGTTCGGTGATGTAGTGCTCAGCTAGCAGCCTACTGTTCGGTTTGTAGTGCTCTGCCACTTGGTTCACGCTTGCAACAACCGTTCGGCCAATTCTTTAGCAAATCGTTCAGTCAGTTCTTCAACAGATTGTTCGGTTCTGATCACTACTTTCAAATCTTTTCTCAACCTCAAACAGTGATTGTCCTGCACATAAGGATTGAAATAATTGAGCCCAAATAATTCAAATTAATTAAAATAAGAATTAGTCTTAAAATTAAGCCCAAATAGTGAAAATGCAACAATAATTGAGAATTAAGCATAATTCACTAATAAAATATGGTGCGGAAAACTAAGTGAATGATACAAAATAGTGACTCATCAAGGGAGAGAGATTTTAGAAACACATGGTTCTTAGAAGAACTGAAAGGATTTTATTTAGTTGCTTCTGCCTCCATACAAAGAAGTGGTCTCCTTATATAGAGGAGAAGAGAATTACACACTTTATCTTACATCCTATCAGATAAGATTTTTCCCCGAGAGATTGGCTTATCTTGATTACATTTGGTCCACCTTATCATATCTAGATTACATTAGGTCCACATAATCTTACAACATTATTTGGGACCTTTACAGTACAAACAGCCTTATCTTGCTTTGTCAGAAAGCAATGATAACAACTTAAGCGTTGTAGGCCCAGTTACAGCCCAATACCAATGAAAACCATTAGACCAGGTTTGTTGACGAGCGCTGCTACAGTAGATAGACCGATCGGTCCTAAGTGGATGGACCGAACAGCGGATAGACCGATCGACCTTATTCCATGACCGCTCGGTTCACATTATATACGATACATTATGCCTCCCAAGTCTGAGTGTAATCGTTCGGCTTTAGCCTTGATTAACTATAGGACTTATGAGTTTGAGGGAGACTGTATTTGTTGTACTGGAAAGCATGTCTTCAGTTGTTGTTCCTTGATAGATTGAACAGTAGACTATAGGAGATATAAGTTTGTTGAAGAGCTTTTGCCTGCTCTGATTGGTGGTTGAGGAGAGCTCTTTTTAGAACTTTTTCCCATGTAAGCTAGACCGTTCAGCTTTACTATCCAGGGTTGTTGGATGACTGGTGTTTGACGACCGTTCGGCTTTACTATCTAGGGTTGCTGGATGACTTCTGTTTAACGTCCATGTTTGCTAGACGACGGGAACGACCGACTCGCTCGGTGTTTAACGTCCAGGTGTACTAGACAACGGGGACGACCGACCCGCTTAGTGTTTAACGTCCAAGTCTTCTAGACGACCCACCCGCTCGGTTTAGGACAAGAGCGAGCATTCACTTAGAACGTTCCCCACCGCTCGGTTTAGGACGAGAGTGAGCGTTCACTTAGAATGTTTCCCACCACTCGGTTTGGACCAAGAGTTTTTTGGATAACGTCCCTGGGTTTTGTTTACGAGAGTGACAGTTCGTTTAGAATTTTTATCACCGCTCGGTTTGGACCACGAGTTTTCTGGATAACGTCCTTGGGTTTGTTTACTAGAGTGACAGTTCATTGAGAACTTCTATCATCGCTTCGTTTGGACCAGGAGTTTTTCGGATAACGTCCCTGGGTTTTGTTGATGCCAGTGATGACTTACTTCTGAGAGGGATTTACCTCTTCGGTCTTCTTGCACTCCTCTTGGTCGAGTGGCCGAGTACCTATAAGGCCGAATGGCCGAGCAGTAGAGGTCGAAGGTACCGAACATCTGAGGCCGAGGGGCCGAGTACTTGTAAGGCCGAATGCTGGAATGCTTAAGGCCATGGAAGGCTGAACGGTTGAGGCCGAATGGCCGAGCTGTTGTACGGTTGAACAATTGATGCCAAATTTGGCTAATTGGTGAGTGCGTCATTGAATCCTTAATAAGTCTTTGAACAATATTATAATATTGAATTAAGATATTTAAATTAAATCATATAAATTAAATAATAAACTGAATCTATATCAAAATAATTATCTGTAAAGTCATAGAAGCTTGTTGACGTTGATGGTGAGATTGTATCCTTGTCTGGTTCCTTGTGGTTATAAGGGATGCCCCCGGCCCTACGGTGGGCGCCAAAATGTTTCGATAAATTTTTACGGGACCGAGAGACTAACCTGTTCTGATGCGTCTTCCTTCGTTCCGAAAGTTGGGATCACCTGAGCTGCTTGCCTTTCTTTTGTCGGAGTCGTTCGGTTGATTTTTGTCTAGGTCGTTCGGTTGATTTTTGTCTAGGTCGATCGGTTGCCTTCATGCTCCAGGGGGGAGGTACCTGCAAAAGATACTCCGACACTCAAGTTAGGCGTGTGATTTGAAGAGCCTCAGCTCTTGGTTGAGTATTCAGTGAAGGATTATCACTACTAAATGTTTGGGTGTTATGAAGTGTAAGTTGAACGTGAATGGAACGTACTTGGCCTTTTGCCCTGTCGGTGTATTTATAAGTGTTTTATAGATCAAATAAAAACAATCTTACCTCGAGATCTGGTTAGTTACTCTTAAACAGCTTTATCAATATCTTCAACCAAATATTTTAGATTTGGCTTATCAAATATCTCTAACCAAATATCTTTAATTATTTTATCATCTACTGGACTATTGGCCCAATAACAACTTTAGTGTTGTAGGCCCAGTTACGGCCCAATACCAATGAAAACCATTTGACTAGGTTTGTTGACGAGCGCTGCTATAGTAGATAGACCGATCGGTCCTAAGTGGATGGATCGAACAACGGATAGACCGATCGGCCTTATTCCATGACCGCTCGGTCCACATTATATATGATACAACATGTATTAATATTTTTATTCGTGGTAAATAAATTAAAATGAAATATAAAGTCATAAATTCCCAGATGGAAAAGCAACTGCACTTCTAAATTGGAGGCTATTGGTGGTTGAAGTATCGCCCGAAGAAGATGCAATGCTGATGCTTCTCATTTGCATTTCAATAATGAGAAGTTTATAAAAAATGAAGAAACAAGACTTGGGAGGGTTGTTGGTGAGAAGAATATTAAAGGAAGCAAGGTTTAGAAGTAGAGATTGGGGTTCTGTGATACTTCATCCATCTTCATGGTCCTCATCCATTGATTCAACTTATCTTCAACCTTGGCATTGGCATGTTGGGGTTGTGATGAAATCTGATGCAGTAGATCGGCTAAAGAGGTATCTAACGTTAGGTCAGTCATTAATGAAAGGTATCGACATGTGTTGGAAATCCAAGTGTGAGTCTAAGTCCTATATTGGATGAAAGACTCATTAACTCATTGGCTTAAGGTTTTGGGTAAAGAGTAGTGTCAATTCCTTATATAGTTGGACTCATATTTCACTGGTATTTGTGTCTCTCCGGTAACCCCTCCTTGGTAGGCAAAACAACATGTTATACAAAAAAAAGCATTGTTTCCAAAATTTTGGCTTCCTTCAAGTTCACATTTTCTTTGTCCCCGTGCCTTGGAGCAAAATTAGTTGCTAGATTACATTCAAGAAACAAAGCAAACTTTCTTAAATAAGCATGTAATTGATTTTCAGTCTTTGGTGTTCTACGTTAAAATAATGAAGTATTTTTCGTTTATTAGATTAGATCGTCTTTGTTTGTGATTTTCTTTTTCTCTTTTAATAGAGAAATGTTAGAAAGAATTGGCACATCCCTTCTTCTTTTCCAAGTGAAACAGTTATATCTGTTTATTGTTCTTCACATGTTGATAAATCAACCAAGCCTTTCACATGGGGGAAACCAGATCACCGTGTTCTTCGGAAGTGAGTTTATATGTTAATGTACTTGTTTTCTAACTTATATGTTAAATCAACTGGCCAACCTTTCATTTCTCTTCATCTATTGGTGCTTCTATTCCTCAACTGCTTACTTTTCCATTTGGAAAATCCGCTTTGCCTGATTACCAAGCCCTTTAAGGAGTTGGGATTAGCTGAGAGTTTACATTTCCTTTAAGGTCTTTTGGTGCTTATTTGGACAGTTACTTTGTACATGAATTTGATTTGATTCTTTTGATGGGTTTGAATGTTGAAACTCATATGTGATAAGTATGGCTTGATAAACTTTCAGTTTTCACTGATATTGGTCCATGCTTTTCTTTCAAAACTATCTTTGATTCTTCAAATGATACTTTTTGTACGTGAGCACTATGGCTTGATAAATTTGTAGCCTTTTGGTCCATGCCTTTCTTCTAAAGTTATAAATCTAAAAATATTTATCGTATATATTGACCTTTCAGACACTATTGATCTCACTTTTGGAATTTACTTGTATAAAGCATTGTAAATAGTTTTAATTAAAATTTCTACAAGTTCTAGGTTGCATGTCATATCATTTATATTATATCTATTGTTGGAAATTTTAAAGTATTCATTGTCGATAAATCCTGTATTCTTTTTCTTTTGTCTAATCGTGTAATCCTGTCATCGTTAATGTTGTCTTCAATATCGACATTTTTTCTTTTTAAAAAAATAATACTTTGACGTCCTTTTTAAATAAATATACCAAGTTGACATTTTTATTAATAAAATGATAATATATTAAAATTAAAAAAAAAATATTATTTTATATTATAATATAAGTGTTTTTTAATTGTAATCATGTTAACATAAAAATAAAAGTAATGTTATTATAATATATTTTTATATTTATTTAATACATGTTATAAGAATAAAATATCATAGAATTGTAAATTTTTATTATTTAAAAAAAAGTAAAAAGTAAATATGAATAGTATTAAATAAATATAAAAAATTATTTAGGTGTGTCATTATTACTCTAAGAATCATTACTCTAAAAATAATGAAATCTTTTAGTAATATATTAGCATGTGGGCTAGCCAATTTTTTAATAAGAAACGTCAAGGACCATGATTTTTCGTGTAAGGATATTATTTATTTTATTCTTGTTATATTATATATCTGTTAAATTTAAATTACTGTTAAAAACACCATATAATTCAAATTACTGTTAAAAAGAAAACCATCAAGAAGGAGAGGATATCAATGGCCGGAGCACACGTGGTAATGTTCCCTTGTCCATTCCAGGGCCATGTACGGCCTATGCTGAAGCTCGCCGAGCTTCTTGCCCTTCACCATCTCCACGTCACCTTCATCAACACTCACAGTATCCACAACCGTCTCACTCGTTACGGTGACATTCAATCCCTCTCAGCCTCCTATCCCACTCTCCATTTCAACACCATTGCCGATTGCTACAGCCTTAACAATCACACTGGATCTGGAGACACTACTATGGGGGACATAATGCTTTCCACAACTCTTCACGCCAAGCCCCTGTTGAGAAATATCCTGCTCGCCCAGAGTCCTGAAATTCCCAAAGTTACCTGCATTATTCAGGATGGCATCTTTGGAAGCCTTTCCAATGACTTGGCTTCTGAGTTAGGGATAAGGATAACAATCATTCATTTTCGAACCAGCAGTCCCTGTTGCTTCTGGCCTTATTTCTGGCTTCCAAACCTCTTCAAAACCAACGAACTTCCCATTCGAGGTATGTGGAGAACTCGGGTCCAGATATGCGCAAAAAATCTCATTCGGACCTTTTTTTAAACAGTTTGCATTCCATTTAGTATATATATACACCAACTCCATTGATTGGAAGGTTGAACTCAATACTAAGAGTTTATGAGTCTCTTGGTGTATATATGTGTGTGTATATATATATACTTAAGTTATGTTTCTGAGAAATTACATAACACAAGAAAAATGACTTATTTTCAGAAAAGTTGGGTTTATAGTTAATTAATGAAGAATGTAACTGGTTGTAGGAGATGAAGACATGGATCGCATCATAACCAATATGCCAGGCATGGAAAACTTGCTTCGTTGTAGAGATCTCCCTAGTTTCTGCAGACCAGGGGCAAAAGGGAACATGTCTATTGACTGGGTTTCGTTTCAGACCCAACAATCACTTGCAGCAGACGCGTTGATACTCAACACTTTTGAGGAGTTGGATCGCCTTGTCCTCTCTCAGATTCGTCTTCACTTTCCCAAAGTCTACACCCTTGGCCCTCTCCACCACCATTTGAACGTGAGAAAAGCCGAAACCAATGGAGCAAATGATGCTCCTTCCTTTCGGAGTAGTTTTTTTGAAGTGGACAGGAGCTGCATGGCGTGGCTTGACGCTCAGGCTCAGGGTTCGGTGTTATATGTGAGTTTCGGTACTTCAACGATCGTGACAAAGGAGGAACTGATGGAGTTTTGGCACGGTTTGGTGAACAGCAAGAAACGGTTCTTGTGGGTGATGCGGCCTGATTTGGTGGTGGGAAGAGAGAACGATGACCGGATACCGGAAGAGGTGGAGGAAGGGACTAAAGAGAGAGGGTTGATGGTGGAGTGGGCGCCGCAAGAGGAGGTGCTAGCCCACAAGGCCATTGGTGGGTTTTTGACACACAGTGGGTGGAACTCAACCTTGGAGAGTTTGGTGGCTGGTGTGCCCATGATTTGTTGGCCTTATTTTGCGGATCAGCAGGTTAACAGCAGGTTTGTGAGTGAGGTTTGGAAGGTTGGATTGGACATGAAAGATGTTTGTGACAGAGATGTTGTGGAGAAGATGGTAAATGATCTGATGGTTCATAGGAGGGATGAGTTTTTGAAATCAGCTCAAGCAATGGCTATGTTGGCTCACCAGAGTGTAAGTCCAGCTGGTTCTTCTCACTCCAGCATGCAAGATTTGATTCATTACATAAAATCAGTCAGTAAGGAAAATAACTAATACCAGCAATGCACTGTTGCATATTCATCATATTTTCTTTTGTGTTACTTAATCTGTCATATCTAGTTATGTTTCAGTGCACCTTCATTACAAGAACCAATTGCAAATGCAGTATTTAGGTAGAAGTTTATGTGCTGGAAACTGTTGATTAAACAAAACTGCTTGTTTCAAATAAGATGTATTCACTTCTTCATCTTTAAACAAGCAAACCTGTGTGGTAGAACTTTACCGTTTTCAATAGCTTTTGTATAGACTCATCTCAGGGTGGAACATTCACCGTGTTGTTTGGTAAAGAAAAATGATAACACAAATTTTAGCATACTATTCTTTTTTATTTTTCATTCTCTTTTTTCTTATTAAAATACAAAATAAAAATCATTTTTTTATACCTATTTATTTTTTCAATGAGTTAAATAAATATAAATGTATGTCATCCTATACTTTTCTTTGATAAAATATTGTTTCGTACACAAATAAAAAAGTTTTTCCGGTCTTTTAGATCTTTTGCAAAAATAAAGATTTAACTTTTATATAAAACAATTTTTATATATTTTAAGAAATAAAAAATATAATTAGTCTACAGATATAAATATAAATAAATTTGATTTTACTAAGAAAATAAGTTTAAATAAGTTGTGTTAAGATATAAATTTTGAAAAAATAATAATCTTTTACAAAATAGCTTCAATTTCATAAATCTATATAACAAAACATAAATATGTGAAGTCAAATTTTAAATATTTTTCACGATTGACATTTATTTCATTAATAATCTTATTTAATCACTTGAATTTAAAAAGTAAAATAAAAAATATTAGTAATTATATATTAATATGTTGTAAGCATCCATGAATTAAATACTATAATATTTGTATTTGTCTTCATTAAGAAGTGAGTAATTAAATAATCGTATATATTTTCTATATATCCTTTTAAAGTTATCATTTAGTTTATGTAACATATTTTCACTATAAAAATTTTTAAAATTATCAACAAAGTTGTAACTACAAATATAATTTTGTTTATAAATTTAAATTATATGAAAAAATTTTGAAATTTTAATTATCGATTAAATTTTATCTACAGAAAAATGTATCATTAAATTATAATTCATACATTAACTAAAAATTTGTAGGTAAGGTATACCGATGAAAATTTTGTTAATAAAAGATATAAGCATTATCGACTAAAAAATTGGTTGATAAATCCATTGGTAAAAAAAGTAAAATTTTTCCTCCATTTTTTCTTTCATAAGATACATTATTTATTTTTCTCTCTCGTGTGTCTTCATCTTCTTTTGGTATTTTTCTGTGACAACATGTGAGCCTCTCGTGTGGTGAATTTTGGTATTTTTCCATTTGTAATATTTGTTTCAGATGTAATAGAGCTTTCATTTCTATATAAATCTCTCTTTTTCAATTACAAATTCTGCTCTCATTTTATTTCTGGTGATATTTGTATTAGATTAGAGTTAATCTTTGTTGTTGATTTGATTTCATTACAAGTTAAGATTCTACTTCATGATTTCTGATTGATTTCTATAATGTTGTGATTTCTGGTTTCTAAATTTTAGAATTGAATTTTGATGTCTATTTTAGGTTTCATGTTTTACTTTTAGATTCTGATTTGATGCTTATTTTAGGATGTACTGTTATGTTATTTAGTTGTTAAATGTTCATTTTGATTGCAAGTAGTTTAGGTTATATTTTTAAATTGTGATTGAAACGGTTAGAATTAGGTACTGTTTCTGCACATTTTGGTTTGATTCTGTTCAGTTTACCTTGTACATTAAAGTTGCATTAGAGTTTCATAAATTGTTAATTGCATCTAGAATAGGAATGTGTTTCTAGCATTGGCTAAAAGCTTGCATTAGATCGAATTTTCTATGGTTTGATACGATGAGTATACATTTACACAGTCTAAATTCTGAATTGAGACTTAAATACCTCAAAGTGGCTATAAATTTACATTATGTCTTCCTAATCAATCTCTCTCTTTTGGCATTCACAACCTCGAGGGATGTGGGACTGTGGTGTAGCAAGAACATGAAAACAAAGGATACGGGACGGAAATAAGAAAAAAAAGATGAAGTGGGAAAGAAGACTTGTGTAAGAAAAAAAAACAAAAACATGGAGAACAGGTGTGGGAGCTGGTGTAGGAAGAAGAAGATGAAAGCAAAAACATAAAAAACAAATACAATTTTACAAAAATGCAGACTAAAATATATAGAGGTCCCATCCTCTATAAGATCATCTGCAATTGCCACATTTGGAGTTGGTATCAGCTTAGGACTCTAACGTTTATGATGCCACATTCCAAAAATTTATTTTTCCATTCTGTCTTTTTCCTTTTACCAATACAGAACCTAAATATTAAAGAAACATCATTTAGGATCCCACACTAGATGTCAGATATGATTGCAAGAAGGAAGCTTGAGAAATTGGGCAGTGCTAATTATTTTCTCTGCTGGCTGATATAATGTACTCAATCAAATCGTGGAGACTGGTGTACGAGGAACCACCTGGACTCACACTCTGGTGAGCCAACATAGCCATTGTTTGAGCTGATTTCAGAAACTCCTCCCTCCTATGAACCATGACATCATTTACCATCTTCTCCACAACATCTCTGTCACAAACGTCTTTCATGTCCAATCCAACCTTCCAAACCTCACTCACAAACCTGCTGTTAATCTGCTGATCTGCAAAGTATGGCCAGCAAATCATGGGCACACCAGCCACCAGGCTCTCCAAGGTTGAGTTCCACCCACTGTGTGTCAAGAACCCACCAATGGCCTTGTGTGTCAGCACCTCCTCTTGCGGGGCCCACTCTACAATGAACCCCCTCTCTTTAGTTCCTTCCTTCACCTCAGTTGGTACGTGTTCCTCATTGTGTTTTCCTGCAACAATGTCAGGCCGCTTCACCCACAGGAACCTCTTCTTGCTGTTCACCAAACCGTGCCAAATCTCCATTAAATCTTCCTTGTTCATAATAGTGCTACTTCCGAAGCTGACATACATCACTGACCCTTCGGGCTGAGCGTCGAGCCACGTCATGCAGCTCCTGTCTACTTGAAAAATACTGTTCTTAAACCTGGGAATCTCTTTTCCTTTGTTGGATTCTGCTTTTCTCATGTTCAAATGGTGGTGGAGAGGGCCAACGGTGTAAACTTTGGAAAAATTATGACGTATTTGGGAGAGGACAGGGCCTTCTAGATCTTCAAATGAGTTGAGGATAACCGCGTCTGCTGCAAGTGATTGTCGACTCCGGTCTGCATAGGACTCAAAAGTCGAGTTCCCCTCTTTGTTTGGTCGAAAGAAACTCGGGAGATCTCTGCACCGAACCAAGTTCTCCATGCCTGGCAAGTTTTTTATGATCCGATCCATGTCGTCATCTCCTACAACCACTCACATCGTAAAGTTCATCTTATATGTTAACCACATCACCAGTGCTGCTGAATCTATACAAATTTTGTCTACTGTATCAGTTAATTGTTCCTTCGCAAATTGACTTTAAGAATAAGAACAATTTTCTGATAAGTGAAAAACCTGAACCATTAATTAAGAGATTATGGCAGCTATGGCTATTGATAATGAAATTGTCATTGTAAAAAAGAAATTGGAACATGTACTAAATGAAATGCGCATATTGAAAGAAGGTACAAGTAAGGCGTGGATTCTAGATAGGGTGAGAGGGATGAATGAATTTGAAGTCAATATACATACCTCTAATGGGAAGTTCTTGGCACTGGAGGAGCTTTGTAGCAGACATATAAGCCCAGAAGCAGCAAGAACTAATGGTTCGGAAATGAATGATTGGTATGGATATGTTTAACTCAGAAGCGACGCCAGAGGAAAGGCTTCCGAAGATTCCATCCTGAATAACGCAACTAAGTTTGGGAATTTGAGGAGTGTGGGAGAGCAGAATATCTCTCAAGAAGGGCTTAGCGTGGAGAGTTACAGAAGAAATGAGGTCCCAGATACGGTCTCCGAATCCAGGGTGGTTACCCTCGTCGTAACAATCGGAAAAGGTCTTGAAATGGAGCGTGGGGTAGGATTCTGAGAGAACTTGGAGTTCACCGAAACGAGCGAGGCGGCTGTGGATGGTGTTGGTGGTGAGGAAGGTGACGCGGAGATTCTGAAGGACTAGAAGCTCCGCGAGCTTCAGCATGGACAGAACATGTGCGGGAACTGGAAGAGGGAAGATCAGCACGTGCGCTTCTGCCATTGAATTTCTAGTCTTCAATTTCGCTTGGTCTCTTACTAAAATGGAAACAGGGGAGATGATTGTTTCAGATAGATCCAACCGACAAGGCAAGCATATACTCTATTACCAAATTAGTACTGAAAGTATTTATTTGCTTTTAAAATATCTACAAATACTTTAAAATTCCTAATTATAGATAAATATCCAAAAATATTTATTTTTTTTATACAATTTTAAAATTTAATTATTAAAAAATAAATAAATTTTAATATAAATCAAAAATAAATTAAAATTTATTTTAATTAAATTTAAATTAATAACATATAAATTAATTTTATTTTTGCCAAGACCATTAAAATTCACTCAAAAACCCATCTTAGTGGATTACATGTGTCAAGGAAAAGAGATCTGAAAATCGAGAAGTGAAAGACATGTGTGAGTAGTGAAGTCACCGTTCGGTTTTGGCATTAGAAGTAAAACTCAGTTTTCAAAAATTCACGCCACTTCTGCATGCACCCTTCTTCCCCAAAGTTCTGAACTTTTGTTTTCTCCTCCTTCTCCCTAGATTTCTTCACCTTCTCTCTACAAAATCTCACTCTTTTCTTCTTCCGATCATCAAACAGACCACACTTGAGCATTCCCGGCGTCGAGGGCGTTCGTTTGAACCGATCAATTTTCGATTCCGAGCTGTTTGGAAATTGTTGAGCTTTGAGGGTAGAAGGACTTGTAGTGATGAAATTGTATTCTGCCTCTGTGAACGTTCGGTCACACTTAAAGGTAAGGGAAGCTTATATAATTTGATTTAGATTCTTGCTTTGTATGGATGCATGTTCGTTGATTTCTGAATGAATATGAAAAATGATTGTTACTGCATTGTTGACTGTATGAGGAACTGGAATGATATTGGGTTTGATGATTTGGTTGATGATGAAATATGGTATATTGTTTAAAAGTATTGATGATTAATGAAAGCCATGAAATGAGTAGGGACGTTGTCGAGAGTTAGTATTGATCATTCAATTATACAAACGTTCGTTCTCAGTAGCGTTCGTTCTTAATAAGTGTTTGGTAATAGACCAACGCTCGTTCAATATAGTGTTCGATTTTCCTGTGGACTCGGTTGGAACTGAGTTCTTTCATTTGGAGAGAATTCTAGTTGAAGACTAGCGTCTTTGTTTCGTTTGGTAATATTTGTACTTAAGCGTTCAACCAAGGATATTTGTTCCTTAGTATTTGATTATAAACTTCAGTATATTTATATGTATTTGTATATTTTGTTCGTTCTTGAACATTAGTTAAAAGATATCTTATATTTATCAGACCTTTATTCTATAAGTTAAGTAGTGATGGGTCTTACACCAAGCGCCCGTACTAATTAAGTGTTTGGTCTTACACCAAGCGCTCGTACTAAGTAAGTGCTTGGTCTTACACTAGGCGCTCGTTCTCATTTCCGTAATCTATCTTTATAATAAGAGAGTTCGTCCAAACTCAATAGTGTTTTGTCTCTACAGGGCCCAGTCTTCGACTGGCATTCGGTTTCCTCGATGTTTAACTCATTAAGAAGTTAAGTATTTATTGACGATCGATTTCTTCATATGATTTCGTCAAGTGCTATTATTTGATGTCCTACAGTATCTGTCTTAATTGGTTTTGGCCTAGAGTCTTAGTACTCGGCCTAGGCTTTACGGTGTCCAGTTTGAACTCTCAATAGTCAGTTCATTAAATTGGCTCACTTGGTAAATAACGTTCAATTCTATTAGCCTATGAGAACTATTATTGTATTCGGTCCCTTTCACAAATAGTGAGTAACTATCTCGATTTGATCTGTTTTGAGTTGGAGACATCTAGGTCTCACTCCAAGTTTTCAGCCTTGTTTTGGGTTAAAAACTAACGTTCGGTATTTGGTATCCTACGGGATCTTTATTCAAATTGGTAAATTGAGGTTTTAATAATGAAAGATGATGGAATATGATATGGATGAAATGACTTTGGTTATGAAAGAGTATTCCTAGGAGGAATATCTCATGAATGGATATTGGAATTGGTAAAGTATGAATGTGGATAAAACTAAGTTGGCGGTTCATCCTGATATTCTGTGATTACTCGTTCTCACGTAGAGAAGGGTAAGTCATGTGTGGGAATGGCAGGAGGTCCTAGTCCTTATGGTTAATTTGGAAAGATAAGACTAACCTCGGGTGACAGTTGTTGAGGGTATTCCAGTTACTACATCACCCAGGTGCACGAACTCGTAGCTACACAAAATTTATACAGTCCGGACAGTCAGAGTTTAGTATTAGGCTTTGCATGAAAGAGTTAATGATTTATCTGGTTTAATTGATTTTATGAAATATATGCTGATACATGAATTAAATTACATAAGCTTACTCTATTTTCCTATCTTGTCTGTTTTGTACGTTCGGTTATTGTCTTGTCACAATGATCATCTGTGTGGATGTGAGTAGAAGGAGAATAACTGCTGGAAGAAGCGCTGGAAGAAGAAAGTTTGGTCGAGGTAGAAGTTAAGACTAAACAGTAGAACCGTTCGATCAGTAGTTAGTTTATTTGTACGATGACTGTTGGATATCTTTTACCTTCTTCTTTTGTATGACCGTTCGGTATAAGTCTTTTGTAAATTGTTCGGTATAGATTGCTTATTTGTACAATTTTAACTTTCTCGTTAATCTATAGGGTCGTTCGGCCTTAAACGTACGTTCTATTTTTTGTAAGACTAGTCTGTAGTATTATTAACGTGTGATTATTCTATTATATAGTTTTATACTGTATTTTTGGGATGTTACAATTTTTAATTTAATTAATTTAATAAAGTATAAATTGAATTTTTTTTTTATTTTTTAATAATAAATACATGCCAATTAACTAATATTTATTATAATTAAAATCTTTGTTTTTCAAGAAGTAATTAATACTTATAAATATTAACTCCGATATAAATATATATATATATATATATATATATGGGTTTGCTAACGGGTGTACGTCTGTTTTTCAGTTGGTACATTTTAGCAATGTGTACCGGATTTTAGTAGACAAAAATACCCTTATATATTAATTCTAAGTTTTAAGGTTAAGGGTATTTTAATAATTTTCATTCTCAAAATTTAAAAAAAAAAGAAGAAACCCCTCAAACCCTACTCACCTCTCTCATTCCTCTCAATCTTTTCTTCTTCATCTCTCTTACTCCAATCTTTTCTCTGTCATTCCTACCATAGCCCCAATTGAAAAATCCAAAAACTTTAAACAATTTACCTTTGTAAAGAGTTGAGTCATTGACATATTCACCTTCAGACAAAGGTTCATTCAAGATCTCTTCAATTTCACCATCTTCACTAACCTCTCTAATTTCATCATCTGCATATGTTGATTCATCATCTCTAAAAAAACCCTCGAGGCCAATTATAAATTCTTTCGGATGTCATTATGCCTGTGAAAATTAGATAAAATTATATACAACAAAAATTATAAAATGAAAACTCATTATGAAGTCATTTTTTGTAAGAAATTGTTTAACATAGTGTTTCTGATTTTTTTTCCAGGCCAATTAGCAATTTCTTTTATGTCATTATGCTTGTGAAAATTGGATAAAATTAGATAAGACAAAAATTATAAGATGAAAACTCATTATAAAATAATTTTTTTGTAAGATTGTTTAACGGTAAGTGTTTCTAATTTTTTCAATTGGGGTTACAGTAGGGATGATAGAGAAAAAATTGGAGTAAGAAAGATGAAAGAGAAAGGGTTGAGAGGAATGAGAAAAGTGAGTAAGGGTTTGGGGTTTTTTTTTTAGTTTTGAGAATGAAAATTATTAAAATACCCTTAACCTTAAAACTTAGAATTCATTATATATAAGGATATTTTTGTCTACTAAAACTCGGTACACATTACTAAAATGTACCAACTGAAAAACAGGCGTACGCGCGTTAGCAAACCCATATATATATGGTATCGCGCGTACGCCTGTTTTTCAGTTGGTACATTTTAGCAATGTGTACCGGATTTTAGTAGACAAAAATACCCTTATATATATGGATTCTAAGTTTTAAGGTTAAGGTTATTTTAATAATTTTCATTCTCAAAACTTAAAAAAAAAAAAGAAGCCCCCCAAACCCTTACTCACCTCTCTCATTCCTCTCAATCCTTTCTCTTTCATCTCTTTCACTCCAACTTTTTCTCTGTCATTCCTACTGTAGCCCCAATTGAAAAAATCAAAAACACTTGCCTTTAAACAATTTATCTTTGTAAAGAGTTGAGTCATTGACATATTCACCTTCAGACAAAGGTTCATTCAAGATCTCTTCAATTTCACCATCTTCACTAACCTCTCTAATTTCATCATCTGCATATGTTGAATCATCATCTCTAAAAAAACCCTCGAGGCCAATTACAAATTCTTTCGGATGTCATTATGCCTGTGAAAATTAGATAAAATTATATACAACAAAAATTATAAAATGAAAGCTCATTATGAAGTCATTTTTTGTAAGAAATTGTTTAACATAGTGTTTCTGATTTTTTTTTCAGGCCAATTACCAATTTCTTTTATGTCATTATGCTTGTGAAAATTGGATAAAATTAGATAAGACAAAAATTATAAGATGAAAACTCATTATAAAATCATTTTTTTGTAAGATTGTTTAACGGTAAGTGTTTCTGATTTTTTCAATTGGGGTTACAGTAGGGATGATAGAGAAAAAATTGGAGTGAGAAAGATGAAAGAGAAAGGGTTGAGAGGAATGAGAAAAGTGAGTAAGGGTTTGGGTTTTTTTTTTTTTAGTTTGGAGAATGAAAATTATTAAAATACCCTTAACCTTAAAACTTAGAATTCATTATATATAAGGATATTTTTGTCTACTAAAACTCGGTACACATTACTAAAATGTACCAACTGAAAAACAGGCGTACGCGCGTTAGCAAACCCATATATATATGGTATCGCGCGTACGCCTGTTTTTCAGTTGGTACATTTTAGCAATGTGTACCGGATTTTAGTAGACAAAAATACCCTTATATATATGGATTCTAAGTTTTAAGGTTAAGGTTATTTTAATAATTTTCATTCTCAAAACTTAAAAAAAAAAAAAAGAAGCCCCCCAAACCCTTACTCACCTCTCTCATTCCTCTCAATCCTTTGTCTTTCATCTCTTTCACTCCAACTTTTTCTCTGTCATTCCTACTGTAGCCCCAATTGAAAAAATCAAAAACACTTGCCTTTAAACAATTTATCTTTGTAAAGAGTTGAGTCATTGACATATTCACCTTCAGATAAAGGTTCATTCAAGATCTCTTCAATTTCACCATCTTCACTAACCTCTCTAATTTCATCATCTGCATATGTTGAATCATCATCTCTAAGAAAACCCTCCAGGCCAATTACCAATTCTTTCCGATGTCATTATGCTTGTAAAAATTAGATAAAATTATATACAACAAAAATTATAAAATGAAAACTCATTATAAAGTCATTTCTTTGTAAGAAATTGTTTAACAACGAGTGTTTCTGATTTTTTCTAGGCCAATTACCAATTTCTTTGATGTCATTATGCTTGTGAAAATTAGATAAAATTATATAAGAGAAAAATTATAAAATAAAAACTCATTATAAAATCATTTTTTGTAAGAAATTGTTTAACAGCGAGTATTAGCGAGTATTTCTGATTTTTTCCAAGTCAATTATCAATTCCTTTATGCTTGTGAAAATTGGATAAAATTAAATAAGACAAAAATTTTAAGATGAAAACTCATTATAAAATCATTTTTTTGTAAGATTGTTTAATGGCAAGTGTTTCAAATTTTTTTCATTTGGGGTTGATGACAGAGAAAAGATTGGAGTGAGAAAGATGAAAGAAAAAGGGTTGAAAGGAATGAGAGAGGTGGGTAAGGCTTTGGGGGGTTTCTTTTTGTTTTTTAGTTTTTAGAATGAAAATTATTAAAATACCCTTAACCGTAAAACTTAGAATTTATTATATATAAGGATATTTTTGTCTACTAAAATCCGATACACATTACTAAAATGTACCAACTGAAAAACAAGCGTAACGCACGTTAGCAAACCCATATATATATATATATACATATATACATACATATATATATATATATATATATATGTATATATGTAATATATGTATATATGTAATATATGTATATATGTAATATATGTATATATGTAATATATGTATATATGTATATATGTATATATGTAATATATGTATATATGTATACACATATGTATATATATATATATATATACACATATATATACATATATATACATATATACATATATTACATATATACATATATACATATATTACATATATACATATATTACATATATACATATATTACATATATACTATATATATATATATATATATACATATATACATATATATACATATATATACATATATATATATATATATATATATATATATATATATATATATATATATACGAATACAGATATTTGTGTCTTATAATACTCTTAAAAAATACAATCCACACAATTTATTATATTAATATTTTTAATTATATTCTTTTATATTTAGAAAAATTTACATTATTTAATAATTTTTACAGTGGTAAAATGATTTTTAATAAAAGTTAACTTTTATATTAAAAATTAAAAAAAGAGTAATACTGACAGATATTCTTATATTTTAATGAATGTGTTGTTAGAATAGGATATGTAAAGAATGTGTTTTGTTTGTTGTACGTAGTGAAAAATTATAATTTTTGGGAAATTGTTTATTGAACGGCTCATGCTGGTTCTGCTGAAATCAGATTCTGAACAACTATACCTTCCAGGCCATGAGCCGCCACATTTCAACCTTTCCTGTCGTTTTTATTACAAAATGTTATTTAATTTAATTTTAATATTTTTAAATTTAGTTTTAAATTTTTTTAATTTTTTTTAATTTGGTTTTTCTATTGTCGTTTAAATAATTAATGAAAGGTGTATGATCTATCATGTATAAGTTAGTGATTTTTTTTAGTTCTTTTCTAATTTTTTAATTTGAAAAAATGTTTAATATCATGTCAGGAAAGTCAATTTCACACTGAGTCGTCACCCATAAATCATCAACAACCTCACGTTTAACCTTAATTCCATGATCATGATGATTATCAGTATCATTCTCTTTTTCAAAGCTAATCTAATTGTTAGCCTCCTTCACCCTTGCTTACATTGGACATCAGTCTCATCCTGCATGTTATCACCGCCCCCATCATCTTGCACAACGTGAACCTCAACATCCAAATCCTCAACCCTACAACCATTATAATAAAAAAATTGGAATTAAATGTCATTATTTACATAATGTTTTGTTTAAATATAAATAGTATTATACTGTGAAGATCTTATAATTATAGTAACATGGACAAATATTTTCTTAAATATGATGTTGATGAATAATTACAATAATTAGTAATTATTATAATGTCACGTTATAAAAAAAATTAATTTATGAATTACAAAAATCAAGAATCATAAATGATACGATATTTAACATAATATTTGATTATGTTTCATTGTTTTTTAACGGTTAGTTACATGATCATGTTTAATTTGTCTCTTAACAAGTTGGATCTTGTATGAGTGAGATATTTAGTCAAATAATCTATAATTTTATCAATAATAGGAACATAGACCATAGTTACTTCATTTTGTAATATTTGATCACGTGTGTAATGCACATCTATCTTAATGTGTTTAAAGATCTAAGTGCATGATTGAATTAGAAGCAATTAACTTGGTATTTGAATTATCACACCACATAATTGATTTTCTGAACATTTTGTAATTTTAGTTCTGTCAACCAGGATCTAATCCAAGCTACTTTAACACTAAAATTAATCAAGACTTTATATTCTAATTTTGTACTAAATTGTGATACTATCTTTTATTTTTTTTAAAACTAGAAAATAAGAATTTCTCTAAGAAATACATATTGTCATGCCATAGTACTAGTTGCTCAATCTATAAATACCTCATAACGTAAAGATCATTTGAAAGTTTTATAGTTTTATGTGAAAACATCTACGTTGATTGTACCTTGATTTATTTTATTCCTTGCCCATGATTCATAGGTCTGCTCATATATTAATTGAGCTTGTTGACCGCAACAGTTTTCCCAATGTCTCGAAATTACCTTGTACCAATATGAGTCACAAATTTATCTACTTGTTTTCCATCACTATATTTGAGGGTCCCATTATCTACAAAGTGTCAACCATAGTGGATCACAACTTCAAAAAAACTCATCACACATCCCAACCTATATAATATAACCACTTACCATGTCAAGTTCTAATGTCCATAAAAACAACACAAATTACAATTGAAACCGACAACCAAATTAACAGTTAAAAAGAAAAAGACTTTAAATACCATTATATAAATAATAACTTGAGTTATTCTTATCCATAAGATACATCAAATACAGTTCTTACAATACTAACAAATAAGCAATTATGAAATCTAAACAGCACATTACAAAAACATTAATTTTTTTTAACCATGTTAGTGGCTAACATTTGCCGAAAACCAAAATTAGTTATATACACTATACAAGGTGATTAAATACCCCCTTCTGTAAGAATATTAGTTAAAAAAATTAAAATGAAAAAAACACTAAAAAAGTGCGTGAAAAAAATTTTGTAGTTATTTTTTATGCAACTCTAATATGATTTAAAGTATCTATTTATTTAGTCATATCCATGCTTAAATACCCTTTGCATTGCTTTATATATGTTTAAAGTATATTTCATAATTAAGAAAAATAAACACTTGAAAATATAATATTCATTCAAAATCGATTCTATTAAATATCTCACTAGTGCAGAATTGACCTTTAACGTCACTCCATAGACGTCCGTCCACGAAAACTCCAACGTAAATAATTGACCGGTGGCATAAATGTAAATAATTCAGTGCGGAGACGTCCGTCCTAAAGGGAGCCGGACGTCTATAATATAGTAGACGTCCGTCCCCCTCCAGGACGGACGTTCAAGAGGCTGACAGGGTAGTGAACCATCAGCCTCTTGAACGTCCGTCCTGGAGGGGGACGGACGTCCATAAATAATGGACATCCGTCCCCCTCAGGACGGACGTTCACGAGGCTGACACCCATCAGCCTCTTGAACGTCCGTCCTGGTGGTGGACGGACGTCCATATATAATGGACGTCCGTCCCCCTCCAGGACGGACGTTCACGCGACTGACAACCCATCAGCCTCTTGAACGTCCGTCCTGGAGGGGGACGGACGTCCACTATATATGGACGTCCGTCCACCACCAGGACGGACGTTCAAGAGGCTGATGGGTGTCAGCCTCGTGAACGTCCGTCCTGGAGGGGGACGGACGTCCATTATATATGGACGTCCGTCCACCACCAGGACGGACGTTCAAGAGGCTGATGGGTGTCAGCCTCGTGAACGTCCGTCCTGGAGGGGGACGGACGTCCATTATTTATGGACGTCCGTCCCCCTCCAGGACGGACGTTCACAAGGCTGACACCCATCAGCCTCTTGAACGTCCGTCCTGTAGGGGGACGGACGTCCATATATAGTGGACGTCCGTCCCCCTCCAGGACGGACGTTCACGCGACTGAGGGTTGTACTACCCTGTCAGTCGCGTGAACGTCCGTCCTGGAGGGGGCCGGACGTCTACTATATTATAGACGTCCGTCCCCCTCCAGGACGGACGTTCAAAAGCGTTTTAAATAAAGATACGCCTTGCATTTCCCTCTGCGCCTTGCACTTCAAAACGCGAACCGCGAGGAGTTATGCGAACCTTTCCCTCTGCGCCTTGCATTTCCAGGTTGGTTTTTATGCGTTTTGGGCCATTTAATCTTACTTTTGTTCCGATTAAATTGTTCAGTGATGACATATCTTTCATTTGGACCGATTAAAAATCGTTTTCGGTGCATTTTGGTGCAGTTTGTTACGTGTTCTTGGGCGGCGTTTTTTGACCTACATTTTCGGTGCATTTTGGTCGTTTACTCCTCCATTTTCATTTTGAATCTGTTCTTCAGTTGTGTTGCAGTGCACAAACAAACGTTCGAACCCGTAATCCTAAATAACCCTAACCCGTAATCCTAAATAACCCTAAATAAGCCGTCTAATAAAGCCCTTTCTGCAGTAGTATATAGACGTCCGAGAGGTTCACAGCGGACGTCCATATAGACGTCCGGCCGGACACAACGGACGTCCATATAGACGTCCGACCTGACACAACGGACGTCTACATAGACGTCACCCGAATAGACGTCCGTTGGAGGTCGGACGTTAAAAGGCCTAAAAAACGGACGTCTGTGCCCCTTTTTGCACTAGTGTCTTTACTTTTATTTTTCTTAATTATAATATATATATATATATATATATATATATATATATATATTACTGAATATTTCAAAGCCACAATCTGTACTACCGGACAAAATTCCAATTTTACATGAAAAGAAGGTGGGAAAAAATCTTTATGATCAGGTTGAACAAACAAAGAGATATCTGATTTAGACACACGAAAAGAATACAAAGTTTCAACAATATACTAGTGTTATCAAATGCATAATATTACACAAAACCAATAATCCTTTATATATAGCACTATAATTTAACAGCACACAGAGCAATACACTATGGCAACATCAACAATTCAGCCACCAGATGCTAAGATAACCTCATCGAAACAATGCAGAAATGGATGAAATGTTCCAAAACAACTTTCGCCGCTTTATCACTGTAAACAGGTATTGCCAAAAACAAATATGCCTAAAAATATAATTGAACAAAGTCACTCCAATTACTTAAAATTTATGATACTAAGTTTTTTTTTGGGTAATTCAGCATCTTCATTTTCATCCTCATTTTCAAGATTACTACAATCATCGTCGTTATCAAATCTAATGACTTTTGTTCATCTTGTTTTTTTAACATTTTAAAGTGAGATATCATGTATAAAACACGACTTCGATTGAAGAAGTCGTCTTCCCCCAAACACGATTTACTAATTTTTAAAAATTTGACCATTTTCATAAAATCGATGGAAAGTTACACTATTTTTATTGAAAAAAGAAAAAAACAACATATTCCGGTGTATAGAGTTATACATGAAAAATGAAATAATGAAACCAGAAGAACCAAATACATCAAGATGTGACAAAAACCCCCAAAAGAAAAGCTGCGTTTATTTGGTGAAAATAGTAAAGGAACTTAAATAATAAGATACCATTAGGGGCCACCTCGCTGACACACCTCAACTGGTTTCATAGGATTAAAATTGGATGTGAGCCATGGTTACAAGAAGGAAACTTGAATTGTGTAGTGTCAATTAATTTTCCTGCTAGCTGATTTAATGAATTCGACCAAATCATGGAGACTGGAGTAAGAAGAACCACCTGGACTCACACTCTTGTCAGCCAACGTAGCCATTGCTTGAGCTGATTTCAGAAACTCCTCCCTCCTATGAACCATCAGATCATTTACCATCTTCTCTACAACGTCTCTATCACACAAATCTTTCATGTCCAACCCAACTTTCCAAACCTCACTCACAAATCTGCTGTTAATCTGCTGATCCGCAAAGCATGGCCAGCAAATCATGGGCACACCAGCCACCAAACTCTCCAAGGTTGAGTTCCACCCACTGTGCGTCAAGAACCCACCTATGGCCTTGTGTGCCAGCACCTCTTCTTGTGGCGCCCACCCCACTATGAACCCCCTCTCTTTAGTCCCTTCCTCCAACTCAGCCGCCACCCGCTCATCGTTGTCTGCTCCGGCCACCATATCAGGCCGAATCACCCACAAGAACCTCTTCTTGCTGTTTACCAAACCGTACCAAAACTCCATCAGCCTCTCCCTTGTTACGGTAGTAATGCTACCGAAGCTGACATATAGCACCGATTTCAACGGCTGAGAGTCAAGCCAAGTCAAGCAACTTCTATCCTCTTCCCAGAAAGAACTCGTGGACGGCGTCGTTTTCGCGTCAGATACTCTTCTGTAGTTCAAGTGCGCATGGAGAGGACCGACGGTGAAGACTCGGAGAAACTTAAGACGCATTTGAGTCAATAGAGGACCCTCTAGATCCTCGAAAGTGTTGAGTATGACTCCTCGGGCTCGAAGCGTTTGATGGCAGTCAAAGACCGTGGATTTTAAAGGGTCTACTAGGTTGGTTTCTGTTCCTCGAAAGAAACCTGGAAGATCTCGACATCGGAGAATGTTTTCCATGCCTGGGAGAGTGGCTATGATGCGATCCATGTCTTCCTCTCCTTCAATAAGTTTCGATTCAGTTCTCATCGTATCAAGCATGATGATTGAAAACAAACATAAAACTTCTCTCATTAGGTTAATTCAATCTAAACTCCAACTTACATTCTATTTTTTGGTTTCATCACTTTCTCAAAACTACGTTAAACACTACTAGAAGTTTCATACCTATTAGCATCCATATCTCTAGTAAACCAGGGCTCTCGAACAAACAAACAAGTACTGCATACATTACAATTTATAGTTTTATACCTCTGATTGGAAGTTCATTGGACTCAAAGAGATTTGGAGCACAGAACAAAGCCCAGAAGCATGAAGCACTGATGGCGCGAAAATGAATGACCGGTATCCCAACCTCATCCGCCACGTCAGCAGTGAGGCCTCCAAAGAATCCGTCACCAATGAGGCACGTGATTTTGGGTTTTGCAGCAGTTTGGGAGAGAATAATGTCTCTGATGAGAGGTTTTGCGTGCGAGTTCATTGAAGAATAGAGATCAGCTAAAGCGTTGCTATCGGAACGAGGATGATCATCTGGGAGGCCATCGGAGATGGTCTTGACCTCGAGGTTGGGGTAGGTTTGTGAAAGAGAGTGGATGTCGGCGAAACGGTGGAGGCGGCGGTGGATGAAATCGGTGGTGAGAAAGGTGATGTGGAAGTGATACAGAGCTAGAAGCTGTGCCAGCTTCATCATGGAGTTTACGTTGCCTTGCATTGGTCCTGGTAAGAGGAGCACATGGTGTCCACCTGCTTCCCCTTCTTCTTCTTCCGCCATGTTGTTATCTCTCTCCACCGACATGCAACAGCTAGAGCAGCTCCTCAGTCGTTTATATTCTTCATTCAAAATATAATTTACATATTTCAAGACAAATAATTGCTTTACAACTCATTTTTTACATTATTAATATATATTAATTTTTCAACTTGTAAAACTAAAATATTAATATATTTCGTATCACGTACGTCTTTTAATAAATAAGCTAAAATATCACTTTGTCTTTTCACATCGCTAAAATTAAAAAGGAAAAACCATTTATTTATAAAATATACAATGTACTAACACGAGGACAAATTTTCTATAGAAATATAGGTAAGTTGTATTTAAATGGTTGGAATTCAAGTAACTATTAGAATCGCTGCAATCAAATTATTAGCGTGGAATAAATCAAGAGAGATGAATTGGTTGTATATTTTTTATTTTTCTTTTTGATATTTTTCTCTTAATTTTTCTTACTAAACAGATAGTTAAATAACAGAGTAAGGGAAAGAGAAAAATTGCACAGGTGATTTTATCCTGGTTCAGATCACTGGGATCCTACGTCCAGTCGCTTATCTCAAACAAGATAAACCTTTTTCATTAACACAAAACAGTTACAAATATTAGTCACACAAAAAAACAATTTGTAACAGTTTAGAAATACCACATTTCTTGAAACCACAAGAGACAAACTTACACCTCTTTTGAATCTTCACAAAGGATGACCACCTCCTTCGAATGCTTCACGAAGGATGCTTCTCTTCCAGACACTTCCTCGGATACACCAAGGATGAACAAGCTATTCCTCTGTCACCGTAGTAGCACTTCAGGACTTTGCAGACAAGAGTTTCCTTAGCTTCAACAATCTCACAAAGTTCTCAAGGAGTTCAGAGTACTTTTTGCACAAGGGAAGAGTGTTTTGCTGAGATTAAGAGTGAGCCATCTTATAGGCTCAGTTAAATACTCTTCCATTCTTCGAAAATGGGCCATCTAACGCATTTAATCGATTAACACAAGTATTAATCGATTAAAATGAGTACAACGGCTAGTTTTTCAAATCTGAAATCCCCAACGGCTAGTGTTAATCGATTATTCTCAGGACTAATCAATTATTATTAGCTTTAATCGATTATTACAGGGGCACTTGGGTTTTCAGAGCCAGCCTCGTTTTAATCGATTAAAACTGGGTTTAATCGATTAAAACAGATTGTGGACAATTCTCAATAGCATATAAATATAAATTACAAGAATCAGTCCTAATACATTTGTGAGCACTGTTACACCAACTTTGATTATTATAAAAGCTTTATAAAAATACATAGATCTTCAATTTGTCTTGACTGGTGCAACTCTGTTCATCATCAAAACTTCATAGTTGATTTTTGCTAACATTCTCCCCCTTTTTGATGATGATAAAAAATTCTCCTGAGTTTAAAGCTTTTTTAATAATCTGAAACAATCACAACTCATGAAAGGAGAGATTAATAAGAAATAAGGATTTTAAACTATCTTCTCCCCCTTTTTGATCAGAAGAAAAAAAACACGTGCTCCCCCTAAATAAAAAGAGATAATGCAGAGAGGAAAAGGAAATAAACAACAACTTTTTATTAAGGATGCACACAATCATAAAGATAAACAACAAAACAAACAAAGAGGATCTAGAATTCATCACTTTCGTCACTAATAAAGTGCTGCTCTAATCCTGAAACCCTAGTGTCTAGATTCCTAAGATGAGTACAAATTTCTTCGTGGCGGGTGTTTTGAATGTTCATCATCTCATTTTGAAGGCGAGTCATCTCAGTCATTTGTCTAAAGAGACTTTCTAGACTGTATTCCTCATGCACTTGAGATGGGCCAACAACATGTGTGGGGTCAGGCATGGGGATATCCGCAACTTCGTCTTCATTGCCATCAATGGCATCCTCAGGGTGGATGTATGAGAGTCCTTGTTTGATAAAACCCATTTGCCTCAGGGAATTATCTCCAACCTTATGACTCGGAAGGACAGTCTCATGGTGTTCATTTGTGACATCTACTCCTTTGAACACACAAATTTGGGAAACAAGAAGAGGATATGGAAGAGGTGCAGCATCTAACCTTTTGGCCTTGAACATTATTGTCTGAATCAGGTGAGGTCAATTTAGTGGAATGCTCTGAAGTATACCGTACATAATGATGAGATCAGTCTCAGAGCATTGCGCATGATTTGATCCTCTAGGGCACAAAATCCACACAATAAGGTAGTGCAAGAGGCGTTCTTCCATCTTGAGTCCACCAGCAAGGAAGAGACGAGCATTGTGCTGTCGAGGATTGCGGAGAAATGACTGGTACAACGCTATCTTATTGAATTGAGCAAAGTCATCTGGAATAGTTTGAGAATGTTCTAAAACAGGGACTTTTGTTACATTTGTCCAAATGTCATTGTCCAAGACAATGTCCACACCTTTTACTCTTGTTTGGAAAACCCCATCCCGGATCTTTAAATTAAAATAGAAAGTGCGAACAAGATCCGGATAGTACCTTCCACGGAGTTCCATTAGGTGTTGAACTCCTTGTTCAATGATGAGATTTGGAAAGGAGAAGTTGTAGGATGTATACCAAGAGAGATCAATGAATTTTTGTTTGATGAGCTTCCTTTCCTTCCAAAATCGTGAGAAAGATTGTTGATCTTGTTCATCGGAGAGCCACCCTTCTATGGTAGCATCTCTTCTTTGAACAGTATTCTCCGAAACTCCACTTGTTCTTCTTCTCCTTCTTCTTGAAGGTTCAGCCATTGGGATGGATGGAAAACAAAGATTTAGGTGAAGGAAGGGAGAAAGCAAGAGAGATATGCTTAAGATCGGTTCAAGTATTGAAAGTGGAGACCAAGTGGGGTTTAAATAGGCTCAAAAATGCATCCCAACGGTTAGATATGGAGATTTTGCCCGTTAATAGCCGTTGCCAACGGCTAGATTTGAAAACCATTTTAAAAACCCGTATGGAGTGCATTTAATCGATTAAATGAAGTTTTAATCGATTAAGTAATCGATTAATACTTGGATTAATCGATTAATCCAGTCGTAAATATGTAGGTAGCGCTTTTAATCGATTTACACGCAGATTAAATACGTTAAGCAACGAAAAATGCAATATTAATTCCAAGAATGCCTATTTTACTATTTCTAATATTCCAAGATCTCTTCTAAGCTCAAAAAATCTATCCTTAGGCAATGCTTTGGTGAATATGTCCGCTAATTGATGCTTAGAATCTATGAATTCCATTTCACAATCGCCTTTTTGGACATGGTCTCTAATGAAGTGATGCCTAATTTCTATATGCTTGGTTCTAGAATGCATGATAGGATTTTTGGTGAGTTTTATAGCACTAGTATTATCACACTTAAGCGGAATATGATCTAAATGAATATCATAGTCTACTAATTGTTGTTTCATCCATAAGATCTGTGCACAACAACTACCAGCAACAATGTATTCAACTTCAGTGGTTGATAAGGCTACACAGGCTTGTTTCTTAGAGTGCCAAGAGACTAAGGAACTACCTAAAAAGTGACAGGTTCCACTAGTGCTTTTCCTATCTATTTTACAGCCTCCATAATCAACATCAGAAAATCCTACAAGACTAGGCTCAGCACCTGAAGGATACCATAAACCAAATGATGTTGTCCCCTTAAGGTATTTAAAAATGCGTTTTACTGCAGTAAGATGAGACTCTCTAGGACTTGACTGAAACCTAGCACACACACATACACTTTGCATGATATTAGGTCTACTAGCAGTGAGATATAATAGAGAGCCAATCATACCTCTGTATTTGGTCTGACTTACCTCTTTACCTGTCTCATCTTTGTCTAAGTAGCAGGATGTTCCCATGGGAGTTGATGCTGCTTTAGCATTGTCCAACTCAAATTTTTTAAGGATTTCCCTGCAATACTTGGTTTGAGATATAAAGGTTCCTTCCTCCATTTGTTTGATTTGAAGTCCGAGGAGGAAAGTAAGTTCTCCCATCATTGACATCTCAAATTCTCCCTGCATGGACTTAGCAAAATTCTCGCAAAGAGTTGCGTTAGATGAACCAAAAATAATATCATCTACGTATACTTGAATAATTAGAAAATGTTTTCCATTCTTTTTAATAAATAATGTTGAATCAATTTTTCCTCTGCTGAAACCATTTTCTACAAGAAAATTACTAAGGCGTTCATACCAAGATCTAGGTGCTTGTTTTAACCCATATAGTGCTTTCTTTAATTTGTAGATGTGATTTGGGTTTTTAAAATCCTCAAAACCAGGTGGTTGTTCAACAAATACATCTTCTTTGATATAACCGTTTAGAAAAGCACTTTTAACATCCATTTGAAATAATTTAAATTTCATTATAGATGCATAAGCAAGAAGTAGGCGTATTGCCTCTAACCTGGCAACTGGAGCGTATGTCTCATCATAATCTATACCTTCTTCTTGACTATATCCTTTTGCCACAAGCAGCTTTATTCTTGGTGATGTTTCCTTCTTCATCCAGTTTGTTTCTGAACACTCACTTTGTTCCAATTACTTGATGAGTGTCTTTTCTGGGAATTAATTCCCACACTTGATTTCTTTCAAACTGGTTGAATTCTTCTTGCATTGCGATACACCATTTTTCATCTTGAAGGGCTTCTTTAATATTCTTTGGTTCAATCTGTGACACAAAAGCAACATTCATACAATAATTTGCAGTATTACTTCTTATGTTTACCCCTTGTGTGATATCGCCAATTATGTTGTCCAAAGATAATCCTCTAGGTTGTTGTCATATTTTATTTAACTCTTCATTTTGAGGATTGTCATGATTCTTCTCTTCATTTGTCTCCTTTGATGAATCTTCACTTGTTCCTGCATCAGATTCTTCTGACTCAAGAGGTTTTGCCTCAAGGTCCACAATTTCATCAAAAGTAACATGTATGGATTCCTCTATTGTGAACATTTTTCTATTAAAAATTCTATATGCTTTGCTTGGTAAAGAATATCCAAGAAAAATTCCTTCATCAGCTTTTGAATCAAATTTTCCCAAATTTTGTTTTCCATTGTTTAAAACATAGCATTTGCATCCAAAGATTTTTAAATGGGAAACATTTGGTTTTCTATTTTTGAAAAGCTCGTAAGGAGTACGTTTTAAAATAGGTCGAATTATCATTCTATTTAAAACATAGCAAGCAGTACTCACAGCATCAGCCCAAAATTGTTTAGGAACATTATTTTCATTTAGCATAGTACGAGCAAGTTCCTCTAAGGATCTATTCTTTCTTTCTACGACTCCATTCTGTTGGGGAGTTCTAGATGAAGAAAAGTTATGAGAAATACCATGTTCTTCACAAAAATTTTCAAATAATTCATTTTGAAATTCACCACCATGGTCACCTCTAATAGCTTTTATTCTTAGATCCTTTTCATTTTGAATTAAAACAACAAACTTTTTAAATTCTTTAAAAGCTTCACTTTTAAGTGTGAGAAACAGGGTCCAAGTATATCTTGAAAAATCATCAACAATAACTAAAGCATAATAGTTTCCACCAAAACTTTTTATCCTTGAAGGACCAAATAAATCCATATGTAAAAGTTCCAAAGGTTTTAAAGTAGAAACAATATTTTTTGAATGAAAGGAATTTTTAACTTGTTTACCCTTTTGACATGCATCATACAATTTATCTTTTACAAACTTTAATTTTGGTAAACCAGTTACTAGATCTCTATATATAAGTTTGTTAAGTTGTTGCATATGTATATGTGCAGCACGCTTGTGCCATAACCATGGGTTTTCCTCTTTAACAACTAAACATGAAATATTTTTATTTAATACGTTTTCTAAATCAATTAAATAAATATTATTATGTCTAACTCCTTTTAATGCAATTTCAGAAGAATCATTCTTAAAAATAGTGCAAGAATTCTTCTCAAAGGTTACCTTGAATCCTTTGTCGCACAGTTGACTTATGCTAATTAAGTTATGCCTCAGTCCTTCTACATATAACACGTCTTTGATCGTCAAGGTGTCTTTGCTTCCTATATCCCCTTTTCCAAGAATTTTTCCTTTGTTGTTGTCACCATAGGTAACAAAGTCTTGTTCCTTTTCTTTAAAGTTGGTGAACTTCATCTTGTCTCCTGTCATGTGTTTTGAGCAACCACTATCGAGACACCACATGACTTTTCTTGATTTCTGTAATACTTGGCTAACATTATCATCATCTGCCATCAGACAGATGTTTGCTTCTTCATTTGAGTCGCTTGAATCTGAAATGGACTCATTGTCGTCTTCCCATGCAATGTAGGCCTTCTTTTTCTTGAAGAATCTTTTCTCCTTTTTGTCTTCACCTTTTTTTGATTTGGGCAGTCTGCTTTGAGATGCCCCTTTTCTCCACAGCCGTAGCATCGGTAATTTGAGGAAGATACTTGATTATCTTTCTTTTCGTATCTAAATCTTCTTTTACCTTTAGACTTCATGAACCTGTTTAATCTTTTGATCACAAGACTTAAATTTTCCTCTTCGTCTGAGTCTTCATCTTCCGATTTACCTTTGTTTCTTTCAACCTCCGACTTTAATGCCAAACTCTTCTTGTTGTTTTTGGCTTTTGCTTCTTCTTCATCAAGTCTTCCAAGATCTAGTTCATGTTCCCTCAATTTTCCAAAGAGTGCCACCATAGTCATGGTGTTGAGGTTTTATGACTCCGAGATTGCAGTCACCTTTGGTTGCCGCGACCTGTCTAAAGACTTCAAGATTTTAATGTTAAGTTCATCGGTATCAAATGACTTACCCAGTCCAATGAGATGATTGACAATGTTGGTGAAGCGTTTTTGAACGTCTGAAATTGTTTCTCCTTGCTTCATCCGGAACATTTCATACTCTTGGATTAGGGAGTTCTTCCTTGCCCTCTTTACATCATTTGTTCCTTCATGCGTCACTCTGAGTACGTCCCACATTTCTTGAGCAGTTTTGCAGAAAAAAACTCTGTAGAACTCATCAACAGTTAATGCTGATGCAATGATATTCCGGGCTTTTACGTCATTCTGAAATCTTTTCTTTTCTTCAATGGTCCATTGACCACGGGGCTTTGGTTCCTGTATATTGTTAGTAGGAACAAAAGAACCAGACGCAATAACATCCCAAATTTCACAATCAATAGATTCAATAAATATTTGCATTCTTACCTTCCAGAATGCATAGTTCTCACCTGTGAATAGTGGGGGTCTATTGATTGATGCACCCTCTGCAAAGGTTTGATGTGATCCTGCCATTTGAATGACTATCAAAGCAAGCTCTTATGCCAATTGTTAGA
Organism: Vigna nakashimae; assembly: GCA_034642375.1. Classification (NCBI taxonomy): domain Eukaryota; kingdom Viridiplantae; phylum Streptophyta; class Magnoliopsida; order Fabales; family Fabaceae; genus Vigna; species Vigna nakashimae. The sequence goes on from CM067767.1 coordinate 11,163,424, forward strand.
ATCGCTGTGTCGCAACCGGAATCACGACGGGACGACGACCCGAAAAATAAAACACGGTTTGAAAAAGAGATTTGGAGTCGCCACCATAGTTTATTCTGGAAAACTACGGAAAAACCATAAAATGATAAAGCATGGTCTGCGAAACTGAGATTCTAAGTTCGGGAGTCGGTTACGTGTAGGGAAGGTATTAACACCCTACAACGCCTGCCCTAAGGCAGTACCTTTAACTAAATATGCGAATATGATGTGGTTTTCAAAATGTTTAACTATCCCCTAAAAAAAATTCTAAAGAAACAAAATGTATTTTTTAGTTTTTTGGGCCCGACAAGGATTGACCTTGCTCCTACGTATTCTCATTAAGAATGAGAAATCAGGGTTCCGTAGTTCTTTTAGAAAACTGCTTTAAAATTTGTTTGAGAAATTTGTTTAAGAAAATGACTTTGGATTTTTGGGAAAATGAACCTGACAAGGACTGGCCTTGCTCCTACGTATCTCCACTTTTGATGGAGAATCAAGGATCACATAGTTCTGGCTGAAAAATTGTTTGTTGTTTGAAAATGTGGATGTTTTTAGTTTTTGAAGATTTTATATTTTTTTGGTATTTTTTTTTTGATGTAATATTTGGATTTTTTGTGTAATGAGCACTAGGCTGATGCGTACAATCGCACGAGCACTCACACGGCTTTTTCCTTGTTTTTTATTGTTTTGCTTAATGAGCACTAGGCTGATGCGTACGATCGCACGAGCACTCACACGGCTTTTTCCTTATTTTTTATTATTTTGCGTAATGAGCACTAGGCTGATGCGTACGATCGCACGAACACTCAGACGGCTTTTTTTGTTTATTTTATATTTTGGGTAATGAGTACTAGGCTGATGCGTACGATCGCACGAGTACTCACACCGATATTTATATCATTACATGTTTTTTAAAGTTTTATAGTTTTTTTTATATATTTTTTATTAAGAAGAGAGGTGAATTGAAATATCTATGACATAAAAATATCAAAAAGCATAGGATAAAATTGTAGTAGAAAATAGGATAAATTTATAAACTAAAAAAAATTATCAAAATGAATATAAATAGAATGAAAAGAAAATGTGTACCTTGTTGAAGATTTGAAAGATGAAGCAAGACTTTGCTTGTAATAAGTTGTGAGAAGAGGTAGATTGATGGTGAAGAAGATGAATTTATAATAGAAATGTGGTATGGGATTTACTATGTATAGAGAGATTAAGAAATAGTAAAATGTGAGAGAAAAATGAAGTAGAGTTTTGGGATGGAATAAAGAGATTTTGAGAGAGAAGAGATGAATATTATGTAAATTGTGTGTGTGAAGTGAAGGAAATGTAGGTATTTATAGAGTTAAGGATGAAGAAAGTTGATGAATAAAAATAATATAATAAGTTGGTGGAAAATTTAGAGGAAATAAAATATAATTAAAAAAAGATGAATAGAAAAAGTTAATGTGGAAAATAAGTGAAAGAAATAATATAAAAAGTTGGTGGAGAAAGTAGGTGAAATAAAATATAGTAAATAGTAAAAGTTAATGTGGAAAATAAATGAAAGAAATAATATAAAAAGTTGGTGGAGAAATTAGGTGTGGAAATTAAGTGAAAGAAATAATATAAAAAGTTGGTGGAGAAATTAGGTGTGGAAATTAAGTGAAAGAAATAATATAAAAAGTTGGTGGAGAAAGTAGGTGAAATAAAATATAGTAAATAGTAAAAGTTAATGTGGAAAATAAGTGAAAAAAATAATATAAAAAGTTGGTGGAAAGATTAGGTGTGGAAATTAAGTGAAAGAAATAATATAAAAAGTTGGTGGAGAAATTAGGTGAAATAAAATATAGTGAATAGTAAAAGTTAATGTGGAAAATAAGTGAAAGAAATAATATAAAAAGTGGGTGGAGAAATAAGGTGGAGAAAAATGGATAATAAAAAATGTTGATGGAGAAGATATTAAAAAACGTAAGTGGAAAAATTAGAAAAGTTGATATATAAAATTAATATGGAAATGATGTGGAAAAAGTAAATAAAAAAGGTAGATGATGTGGAATGAGATGTGGAGGGTGAGGTGGATGGTGATGTGGAGAATGGGGTGTGATAAGAAAAGATGGGTGGTGAGGAAGTAAAAAAGTGAGATTATTTTGGGCCATTGGATTAAGTGTTTAAAAGAAAATTTGGGGGTGCAAGAAGTAAAATAAATAGTGTTTTTCATTTTGGTGTTTTTATGTTTTTTTTTTTTTTGTGTGATGAATTTTATTTACCCGGACGAAATTGGGTATTGACAGCTGCCCCTCTTTACTTAGATTTTACTAGATAATATGACAAACAATGTTTTTATATTATTAGAGTAAAAGATAAGTAAAGATAGAAATACTAATTTCGTCTGGGTTTCAAAGAGAAAAGAGGAGAATAACAATCGATTCAAGTACATAAGATGAAGAGAATTACGATGCAATAAAAAGGGTTCGACCATTGCCTAGCAGATGATCGAGATACCAATGGCAGAAAGTAAAATTGGGCTCGACCATTGTCTTGCAGAGGGCCGAGATACCAATGACAGAATGTAAAATTGGGCTCGACCATTGCCTTGCAGAGGGCCGAGATACCAATGGCAGAAAGTAAAATTGGGCTCGACCATTGCCTTGGAGAGGGTCGTGATACCAATAGCAGAAAGTAAAATTGGGCTCGACCATTGCCTTGCAGAGGGCCGAGATACCAACGACAGAAAGTAAAATTGGGCTCGACCATTGCCTTGCAGAGGGCCGAGATACCAATAGCAGAAAATAAAATTGGGCTCGACCATTGCCTTGCAGAGGACCGAGATACCAATGGCAGAAAGTAAAATTGGGCTCGACCATTGCCTTGCAGAGGGCCGAGATACCAATGACAGAATGTAAAATTGGGCTCGACCATTGCCTTGCAGAGGGCCGAGATACCAATGGCAGAAAGTAAAATTGGGCTCGACCATTGCCTTGGAGAGGGTCGTGATACCAATAGCAGAAAGTAAAATTGGGCTCGACCATTGCCTTGCAGAGGGCCGAGATACCAATGGCAGAAAGTAAAATTGGGCTCGACCATTGCCTTGCAGAGGGCCGAGATACCAACGACAGAAAGTAAAATTGGGCTCGACCATTGCCTTGCAGAGGGCCGAGATACCAATAGCAGAAAATAAAATTGGGCTCGACCATTGCCTTGCAGAGGACCGAGATACCAACGACAGAAAGTAAAATTGGGCTCGACCATTGCCTTGCAGAGGGCCGAGATACCAATGACAGAAAGTAAAATTGGGCTCGACCATTGCCTTGCAGAGGGCCGAGATACCAATAGCGGAAAATAAAATTGGGCTCGACCATTGCCTTGCAGAGGGTCGAGATACCAATAGCAGAAAGTAAAATTGGGCTCGACCATTGCCTTGCAGAGGGCCGAGATACCAATAGCAGAAAATAAAATTGGTCTCGACCATTGCCTTGCAGAGGGCCGAGATACTAATAGCAGAAAGTAAAATCGGGCTCCACCATTGTCTTACAGAGGGCCGAGATACCAATGACAAAAAGTAAAATTGGACTCGACCATTGTCTTACAGAGGGCCGAGATACCAATGACAGAAAGTAAAATTGTTTGATTGTTTTGAATTTGAAATTTGGATTTTGTTGAAATTTTGAGATGTTGAAATTTTTTATTTTTGATTGATTTTTTTTTAGATAGAACTGAGTGTCCATTTTTATTTTTTTTGAAATGAGAAGCATGGTTGATGTAAATTTGGAAATTGCAGGAGAAAGCTTTGATGCATGATGATTTTTTTTTTGTCTTTTTGAAGGAAGAAGATTTGATGAAAATATGTAATTTTGAAATTGGAGGAGAAAACTTTGATGCATTTTGATTTTTTTGTCTTTTTTGAAAGAAGAAGATTTGATAAATATTCATGAAAATAAATTCAAAGTTTATGGAAATATGTACATGATGTTGACTTGTGATTTTTTTTTGTTTTTGTTTTACTGGAAGATTATGAAACTATGACACTTTTTTTTATTGAGTCAATTTGTTTTCTTTGAAATCATCAAAATTTATGACAATTTAGACTTTCACTTTCTTTTTACAATGGATGTCCAAATTCTAAAGTCAAATGTTCAAAATGAAGCTTGTGCTGGACATTTTCTGATGAAATATTAGTGCGTACATGCTTGATATCAAGGGTTGGGACAAACATGTGGAAGGATTTGGAGAGTACCGGGTTGGCTACTTGGGCCTCTTACTCCTCAAACTAGTTGTGAGATCAGAGATACTCTTCAAGCTGCCCCAGTTTGAGGTCTGGGAGAAACATTTGTATGGACAAATGTATCTATGAATTATCAGGGTGTCAAATCCATATATCTCACAAAATTGCCCCTAGTTTTGGATACTAATCAGTGAAGGTCAAGGCAGATTGACATCATGCAAGGCCCAAAAAGTTGCCCCCCCGTTTCGGGTTCGCAAATGTTAAGATGAATAGAAATCATGGAAGGCCAAACTGGCTGCCCCTATTTTAAGGGTGACTTTATAAATTCTGGGACCAATTAGAGTCATACAAAATTGAGATAACTGCCCCGGTTTCAATAGGATGGATAAATCAAGCTAATGAGAGGCCCACAAAGGTTGCCCAGCTGGGTGAATGGATTGATGAGCGTCCGGATGAATGAGGCCCAACAGGGCTGCCCCTCGTCTGAGGACGGGTTTGGAAAGGATTGAACAAAAGAATGCCCTTAAATGACCTTTCTTTTTAGCCAGTTAGCAAGAAAATCCCATCTTCCTAAGACATTTTGTTTCTTTATTTTTATTTTCTCTTTTTTTACAACTATATTGCAAGTCATTTCAACTTATCACACAAATAATCTTTATGAAAATTAAAGAAATCATCATTCAATCAGTGTGGGCTTTTATTTGGCTTGTAATGATGCTGTGGGCTGAAGGGTATTCAAACAACGGATAAGGCCCAAACAAATGTTTTCAGGTTATTATTTTTTTTGAAACAAGAGTTACCATTTTGGTCCTGAATTTGCTATTTGTCAACCTCCTCAATGCTTTTCTCTTCTTAAGATCACCACTCAGTGTTTCTTCTTTCTATTTGCTCTTCTTGATGAACTTTCTTTCTTTGATCACTAAGTGTCTTTTGTTCGCATCCTGAGTCGACTTCTATTGTAATGGTAATTCTTACTTGGGTCAATTTGAAAAAAGAATAATTTATTGGCTCAAATGGGAATCAATGGATATATATTTTTTTGTTTCTTTTTGGATGAAGGAAAATGGCCACACATCATCTTGAACTCTGGTCACTTTATTTTCGAAAGATTAACTCTATGACAAATCAATTAACTTCAGCACGAGTTGTTTTTCCTTTTATTTTCCTTTTGAAACTCTTTTTTTTTATTTTTTTTTTGAAGGATTCAGGGACCACCTAACTGAAAAAATTATGGACAGGCACATTTGCCCCAAAATATAATTTTGTTCATCTTGGGCAATGATCGGGGTCAATCCTTTTGTACAATGAAGGCCAGAGGATGAATGTTTTCAAACAAAAGCTCAAATAAGGCTAACAAGTAGATGTTTACAAACAAAGGTTCAATTAAGGCTGAGTATGAGGGGTGGATGTTTACAAACAAAGGCTCAATGAAGACTGACGGGTAGATGTTTACAAATAAAGATTCAATGAAGGCTGATGATGGATATTACTATGGAATGAGTATGCATACACTGAGGTTCAAATGGCAAATGTGACCCAATTATCTGACTCAACAAAGAATGACATCCATTTTCTTTTTATTCTTAGAATAACATAAACTTGATGACTTACCTCGAAAACAATTGACTCTATTATCTTTTTGAATTTTTCAAATTTGTGTTCTCTCTTTTTTTTTTATGTAATGATGAAACTAACTGAAATAAATCTTTTTGAATTTTCAAAATTGTGCATCATTCTTTTATGAAGAAATCATGCGAATCATTCAAACATATTTTTTTTATTTTTTCACTTGGGCTATCCTTTTTTTTTGAATGGAAATATGCATCATGAAACGAAACTGATGCACTTATTGAAAGAAATATTTTTGTATTTTTCACACTTATATTCCTCTTTATTTAATGAATGAAAAATATGCTAATGAGGGAAGATTATGCAATTCACTGAAAGAAATCTTTTTGTATTTTCAAACTTATGCTGCATTTTATTTTATGAATGAAAAATGTGTAATGAGGAAAAATTATGCAGTTTATTGAAGGAAATATTTTTGTATAATTTTTTAATAGAGAACGAGAAATGGACTTAATGAGCTTAGAATTGGACTTTTCTTTTTGACATGGGAAAAATCCAAATCGGATTGGATCTGAAGAGAATTGACATAGAAGGAAGTTGGACTTACCAGGCATATTGACCCAATAAATCATATGACCTGAGCCGTGAAAGCTTGACATAAAGAAAATATTTTTTCATTTTTCATATTTTATGGTACCAGCTAAAAGAAATTCATATATTTTTTTTCATTTTTCGTTATGAAAGGATTTCACAAGATTGAACTAAAGAAAATTTTGCAACACTACTAGACTCAATGGGCCCAACACTATTCTTTTTACAACCATGACAAAATCTTCAGACAAGGGTCTGAATTCCTCTTTTTTTATTTTTTGCACAAATACTTGTTCACACAAATGGAAAGGGAAATTATGAATTGAAAACACAAAATAAACATGTATTTTTTATTTTTTTTTTTATTTTTTTAGAAATTCAGATGCACTGGTTCAAGAGAAACCACATATGACAACGGGGCTTAATGGGCTCAAAAACTGTTCATCTTTCATTCTCAGATTTTTTTTTTTGGAAGATAACAACAATTTTATTTGTATGAATTCAAATATGATATTCGTAACAATGATCCCCAAAATACGTACAATTTAAAAAATCCTTTTATGATTTTTCATGCCCCAAAAATATAATTTTTCGTTTTTTTTAGTGAAATCAGACTCAAGAAAAATAAACGTCAATTGGGTCTAACGAGCCCAAGAACTGTTCTCAAAGCTTAAAAAAATATTTTCAGTTCTTTTTTCTTAAAGAATTTTTATTTTTAAAGAGTTAAATTTTTAATTTTTTTTTTTTAAATTAAGAAAAGTAAATATATATACCTGTGCAAAAAATTAACTACTTCGAAGAGGAAAATATTGCACGTTCAAAGCAAAAAATTTTTTTGAAAGATAACAATATTTCACATTTTATTTGTATGAAAAATGATGTCCAGAAATTCGAAACAATGATCTATATTGCCCCAAAATATGTACACTTTATTAATTAACTTTTATTTTTTAAGATTTTTCAGGCCCTAAAAATATTTTAAGAAATTCTAATTTTTTCTTTTTTTTTGAATGATTCCGAGAACATTAATTTTATCTTTTATTTTCATATTTTTCTCTTTTTTTTTATTTAAAAGAAACATGACAAATTTTTTGTAAAATAGGAAATGACAGACAAACTGAAACAAAATAGTCTCCCTTTTGTGCCGTATCAGAGGTTGAATAACTTAAAGTTCTAAGGCCAAAGATATGCACTCACAAGGATAGCTCCCTAATGCTTAAATCAAAGTCACCAGAGCTATGGCTCTTTTCACTGTCTCTCCACAACAGTCAGAGTAATCAACTAGATGCGGAGACTGATGGACAAATTTATGAGCACCAAAATATGATGTCACAAACTTGTTTCACAATCGGCAAGTATGACCGAATCGTTCAAGTAATAAACTTGGTAATACCAAGTATCGTTCTTCCCAAAGGACTCACGGCCTAGTTTAGTTATGTGATTTGTTGATTAGCTAGGACTTACAAACGAAATAATTGGATTTTAATATCCAAGATAGAAAATAAACATGTATGCATGAAGTTTGATCAATGGCAAAGACAAAAGATAAACACTTTCAATGGAATATATGAATGAATATGTTGTTGGGGGTCAATTTCATCTCATCCACTCTCATACATTTTAGGAATTCAACATTCAAATCATCATTGTTAATGCCACTCTCTAAAGTACCATTCTAGATGGCTTCTCCCTAATCACGAGTTCATACAATTCCTAGCATTCCTAATGATTAGTTCATATGCTCAGGAGCTTAAAGACAACCAACATAATATTGGGAGAAATTCCCCGGATCTAGACTTCCCCGTACGTTCCCGTATCGACAAAACCAATAATCATGCATTGAATGAGTTAAACAATGCAAGCATTAAGCAAAGAGGAAAAACCCTAACTAATGATGAAAGAAAGCATAAGTCTTAATTAAAAGATGCAAGCATAAATTCCATATATGAGAGCTTCAAGAGATTACATTGATTCCCCAACAAACATACAAGGTTTAGTTCACCATATTCATGGTGAACCTAGATGAACAATGAAAGAATGAAAGAATAACCCAATAAAGGTGAAGAGGTAGCCTGAGCATCCAAGATCCTCCTTCAAAGGGGTGGAAGAGAAAGTGTTTGCCTCGTTTCTGCCAAAGATACTAACTCTAGGACGTGCAAGTCCTTATATACTATTCTAGAATTACAAAAGATCTAAGCCCAAGCCCATAAAAGTGCCAGAAAACAAGTCCAAGCCCATTATTAAGAATGGCGCTCAGCGGTAAATACCGCTCAGCGGTGACTGCGCTTCCCTTTTCTTCCCCTCAGCGGCCAGTTTGCCCCTCAGCGGACCTCCCGTGACCTCCTGAGTGCCGCTCAGCGGTAAAATGCCGCTGAGCGGTGCCTTCGGCTTCTCCTTTTGCACTCTTTGCTTCCTTTTCTGATTCCATCTCTCTCCTTCTTCACTTCTTTCACTAAATTCACCTTAAAACCTGCACAAAAACACTTAAATCAAGCATAAACCTGTCCAGCTCTCTTATTTCTGAAAATATAGATAAAAACATGATTTCAAGCTAGTTTTTAAGTCTAAAGGTTGCTTTTAGTATCAATTTTAAGCATGAAAATAACAGTTTTTCAACTGTTATCAGAGACACAAATGAAGAGAACAGACTCTAGCTGGGGTTCTCACGATAGCCAAACAGGAAGTACATCCCAGAGTGACACCGCTACATAACCCCTCTAATTCTAAGTTGCGCTCAGACCCGGGTATAGGGCCCCACTCATGATATGCATAAAGTGTGTGAAGGGAGATTATAATGCAAAACAACACTTGCAACATAAACACAAATAAGTAGATATATCAGACATAGATAAGGAACAATTATTTCAAAGATAAAGAACAACTAAAAAAACTCACATGCGACTATTTCAAATATCAATCATAGATAAGGAAAAGGGAAAAAAACACAAAGAAAAACCACATCGAAATCGCATATCTAATTAAATGGCCTGACTCTCTAGATTCCCCAGTGGAGTCGCCATCTGTCGCAACCGGAATCGCGACGGGACGACGACCCGAAAAATAAAACGCGGTTTGAAAAAGAGATTTGGAGTCGCCACCATAGTTTATTCTGGAAAACTACGGAAAAACCATAAAATGATAAAGCATGGTCTGCGAAACTGAGATTCTAAGTTCGGGAGTCGGTTACGTGTAGGGAAGGTATTAGCACCCTACAACGCCTGCCCTAAGGCAGTACCTTTAACTAAATATGCGAATATGATGTGGTTTTCAAAATGTTTAACTATCCCCTAAAATAAAATTCTAAAGAAACAAAATGTATTTTTTAGTTTTTTGGGCCCGACAAGGATTGACCTTGCTCCTACGTATTCTCATTAAGAATGAGAAATCAGGGTTCCGTAGTTCTTTTAGAAAACTGCTTTAAAATTTGTTTGAGAAATTTGTTTAAGAAAATGACTTTGGATTTTTGGGAAAATGAACCTGACAAGGACTGGCCTTGCTCCTACGTATCTCCACTTTTGATGGAGAATCAAGGATCACGTAGTTCTGGCTGAAAAATTGTTTGTTGTTTGAAAATGTGGATGTTTTTAGTTTTTGAAGATTTTATATTTTTTTGGTATTTTTTTTTGATGTAATATTTGGATTTTTTTTGCGTAATGAGCACTAGGCTGATGCGTACAATCGCACGAGCACTCACACGGCTTTTTCCTTGTTTTTTATTGTTTTGCGTAATGAGCACTAGGCTGATGCGTACGAGCACTCACACGGCTTTTTCCTTATTTTTTATTATTTTGCGTAATGAGCACTAGGCTGATGCGTACGATCGCACGAACACTCACACGGCTTTTTTTGTTTATTTTATATTTTGGGTAATGAGTACTAGGCTGATGCGTACGATCGCACGAGTACTCACACCGATATTTATATCATTACATGTTTTTTAAAGTTTTATAGTTTTTTTTATATATTTTTTATTAAGAAGAGAGGTGAATTGAAATATCTATGACATAAAAATATCAAAAAGCATAGGATAAAATTGTAGTAGAAAATAGGATAAATTTATAAACTAAAAAAAATTATCAAAATGAATATAAATAGAATGAAAAGAAAATGTGTACCTTGTTGAAGATTTGAAAGATGAAGCAAGACTTTGCTTGTAATAAGTTGTGAGAAGAGGTAGATTGATGGTGAAGAAGATGAAATTATAATAGAAATGTGGTATGGGATTTACTATGTATAGAGAGATTAAGAAATAGTAAAATGTGAGAGAAAAATGAAGTAGAGTTTTGGGATGGAATAAAGAGATTTTGAGAGAGAAGAGATGAATATTATGTAAATTGTGTGTGTGAAGTGAAGGAAATGTAGGTATTTATAGAGTTAAGGATGAAGAAAGTTGATGAATAAAAATAATATAATAAGTTGGTGGAAAATTTAGAGGAAATAAAATATAATTAAAAAAAGATGAATAGAAAAAGTTAATGTGGAAAATAAGTAAAAGAAATAATATAAAAAGTTGGTGGAGAAAGTATGTGAAATAAAATATAGTAAATAGTAAAAGTTAATGTGGAAAATAATGAAAGAAATAATATAAAAAGTTGGTGGAGAAATTAGGTGTGGAAATTAAGTGAAAGAAATAATATAAAAAGTTGGTGGAGAAATTAGGTGTGGAAATTAAGTGAAAGAAATAATATAAAAAGTTGGTGGAGAAAGTAGGTGAAATAAAATATAGTAAACAGTAAAAGTTAATGTGGAAAATAAGTGAAAAAAATAATATAAAAAGTTGGTGGAAAGATTAGGTGTGGAAATTAAGTGAAAGAAATAATATAAAAAGTTGGTGGAGAAATTAGGTGAAATAAAATATAGTGAATAGTAAAAGTTAATGTGGAAAATAAGTGAAAGAAATAATATAAAAGGTGGGTGGAGAAAAATGGATAATAAAAAATGTTGATGGAGAAGATATAATTAAAAAAAGTAAGTGGAAAAATTAGAAAAGTTGATATATAAAATTAATATGGAAATGATGTGGAAAAAGTAAATAAAAAAGGTAGATGATGTGGAATGAGATGTGGAGGGTGAGGTGGATGGTGATGTGGAGAATGGGGTGTGATAAGAAAAGATGGGTGGTGAGGAAGTAAAAAAGTGAGATTATTTTGGGCCATTGGATTAAGTGTTTAAAAGAAAATTTGGGGGTGCAAAAAGTAAAATAAATAGTGTTTTTCATTTTGGTGTTTTTATGTTTTTTTTTTGTGTGATGAATTTTATTTACCCGGACGAAATTGGGTATTGACACGCTGCAACGAAATTATTAGCGTGGAAAAGCCAAGAGGGGGGGTGAATTGGTTGTATACTTTTTATTTTTCCTTTTGATATTTTTCTCTTAATTTTTCTTACTAAGCAGATAGTTAAATAACAGAGTAAGGGAAAGAAAAAAATTGCACAAGTGATTTTATCCTGGTTCAGATCACTGGGATCCTACGTCCAGTCGCTTATCTCAAACAAGATAAACCTTTTTCACTAACACAAAACAGTTACAAATATTAGTCACACAGAAAAACAATTTGTAACAGTTTAGAAATACCACCTCTCTTGAAACCACAAGAGACGAACTTACACCTCCTTTGAATCTTCACAAAGGATGACCACCTCCTTCGAATGCTTCACGAAGGATGATTCTCTTCCAGACACTTCCTCGGATACACCAAGGATGAACAAGCTATTCCTCTGTCACCGCAGTAGCACTTCAGGACTTTGCAGACAAGAGTTTCCTTAGCTTCAACAATCTCACAGAGTTCTCAAGGAGTTCAGAGTACTTTTTGCACAAGGGAAGAGTGTTTTGCTGAGATTAAAAGTGAGCCATCTTATAGGCTCAGTCAAATATTCTTCCATTCTTCGAAAACGGGTCATCTAACACATTTAATCGATTAACACAAGTATTAAACGATTAAAATGAGTACAACAACTAGTTTTTCAAATCTAAAATCCCCAACGGCTAGTGTTAATCGATTATTCTCAAGACTAATCGATTAACTAATCGATTATTATTAGCTTTAATCGATTATTACAGGGGCACTTGGGTTTTCAGAGCCAGCCTCGTTTTAATCGATTAAAACTGGGTTTAATCGATTAAAACAGATTGTGGACGATTCTCAACAGCATATAAATATAAATTACAAGAATCAGTCCTAATATATTTGTGAGCACTGTTACACCAACTTTGATTATTATAAAAGCTTTATAAAAGTACATAGATCTTCAATTTGTCTTGACTGGTGCAACTCTGTTCATCATCAAAACTTCATAGTTGATTTTTGCTAACCATAACAATACAAGTACTATATTGATATAAAAGTTGTATTTAAATGGTTGGAAATAGAACAATTATATAAAAGTGATGAAAGATCTTTTACAATCTATTATTTTAAGGTTTTAGAAAAAGGTGTGTCAATTTTATAATCAATTCTTTATAAAATTATATTTTATTGATGTTGGTGTCTTTTTAGTAAACATTTTCTTTGATAAATGTAATAGTGATATCAGTCGATAATTTGTTTGGTGAAAAATTTTCCTAACGAAGACTTACAAACAAGCGTGCCCCCATTGATAAAATAAAGTCGTATTTTTAAATAATGATATATGTATATGAAATAATCTAAAATTACAATATGTATATAAAATTATTTTAAACTTTTATATATTTTTATATCATTTTGAATTATGTAGCATATGATTTACGTCATCTTTAATGTATATTTAATTTAATTTATGTTATGTTTTACATATTTTTTTTGTAATTTTATTTTAGTAATTTATAAAAATATATATATATTTTAAATATTTGTGGATATTCGTGGGTTTTAAAATACCCATGAATATTTTTTAAACGAATATTCATGCGAGTAGTAGATGAATTTTTTTTTAGTCAGATTGTAGATAAACATTATTTGTGCTTGACCTGACTTGTTACCTTCCCTAGTCCTCGTCTTTTTTTCAAGTTAAAAAGAATACCAATTCTTATAAAATGACTCATTAATAGCTAATACCAATTTATAATTTTAGTTCAAATTTGACATATCAAATATCAAGTTAACATGCAACACATATTTCACATTTAACTGTTATCATATTTATTCAGTCAATTATAACATGTCAATCTATAAGAATACACAATCAATTATCTCATCAAATAAACCATTTAGAACCAATTGAGCCCAGTTTACAAATCCTTAAAACCAACATACCAAGAAATCACAAGTACACATTGTCAATACCCAATTTCGTCCGGGTAAATAAAATTCATCACAAAAATAAATAATAAAAACATAAAAAAAACCAAAATGAAAAATACTATTTATTTTACTTTTCGCACCCCAAATTTTCTTTTAAACATTTAACCCAATGGCCCAAAATAATCTCTTACTTTTTTACTTCTTCACCACCCTTTTTCTCTTATCACACCCCACTCTCCACATCACCCTCCACATCATCTACCTTTATCATTTATTTTTTCCACATCATTTCCATATTAATTTTATATATCAACTTTTCTAATTATTCCACTTACATTTTTTTATAATATCTTCTCCATCAACATTTTTTATTATCCATTTTTTTTCCACCTTATTTTTCCACCAACTTTTTATATTATTTTTTTCACTTATTTTCCAAATTAACTTTTACTATTTACTATATTTTATTTCACCTACTTTCTCCACCAACTTTTTATATTATTTCTTTCACTTAATTTCCACACCTAATTTCTCCACCAACTTTTTATATTATTTCTTTCACTTAATTTCCACACCTAATTTCTCCACCAACTTTTTATATTATTTCTTTCACTTAATTTCCACACCTAATTTTTCCACCAACTTTTTATATTATTTTTTTTTCACTTATTTTCCACATTAACTTTTACTATTTACTATATTTTATTTCACCTACTTTCTCCACCAACTTTTTATATTATTTCTTTCACTTAATTTCCACACCTAATTTCTCCACCAACTTTTTATATTATTTCTTTCACTTAATTTCCACACCTAATTTCTCCACCAACTTTTTATATTATTTCTTTCATTTATTTTCCACATTAACTTTTACTATTTACTATATTTTATTTCACCTACTTTCTCCACCAACTTTTTATATTATTTCTTTCACTTATTTTCCACATTAACTTTTTCTATTCATCTTTTTTTAATTATATTTTATTTCATCTAAATTTTCCACCAACTTATTATATTATTTTTATTCATCAACTTTCTTCATCCTTAACTCTATAAATACCCACATTTTCTTCACACACAATTACATAATATCCATCTCTTCTCTCTCAAAATCTCTTCATTCCATCCCAAAACTCTACTTCATTTTTCTCTCACATTTTACTATTTCCTAATCTCTCTATACATAATAAATCCCATACCCCATTTTTACTATAAAGCTATCTTCTTCATCTTCCATCTATCTTTCTCACGACTTATTACAAGTAAGGTTTTATTTCATCACGCAAATCTTCAACAAGGTACACATTTTCTTTTCATTCTATTTATATGCATTTTGATCATTTTTTTTAGTTTATAAATTTATCCTATTTTCTACCACAATTTTATCCTATGTTTTTTTTTTCATATTTTTATGTCATAGATATTTCAACTCACCTCTCTCCTTAATAAAAAAATATAAAACTTTAAAAAACATGTAATGATATAAATATCGGTGTGAGTACTCGTGCGATCGTACGCATCAGCCTAGTACTCATTACCCAAAATATAAAATAAACAAAAAAGCCGTGTGAGTGCTCGTGCGATCGTACGCATCAGCCTAGTGCTCATTACGCAAAACAATAAAAAAACAAGAAAAAAGCCGTGTGAGTGCTCGTGCGATCGTACGCATCAGCCTAGTGCTCATTACGCAAAAAAAAATCTAAATATTACATCAAAAAAATACCAAAAAATATAAAAACCTTCAAAAACTAAAAACATCCACATTTTCAAACAACAAACAGTCTTGCGAGCCAGAACTACGTGATCCTTGATTCTCCATCAAAAGTGGAGATACGTAGGAGCAAGGCCAGTCCTTGTCAGGTTCACTTTCCCAAAAATCCAAAATCATTTTACAAACAAAATTCTCAAACAATTTCCAAACAAATTTTCAAGCAGTTTTCTAAAAGAACTACGGAACCCTGATTTCTCATTCTTAATGAGAATACGTAGGAGCAAGGTCAATCCTTGTCGGGCCCAAAAAAACTAAAAAATATTTTGTTTCTTTAGAATTTTATTTTTAGGGGAAAGTTAAACATTTTGAAAACCACATCATATTCGCATATTTAGTTAAAGGTACTGCCTTAGGGCAGGCGTTGTAGGGTGCTAATACCTTCCCTACACGTAACCGACTCCCGAACCAAGAATCTCAGTTTCGCAGACCATGCCTTATCATTTTATGGTTTTTCCGTAGTTTTCCAGAATAAACTACGGTGGCGACTCCAAATCTCTCTTTTTCAAAAACTTGTTTTATTTTTCGGATGGTCGTCCCGTCGCGATTCCGGTATCGCGACGCACATGTTTCGAGTATAAGGGCTGAGCTAATCCAATGTCTCCACTTCCTTCTCCGCTCATTCTCCGAATGTCCGTCTCTTTATCCTCGCTCCTCAATTTCCTTCTCAGTGCACGAGTGGGAGACCTGCGAAAGATTCTCCGATGCCAAAGTCAGTTGAGAGCAATGACGTTTTTCAATGGAATAGTAATGAATGCGCAGTAAATGCAACCTATCTACCACTCACCCTGGATCTGTATTTATAGTTTTTGTTGTGGGCTTAGGATTAGTGAAAAATTAATCACGGCCCAAAATCAGCCAAATAGCTTTTAATCACTACTTACCTTAAACCTTGATAATTAGCAGCATGGTCGGCTGGTCTCCCAAAGTTCGGCATGTCGGCCAATCAATTCCTATAAGCGGCATAATTAATTGGCGACATGTTTGGCCGGCCTCGTTGCTATTTATCCGAATGTCGAGCAGCAAGGTTGTGTGATCGCGTACGTACGGGTGTCCGACTTGGCATGTCCAACCCCAAATGATGAGCAGACGGTTAGTGTGATCGTGGACGTACGGGCGTCCGACTTGACATGTCCAATGCTGGCGATGAGCAGATGGTTAACGTGTTTGGTCCATGTAAGACGTCCGTCCTTTATGGCGTCCGCTCCCTACTGATACAACACATATTCAACTCTAATAACATTACCAAATCAACAAAAACACAACATTTATTTCTTCAAACTATCCAATTCATCTGATCCTACACTTTCCATCAATTCAAAACATATTTATAGACGGTTAGTGTGATCGTGGATGTACGGTCGTCCGACTTGACATGTCCAATGCTGGCTGTCGCAACCGGAATCGCGACGGGACGACGATCCGTGGAAAAATAAAACGGTTTTTGAAAAAAAGAGATTTTGGAGTCGCCACCATAGTTTATTCTGGAAAACTACGGAAAAACCATAAAATGATAAGACCTGGTCTGCGAAAATGAGATTCTAAGTTCGGGAGTCGGTTACGTGTAGGGAAGGTATTAACACCCTACAACGCCTGCCCTAAGGCAGTACCTTTAACTAAATATGCGAATATGATGTGGTTTTCAAAATGTTTAACTATCCCCTAAAATAAGATTCTAAAGAAACAACATGTATTTTTTAGTTTTTTGAGCCCGACAAGGATTGACCTTGCTCCTATGTATTCTCATTAAGAATGAGAAATCATGGTTCCGTAGTTCTTTTAGAAAACTGCTTTAAAATTTGTTTGAGAAATTTGTTTGAGAAAATGATTATGGATAAATTTGGATTTTTGAAAAGTGAACCTGACAAGGACTGGCCTTGCTCCTACGTATCTCCACTTTTGATGGAGAATCAAGGATCACGTAGTTCTGGCCAGGAAGATTGTTTGTTTGCTTGAAAAAGTGTTGATGTTTTTGAAGATTTTATATTTTTTGGTATTTTTTGTATAATATTTAAATTTTTGCGTAATGAGCACTAGGCTGATGCGTACGATCGCACGAGCACTCACACGGCTTTTTCCTTATTTTTTATTGTTTTGCGTAATGAGCACTAGGCTGATGCGTACGATCGCACGAGCACTCATATGGCTTTTTTTGTTTATTTTATGTTTTGGGTAACGAGTACTAGGCTGATGCGTATGATCGCACAAGTACTCATACCGATATTTATATTATTACATATTTTTTAAAGTTTTATATTTTTTATTAAGAAGGATAGATGAGTTGAATATATATATGACATAAAAATGTGAAAAGCATAAAGAAAAATTGTGATAGAAAACAAGATGAATTTGTAAACTAAAAAAAATGATCAAAATGCATATATAAATAGAATGAAGAGAAAATGTGTACCTTGTTGAAGATTTGTGTGATGAAATAAAACCTTACTTGTAATAAGTTGTGAGAAAGATAGATAGAAGATGAAGAAGATAGCTTTATAGTAGAAATGGGGTATGGGATTTATTATGTATAGAGAGATTAGGAAATAGTAAAATGTGAGAGAAAAATGAAGTAGAGTTTTAGGATGGAATGAAGATATTTTGAGAGAGAAGAGATGAATATTATGTAAATTGTGTGTGTGAAGTGAAGGGAATGTGGGTATTTATAGAGTTAAGGATGAAGAAAGTTGATGAATAAAATTAATATAATAAGTTGGTGGAAAATTTAGATGAAATAAAATATAATTAAAAAAAGATGAATAGAAAAAGTTAATGTGGAAAATAAGTGAAAGAAATAATATAAAAAGTTGGTGGAGAAATTAGGTGTGGAAATTAAGTGAAAGAAATAATATAAAAAGTTGGTGGAGAAATTAGGTGAAATAAAATATGGTGAATAGTAAAAGTTAATGTGGAAAATAAGTGAAAGAAATAATATAAAAAGTTGGTGGAGAAATTAGGTGTGGAAATTAAGTGAAAGAAATAATATAAAAAGTTGGTGGAGAAATTAGGTGAAATAAAATATAGTGAATAGTAAAAGTTAATGTGGAAAATAAGTGAAAGAAATAATATAAAAAGTTGGTGGAAAAATAAGGTGGAAAAAAATGGATAATAAAAAATGTTGATGGAGAAGATATAATTAAAAAATGTAAGTGGAAAAATTAGAAAAGTTGATATATAAAATTAATATGGAAATGATGTGGAAAAAGTAAATGAAAAAGGTAGATGATGTGGAATAAGATGTGGAGGGTGATGTGGATGGTGATGTGGAGAGTGGGGTGTGATAAGAGAAAAGGGGTGGTGAGGAAGTAAAAAAGTAAGAGATTATTTTGGGTTATTGGATTAAGTGTTTAAAAGAAAATTTGGGGGTACAAAAAGTAAAATAAATAGTATTTTTCATTTTTTTTTGTTTACCTTTTTTTTATTATTATTTTTATTTTACACTCATGCTGAAAATAAAATACCGCAACCTATTAGTCAATCCGGACGAAATTGGGTGTTGACACTGGTGATGAGCAGACGGTTAACGTGTTTGGTCCATGTAAGACGTCCGTCCTTTATGGCGTCCGGTCCCTACTGATACAACACATATTCAACTCTAATAACATTACCAAATCAACAAAAACACAACATTTATTTCTTCAAACTATCCAATTCATCTGATCCTACACTTTCCATCAATTCAAAACATATTTATACTACTACAATTTCCTGCTAGGGACTCAATTTGAAATTTTGAAAAAAAAAATGTTCAATTGTTAAAATATTATATGAATTGAAGTATTTTAAAGGAATCAAATGTGAGAAGGTGAAAATATATGATTTAATTTTGTAATTTTTATCATTAAGTTCATAATATAATTCTTTACTTAAAACATTTTTTAAGCCATATTACTTTATCTATATAAATAATAATAATAATAATTTTATTTTTGAAAGAAATAAATGTATAAAATAATACGATAATTTATGCTACCTATCCTGCACACGAGAGACGGGCAAAAATTAAACGGGCCAGCCCAGTGTGTTGTTGAAGTGGAGAGTGAGTCCAGAGAAAAGCGTTTGTTTGACCAAAACGAAAGTGTTCCAAACTGAGGTGTGCGGTGGCACCCCCAATGGCTCTGCTGGGGGAGGATGGCCGCGGTTACGAACTGGCACGGAAGCTCGAAACGTGCGGCGTGTGGCGAACCTGGCTCGGCGACTCCACCTACGCCGGCTTCGCACCCTTCCTCACTTCCCCTTCCGCCTGGGACTCCTTCATCACCTCCTCCACTCACGTCCCTCTTCAACTCAGGGTCCGCGCGCTTCTCTTCGACAAAGCCACCGCTTCTCTCTCCCCAAACCCTAACCCTAACACTAACCCTAACTCCTATCTCCAACGCCTCAACCCTACCTACCTCCAATTGCACGCCGACGACATCTACTTCACCCTCGACACTCCCTCGCACGACTCCAAGGTACGTAAAACCCTATCTCTTCTCTTCCCTTTTAATTACTTCCCCGTAGTAACATTTTTTCAATTTTACGCAGAATCAATCTAATAAAACGGTCTCCGCTACCGGGTCCAGGTACGTTGAATCTGAATTGCCGGAAACGTGGTACAGTCAGGTTATTGATAAGTACAAGGCTAGTAAAAGTATAGTTTCCGGCGAATCGCGTTCGCCGGCGGAGATGGCTTCGTATCTTAAATACGTTACTAACCATAAGAAACGACGTCTGGCGTTTAAGGAGGATGTGAATTCGGTTGCGGATCACACGCTGCAGCCGAACGGTGGTGGTTTAGCTGTTGTTGATGATGGTGATTCAGCTGTTTTTCCCGAGATAGCGTTCGCGTTGAACTGCGTGCCTGATAGCGCGCTTCCGTTGAGTGATAGAGTGGGAAATAGTGGTAACCAGAAGGTGAAGGTGTTTAGTGTCCTTGATACTTTGCCTCCTATTGCAGCGACTAGGAGTTCCGTTATGATGGAGAGGCTCGGGGTTAGGCCTGAGCCTGGTAGTATGGAGCATGGAGGAGGCGTGAGCCGTGGGAAATTTGGAGCTGAGGGGAATGGGAAGGTTGTGGGGCCCCAGCAGGCGACGAAATTGGCTCAAAAGGCGGTGGCGCGGATCTTGATGGGCGTGGGGTTTGAAGGTGCCATGGAAGGTTCGGTTGACGACTTCTCTGAAGTACTTAGTGAACGGATTTGTAAAATAGGAACGAATTTGAAAGTTCTTGCTGATAGTTATAAGAAACAGTGCTCGGCTATTGAGCTTCTGAAGATGTTGCTTAAAACAGTGGGTTTTAGGTGAGTTTAGACACTTGTTCCTCTGTTTAGTTTTTCTAATGAATGTTTGCTGCATGAATATGTTAATCTTTCTCTGCATTGATATGTTGCAAAGGGGATTGCTCTAAGATTATAATGTTACTTTGTTTATAAACATTCACAATAATAGAAATCAGTGAGGGAGAGGAAGAGATGCGTGATCACAAACTTTGGTGCTGTGAGCTTTTGGGTGCATAGATGAAATGTGTTGTGCTTGTTCGAGGATTTTTTTAGGCGATAGTTTACTCTAATTTATATTTACCCGGATGCATTTGACATTTTCTGCTCTTGCTCATAGTAATTTTGCACCATTGGTGGATGTTGTTAAAGATGGCTCTAAGAATAATGTACAACAGAGTCAGCAACAAGTTCATGGAATGCAGGCGCAGCTGCAGCAACAACAGCAGAGTTCCCTTCGGCTACCTCAACAAGTATTTACATATACTTTTGTGTCCATTATTTAATGCTGTAGCCACTTGTATGATGCATGGACATGAATAGGGGAACTGGCAGTGAGACCTAGAGTGAATGTCCTTATTTTGGATCTTAAGAGAACCCTGAATTTTTGTTGATGTATTTGGTGCTTCCTCAAAACAGAATTACACCATGCCTCATGTTGAACTGTGATTTTATTTTGCTTTGGCCAGTGACCATTATTTATATATCATTCATCAAAAAATATTTTTCTTCTCTTGAATGCTATTTGAATACGAACATTACAAAACTGCAGTTTCATGCTAATTTAAATCTGTGGCTGACCCATATTTTTTTTGCTCATATCCAAGTTATAGTACTAGGTGCTATATTTCATGTTTTTATATTTCATATTTTTATATTTCATATTCACTTGTTTTGTTTACATTGTTATTAAGTTTTTTATATTCATTAGGTTCATTTATCCCACTTTGATCTCTGGAGAAATGTAGTAGACATCCCTCCGTTCTTTTTTTCTTCCTGAGCAGATGGAGATGACGATTATTTGACATTTAGTACTTTTGAGATATATTAGAAAAAATGTATTTGCCCTGTCCCTCGCCAATTATGGTATAATGAAGGAAGGGAATTTGTGCTCATTGAATATTTTTGCCTGTGTCATCTATATGGACTTGTTTGCATCCTATTTGCCTAATTAATTTTGTTCCTCATTAAGAATTTTTAAATATGTTCTCCGCTAGATTGATTAATGATTCCTGCTATGCAGTATTACCCAATCCATCGTTAATGTGCAGGTTCCAATGCAGAGGCAAATGCATCCACAGATGCAGCAGATGCTTCATTCCCAAAATATGGCTTTTCATCAGCAACAGCAAATTGAGAGAATGAGAAGACGTGCTGTAGCTACTCGCCCATCTATGGATATAGATAAGGAAAGACCCCTGGTTCAAGTCAAGATTGAAAACCAAGATTTACCAATTGATGGTAATGCCTTCACTTCTAGACATCCCCAAATGCAGTTTAGGCCACAACCGCAACAGCAGCAGATGGCTGCAATGTCAAATTTCCATTCTCAATCTGGATCTCAGTTTAGACAGATGGGTTCCATACAGATTTCTTCAATGCAGTCGCCGTAAGTTATTTAAAATAAATGAACGCTGCATTTGGTGTGGCTTTTATGTTATCTTTACTAAGACTTAATTGTTTGTGTATTTAGGAACATTAGCATGGTTAGAGCCCCTCCTGTGAAGGTAGAGGGCTTTTCGGAATTGATGGGTGGGGATTCTACATCGAAACATGATCTAGACGAAAATAGACTGACCTCTCCCAATGGTAAATAAGCTTTTTCAGTTAACGGCTGCGTGCATCCCCGGAGGTCCTATGAATTTGGCATTGCCCTCATTGTAATAGAACTTTTTCTTTGGTTTTCTTTGTATAGTAGCTCACATAGTTCATCCCAGCACTGCCATCAATCACCATGCATGGATCAAATATATTTTACGAAACTGTTGCTCTCGAGTGTGCTGAGTTTTGCTAGGGATGTTTTGTATACATCTGCTTTAATGTTTGTCATTATTTATTTGATTGCAACATAATTTGCGAGGAAATTTTTTCTGCCTTTCAGCGTAATGGAGGGAAAGATATTTCGAAAAACATGGTTATATAATAATACTACGACGCTCTGGATCTTTGCTCCTTAAACCAGTTACAGATCGATTGATTTTTTTTTTTTGTATATGCTAAATGTTTATTAGTATATTAAAATGCGACAACGCGTTGATTAATTAGATACATATTACAACAAACACAGATATTAAGCAAGCAACTTAAAACAGATAAAATTACGTCTCTCAAACAATGTTTTCCCATTTGGTTATCTACTACACCACTCAAATCAAATTAACCTTTTTTTTCTAAAATAATATTCTCAATGGGTTAGAGAATCTAATTGTCCTATTTTAGTTTAATATTAAAATGCATTTTGCTATCAAAATTATGTTGTCTTGCTAAAGGAACCTAGTCATATATTAAGCCAATAAAAATGTATCACTATAAATTAGAAAAATACAGTTTCAATAAACTCGGTTAATAATGGTGATTAGTTAAACATTTTCAAATAAGTATGAGCATAATTTTGTGTCATTTTTTGAATTGAACCAAATAAAAGAAATATATGAACTCAAAATTAAAGAATATGCATAATAAAATTAAAATGTACAAGTTTGTTAAGTAGGAGCAAATAATGTTCAACAAAATAAGTTGAAATTACATGGATGATAGCAATTGTAGAATATGCATCTAAATCATAACAATAAATTTTACATTAAAATATATATATACAGTCAAATAAGTTCCTATGATAAAAAACACTTTCCTCACATGCTAGTGTATTATAGTACATTAAAT
Source organism: Vigna nakashimae (assembly GCA_034642375.1). Lineage (NCBI taxonomy): Eukaryota > Viridiplantae > Streptophyta > Magnoliopsida > Fabales > Fabaceae > Vigna > Vigna nakashimae. Next base: position 11,186,938 of record CM067767.1, read on the forward strand.
TTAATCGAGAAATGTAAATTTATTTACCTTAGAAATGGATTTGTTTTAAAAATACTCGTAAGAAAGGAATAAATCTGAACTGTATTCAAAGAGATTACGTATGGCCTTTACAAATATCTTCATATCAACTAATAGAGTATAGAAGACAATGAAAATTATTCAAATACAAGGAAACCAGTCTACCTCTCAGTGGAAATTTTTTCCTGAATCTTCTAACAATGTTTTCTTTTTTATCAGAGGTGAAACAACACTGAAGACTGCAGCTAAATGCCTACAATGTAGACAGCCTATGAAGGTGATAAATGCTGCAATTAAGACGGTGGAAAAGGACACCATGCTGCAAGGAAGCCAGTAAAAATAGGGTACAATAAAGGAGCCAAATGTAGTTATATCAGACAGAAACTGAGTAGCAGCCAAACATGTGGAATTTTGCAAGAGATCCAAAGACCGAACGAGGTTAGAACAAAACAGCTAGAGCCAAACAGTAGCAAATGTCCATCAATTAACAAAACAAAACAGCTGCATAGAAGAGATGATAAGGGCATGAGCAGGGAGCTCAGCAGTTAAGTGGAGATGGAACAGGTCACAGTACATGGTACCCCTCCAATGCATGCAAAAAGAAAGAATTGAAAGGAAAGGAAAAAAATCTAAGTTGTATTTCTGACTTGTGTTTAGAGATATTACATATGGTACTTATTTAGAGACATCATCTCACCTAATTGAGAAAAAAAGGGAATAAATTATAAAAATAAAAAATCACATTAATCTACGTAATTCTAAGAAAGGGAAATCAGCCTAATTCACTGGAATAAATTAAATTTTCCAGATTACATTTCCATGCCTCTTACCAACAGATTTTTTACTGGAACTTGATCCTGAAATTAAAGCTCAGGAAGTACAGTCGAAAACCTGTGAAAAAATAGAAGGGGCAACAATCAGTACCTTCAAAAAAGGGTACAGGTTGTTGCTTTTGTTGTAGGCTTGGTCTCATCTTTGTCAGGTATGTCACAAAGCACTGCAATATACTGCATAGCTCACATCAAGAAGTGAATAACTTAGCTAATCTCTATTTCAAAAGTAATGAGTGAAATATAACTCACAAGGATAAGACGGTTACCAACATCCAATAGTTATCCACTTGCAGCACCAGAGCAGACAAGCAAATATCCACTCGCAGAATTCAATAGTTTATCAACACAAAAATAAAGCACCAAACTGTCTTGCTGTGAAACGAAATTATGTATCAGTACCATAGACATTAGGTGATATTTATATAAACAGACAAGCAAATATCCACTCGCAGCATTCAATAGTTTATCAACACAAAAATAAAGCACCAAAATGTCTTGCTGTGAAACTAAATTATGTATCCGTACCAGAGACATTAGGTGATATTTATAAAAAGAAATGTAACCGTTCCATTCCAGGGAAAAATTAAAAATCATTTTCTTCAACTCTTTTCAGTTCCTGCGTTAACATAGAGCATGTCCCAGAATGTAAATGGCAGCCATTCTTCTTCATAATGCTCAGCAATTCTGTGCATTGATCAACATATCCATTCCTAGCTAAGCCATCAATTAGAATTTTCCAAGCCACTTCATCATAATTATACCCACAACGTAGTAAACTATGGAAAACTGCTTCAGCCTTTTCTTTGTCCATTTGTTCAAACAGCCCACAAATAAGAAGCTTATATGATTCCAGATGTGCTAAATGACCACATTCCATCATAGAATCTAACAGTGTCACTGCTTCCATAAACATTCCCAACTTGCAACAACTGCTAAGAAGAGAATTATGAATACTTTCAGAGGGAGAGATTTCACTTCCCCTCATATCATGATACAAACTGAAGGCTATGTCCAATCGTCCTACTCTGCAAAATCCTCTAATAAGCTTGCTGAAAGTGTTAAGATTGGGCACACAGCCACATACTGCCATTTTCTCAAAGAGCATGGTAGTGATTTTAAAATCAATTTTATTCCATATATCTGCATTGTTAAAAGATACATTACTTAAATCAAGCCCCACATGATTGCTACCTTCCTTATGTTTTTCAATGATTAGATGCTTCATTAGAATGAAGTATGTTTGATAAGAAGGCTCGGAGCCAGTATCAAACATGCGTTTGAGAACACCAAATGCTCTATCAAGTTGTCCCATGCATCCATATGCATTAATTAATAAATTATAGATAAAGGGGTCAAGCAATATGCCTTCATTTTTAATCTTGACCACCATCTCTTGAGCCTCCTCTAATCTTCCTTGGCTACAATATGCCTTGATAAATGCAGTATACGTGACCACATTAGGCTGATATCCAGAAGAAATGATTTGGTTGAGAATTTCATTAGCTCGGCCAAAGTCAAATTCCTTCAATTCTTCCTCAATAAGAATGGTATACGTATGAAGAGTGGGCTTCACACCAAACTTTCTCATGTCTTCCACCAACAACATTGCATCTTGCCTTTTACCCTCTTTGCGTAAGCCATCTATCAATACATTGAACATGACTGCGTTAGGCAAACAGTCCTCTGCAAGCATCCTTTTGAACAATAATAGGGCATCTTCAACTTTCCCATTTTTGCAGTATCCCTCAAGCAAAGCTGTGTACAAATGAACATTTACTTTGACATTTTTTTCCTTGAGGGACTCCAAGGTCTGATTAGCTTCTTCAACCCTGCCCATTCTACAGAGAGATCCTATAAAAGCACTAAAAGTCCACTCATCCGGACTGAAGCCATCTTTAATCATCAAATGAAACAAGCGAGATGCACTATCTACAACTCCTGTTTTGCATAGCCCATGTATTAATGTGTTATATGTAATAACATTTGGTGACAATTTATTCTCAAGCATTTTATTAAGTAGAGCCATTGCCCTATCCATACTTTTACCCTCACAAAAACCACAAATCAACTCATTATACGTCTGCACATTGGGACAAACTTTCTTTGACTCCATCAGACCCAAAACCCCCATAGCATCCTCCATCATCCCCCGTTTACAATAACCACCAATCAAGGCATTGTACGAGACAATACTAGGAGCCATGCCTTTCTCCACCATTTTGTTTAACATCCCCACCGCCTCCTCCATCAGACTCTGCTTGCAAAAATAATCAATCAAAACAGTGTAAGTATAAACATTAGGCTCACATCCTCTTTCCACCATCTCGCCAAAAAGACTCAAAGCCTCCACCTCCTTCCCGGACTCGCACAATGCTCCGATGAGAACAGTATAAGTCCGAACCGTGGGAAAACAACCATCCTCCCTCATCTGCGACCACAAGGTAAGAGCATCATCAAGCCGCCCAGCTTCACAAAGCCCGTGTATAAGATTAGTATATGGAACTGCATTCCTCCCCTGCGGCATAATCCGAAACACTCTATAAGCTCTCTCTACAGCATTGTTTCTACAATAACCCAATATCAAGGAAGCATACGTAAACGAATCGGGAGAAAACCCACATTTTAACAACCTAGTAAAAAACAGTCTTGCCACAGACATGTTCCCCAGTTTGCAATAAGAATTCAACACGGTGTTCAACGTGATCAGGTTAGGGAAAACATCACCATTTCCATTACCACCGTCATCCCCGTTACCATCCAACATCTCCTTATACAAACTTATCATTTCATCAAACATAGAAAAACGAGACAAGCACATGAGGAGTCTATTATAGGAAGTGAGGGAGAGCTTAAACGAGAGTTGGTGACCCTCGGGGGCGGTGTTCATTCGGCGGAGGAGATTCAGCACAAACCTGGCGTCGTGTGCGGAGGCGCAGCACTTGATCATAGAGTTGCGGACATTCTCGGCGGCACGAAGGGTTCCGTGTCGAACGAGGATAAGGAGGAGGGACTCGTAGGTGCGGAGGGTGTGGACGAAGGAGTGTTCGTGGCGGATCCATCGGAAGAAATTTAGGGCGGTGAGAGGGTCGGGGTTGAGATTGAAGAGAGAGGAGAGAAGGGAAGGGGTTAGGGCAGGGATTAGGGAATCAAGGGAAGGGTCTTTTCGCCATTGGGGGCGAGAGAGAATGAGGAAGATTTGAGAGGGGAGAGAAGTTTCGTGAGGGAAAGGAGCAGTGGAAGAGAAGGGTTTGCGATTCTGATGTTGCAGAAGAAGGAACAGGGATTGGGATTTTTTCATTTACAAACCATACACAACCACACTGTGCGGTGGCTATGGTGTCTGATGCAGTCAGAAAAAACGTTACAGAGGAGGAAGAAGAACCGAAGAAAATCCAATGGATGCGATGGGTTTAAAAATTGGGCCGGCCCGGTGAACTGGGCCACGTAGGTTTTGGTATCGTGGTTCATCCTCCGCCAAGGGTGCTCTGCACATGAAGATGCATATCAGTGTTAAATGTGAAAGCAGAAGCGCATACTCAAGTTTTGATGCGTTGATCATCTTTGATGTTCTTTCAATGTGAAATTTAATCAAGACGTACTTTTTTTTAAATTTTATTAATTGTCTACTATAAAATTAGTAATTTTTATAGTAATAATTTTTGTTCTTATGAAACCAAAATATACTCGTATTTTACTTGTATATCTTGTTCTCAAATTTGATATGTTTTTGCGTCAACTTGTCTGCGTATTTCGGTCTTAAGAATATTATTACAAGAAGTTTGTAAAGTTATTCTGACACTTAAATTAATAATACATCAAACAATAAATGCCAAAAGCAATCTCATATCTTATAAATAGTGTTTAGTACTTGGATGAACACTTATTCCTATTGGGTCTATAATAAGTAAATGTGTTTTGTTTTAGAATTTCCTAGTTAATCATCTTAATCTTCATCTTCCATTAGTCATTATCATCATTTTTATTAGGATGCTGTTTTCAGTGTGGATCACCGAGGTTATTTCTTCTTCCAGTAGTGTCTATGTTGAAGTCTAGATACAATTTTAAATTTATGTTTGAAATTATCTCTAATCAATCATTGTTTAAACATATGTAAATTATTACAAACTAAAACTCACAATAAACTCGTAATAAAAATCTCCTAACATTGTACAAAACAATGAAATCAGGACAACTTGAAAGTTATCCACTTAATGTGAAAAATTACATGAATTGTATATAAAGGTACTTTTAGAGATTGAAGTCCATAAGAAAGCTTATAGAGTAAGAAAGCTTGTAGAAAGTCTTTTTGTAATAGATTTTTCATAGTAATTCGTTGGAACATGATGATCAATTTTAAATGAAAAGATTATATAATTAATTATCTTTAAATTATTATATATAAATTTCATAGGAACTTAGTGAAGAGTCATTGAAAGTCACACCCACTTGTTTGACAAATTTGTTTTATGTTTCGTTGAATGCCAAAGATGCCCAAATGACTGTTGCATTCAAAGCAATACCCATCATGATGCTTTTCTATTGAATAAAGTTTCCATTTTCTTCTCTTCTGATTTAAATTTCAACTACCCATAATAAACATCATAGTATCAATACTATGTGACTTACCCACAATAAATACAACATACTCAATTTCACCTCCTCTTATTGGGTTTGATATTCTTTGCTTGGAGATAGACAAATTCTCTTTTTCCTCTTCTTGTTCCAAATTCATGCATGTGAGTTCTTTATTTTTTATTTTTTATTTTTTGATTTTTTTTTTCATTCGTTTGATTTATCTACATGTAGACTCTCTAATTTTGGATTTCTTGATTATTTTGAATTTGTAAACATTTTTTATGTCTTAATTCATTTGTTGCTTATTCCAACTACAATTTCTGTCTTGTTAATATTTGTTACATTGCCTGTTATTAAACTATTCATTATTATTGTTATTGTCTCTTTCGAACTTTTGATTTTTTTTGTATCGATCCCTTTTTGATTCATTTTTATGCCTTGTGTTGAGTTTTTTTTAATAATTTATTATAAATGAATTGTGATATTTTTTAATAGATTAATGAGTAAGGACAAGAGAATTAAGGCAAAAGCAGCATGGAATGTGAAAGCTACATAGATGTTTATTGAATTGTGCTTGGATCAAGTCTATAAAAGATAAATAAATGGTACTAACCTTACAAAAAAAAAGAGTGGAAAGTTTTTGAATCTGAATTCAACAAGAAAAGTGGAAGAAAATATGTTAAAAGTCAATTTAGAAAAAAATGGGATAATCTTAAGAAGGAATGGCCAGGTACAAGTTGTTTGGCAAAGAGACAAGTTTAGGATGGGATAACGTACGGAACACAGTACATGCATCAAATGAGTGGTGGGCTAAAAGGCAAATGGTAAGTCTTTTTTTTAATATGAAGTTAGAAGTTTATAGATTCCTTATAACTTTTCTTACTTGAACTTTCTTATGCTAATAGGTTTAAAGCATGGAGGATTGAAATGAAGAATATGTGGAAGAACATAACGAAGATTGTACTTTAATTTCATATTTCACAAGAGGATATAGGATTTGGGAATTTTACTTATTTTTTTCTCTTTCTTTCTGTTTTGCAGGAACTCTGTATAAACTAGGGTTTTTATTTTCTCTCTTATAACAGATCAATCTATCAACACACATAATATATGAGTTTTCCAGTTTTTACTTATCTTTTTCGATCTTCCTCTGCTTCCATGTTCTTCCACCTCGTTGTCGCCCTGTACTTCTACTACTCCACCTTTCTCTCTTCGATACCATCTTTGATATGGTATTAGGGTAGGTTTGTTGCCTAGTCTACATCTATTGTGCTAAAGATTTTTGAATCCTAGTGTCTAACCAATCTTTTATCCGTTCTTGGTATTATGGAGCACATGGACCAATCCATCAACCTTTCCACCCCTTCTACCTACATCCTGGGGATAATCCAGGCCTCACTTTCATATCTCAAGTTCTAAATGAAGCCAATTATGCCTCTTGGAGTATAAACATGAGAAGAGTCTTTCTCTCCAAGAACAAGATCAAATTCATAGATGGGCAATCAAGAAACCCCAAAGAAATGACCCCTTATTCGATGCTTGGGAAAGATATAACATGATGGTCCTATCTTGGATTATCAAGACTCTTTCCTCACAAATTGTAGAAAGTGTCATATATGTGGAAAATGCTAAAGAACTATGGGATGAACTGAAAGAAAGGTTCTTCAAAGGATTACTTCAAGATTTCTGACTTACTTCAAGACATTCACTTCGTCAAACAGGGAGAAAGAAGTGTAAGTCAGTTCTTTACTAATTTAAAGATCCTATGAGAAAAAGTGGACACTAGTACAAAAACAGTGTATAACGTCACACGTTTAACGTCCAACCACTGAATAGCCAACGTTAAAAATGACCGGTGACATTTTTGTAAATAAATGTAATTATTAAATGCCGTTTAGAATTGTAATTCGACGTAAAAGGATATAAAACGTCGAATGCCCCAGTGTTAGACGTCAAAAAGTTAGTGAATTCAATAAAAATTTGAGCGGGAGATTGAAAATTCATTCACTTTATCTTAGCGCGTGAGACCATCTTCTCTTCTCAAACTTTTCTCAAACGAAGTTTGACGACCATCACATGTAATCTTTCTTTCATTTGATACAAATGCAAGTTAATTAACTACTTTATGTATTATTTTTGTTTATTTTGACTGATTATATTCGTGCTCTTGTCCTTCATAGGCACATTCTACTTCCTCTGTCACTGGTGAGGACACTTTATTCCGACAAACACCTTTTGAAGGTTAGTTTTCGTTTTGAAGAACTTATTTGTTGAATTTGTTTGTTTTTTATTTCGTTGAACTTGTTTGTTGTTGTTTGGTTGAACTTGTTTGTTCTTGTTGTTTGATTGAACTTATTTGTCGGTGGTTATTGTTGTTTGTTGTTGATAGTACACTATACGTTCATAGTTCTTGCTTTATAAAATATCAAAAAATGAAATTTGTTCTTTTTATGCTTTTTAGGTCTAGTGGAGTTGTAAAAAGGAATCACAATTAATTGAAAAAAACAAAAAAAAATTATTACCGTTGTATATTGACAAAATTCAATGTTAAATTAACGTCGTATATTGACAAAATTTGACGTTAATTTAACGTTGAATTTTTAAATTTTAACGTCAATTTAACGTCTCCTGATATGATGTCGTTCGCGAATTCACCGTTAAAAGCCCAAAATATTCAATGTTGTATGCGATTTTATACTAGTGGGAGTCTCTTAGACCCATACCAGGTTGTACGTATGATGTCCCTTGCAATTGTGATTTGTCTAAAATTTCTCTTAAATACAGAAAGGTGAAACATGTTGTTTGTTTCCTAAAGGGCCTAAATGACATTAATAACACTGTAAGAACACAAATCTTATTGATGGAGCCTCTTCCCAACATCAATCGTGTCTTTCCCCTCATCATGCAACAAGAAAGGCAAGAAAAACAAGATTTTGGCCTTAACAATCAGAACATTGAAACCAAAATTCTGGCCAAGACTATTGACAAACAGAACCACTAGAAATCAAAACAGACCTAGAGGTCTCATGGACGTGGTTCTAGATCTTGCGGTCAAGGAAAAGGGAGAGGAATAAATCCTAACTATGAGAAACAATTCTCCTACTGTCACAAGACGAACCACATTATGGATGAATGTTACTCTAAACATGGTTACCCACCATGGTACAAGAAGAGTGACAACAACATTCAAGAAAGAGGGGGACAGAGTGAATTGAACTCTACAATGTTTGCTCTGCCCCTATAGAGACACATTAACATTAACTCACTCAATAGACAAACATTAACATTGCCTTCAACTCTTTCACTCCAGAACAAATGGAAAAATTATTACAAATGATAGAAAAAGTTGATAACTCTTCCCATAGCATTAGTCAAATACAGAGGGACACAATAGAGGACAAACAAGGTATGTTTTCTTGGATTATAGACACAAGGGCTAGTGGTCATGTGACCCATAAGAAAAAACACTTTGCCACCTTCCATAAGATCAAACCTATATTTGTTAAACTTCCAAATAATTCCATCGTCACTGCCCAACAAGAAATAAGCATTTAATATTGAAAGATTTTTATCTTTAATGTTTATACATTCCTGATTTTTCTTTCAACCTAATATTTTGCCAAAGTTTAACTAGGGACATAAACTGCACTCTAACTATTTGTTCTTAAGATGTGTCAAATACAGGACAACTCTACATTGAAGATGATTGGATGTGCTAAGGTCTACAAGGGTCTCTATTACTTTCAATCGTTTCCTATTTTTGACCAAGATTTTATACCTAAGTTTTCTCTTATGAACGTATAAATTAAATTTGTGGCATTATAGGCTAGGTCACCCTGGACACAAAATTATAGAATAGATATGCAAAAATTTTCTTTATGTATAATGCTTGTGATTTTTATTATGCCAAACAAGATAGATTTTCCTTTCCTAAAAGTAATTCTTTATCTACTAATTGCTTTGAAATGATACATTGTGATATATGGGGCCCTATCTCCATCTTTTCTATTCATGGTCATAAATAATTTCTCATTATAGTGATTATTATAATAGACATACTTAGGCTTTTCTAATGCATTATAAAAGTCGTGCCAGAGATTAATTGTATAATTTTATTGTAAAAATTAAAACCCAATTTGATAAAACCATTAAAATCATTAGAACTGACAATAGACCTGAGTTTAACTATACTACTTTATATGATTCTCATGGTATTGAGCACCAAAGAAGTTGTGTTGAAACTCTCCAACAAAACTCTATTGTTGAGCGTAAACACCAACACATATTGAACATAACTCGTAGCTTACTTTTTCAACCTAATATTCCTAATGCCTATTGGTCCTATGTTGTCTCTCATGCCATATATTTGATAAATAGGCTTCCTTTCCCTGTCCGTAATGGGAGAAATCCCTATGATCTGTTGTATGATTCTCCTCCAACTTATCTCAGTTTAAAAACCTTTGGTTGCTTACGCTTTGCTTCCACTTTAGAAAATAACAAAAATAACCTAGATCCTAGGGCTAGAAAAGGCGTTTTTCTTAGTTATAAAAATGGTGTGAAAGGTTAGATTATGCTTGAGATCAACACTAGGGAGATCTTTTATGAAAATATTTTCCCATACAAAAGCCAACAAAACAATAAAAAAAACTCATGGTAATGAAGAGGATAAAATACTTTTTCTTATTGATCTGTCATGCAGCTATAACTTTGTTAATGAGCAAAACCTGGTTGAGAGTAACAATGATGACCAAAACCTCACTGAAAATGTTAGTACTAAAAGCACTGATTCTACTGAAAGTGAAGGAGTTCACAGTCAAAGAAAATCTAATAGAGTTAGAAGGACCCTAGATATTTGAATGACTACATAAATCAAGTTAACCAATCTTTATCTAAATCCCTATGTGTAAAAACGGGTTTGAAAACTCCCTATCTTATCTCTGACATTTTGTCTTATGACTCTTTATCTAAAAAACACTTAAAATACACCATGGCTGTAATTGCCAACAGTGAACCCAATTCCTATTATGAAGCCAAAATGAATTCTGAGTGGGCAGATGCTATGCAAAATGAGATCAAAGCCTTAGAGAAGAATGATATATGGTATTTAACTCAACTCCTTCCTGAAAAAACTCCCATTGGTTGTAGATGGGTGTACAAAATCAAATACAAAGAATATGACACTATAAAAAGGTATAAGGTCCACTTAGTGACAAAAGGTTGTACACAATAAGAAGGAATACATTCTAGACATTTTTTCTCTTGTTGTCAAGCTCACCACTGTCATATTATTGCTTACCCTTGGTACCTCAAAGAATTAGTTTCTACACCAACTTGATGTAGATAATGTCTTTCTACATGGAGACCTAAATGAAGAAGTCTACATGAAACCATCACCTGGTCTAAATGTTCATAATAAGGGACAGGTTTGCAGACTAACTAAGTCTATATATGGTCTAAAACATATCAATAGACAATGGTTTGACAAATTATCTACTTTCCTTATATCTACTAATTACACTCAATCTAAATATGACATTTCTCTCTTTATTAAGAAAACATCAACAGATTTCACAACCCTACTTGTGTATGTAGATGACATTATTTTGGTAGGAAATTTTATGACAAAAATCAATCACATAAAGGCTCTCCTACACCATCAATTTCGAATAAAAAATCTAGGAGAGCTCAAATACTTCTTAGGAATTGAAGTTGTTAGGTTTAAGAAGGTATCCATCTTTCGCAAAGGAAATATGCTCTGGATATTTTTAAAGAAACCAGAATGCTCAGAAGCAAGTCATGTTCTACCCCCTTTCTAAACAACAAATTCTTTGTACAAAACAGAAAACTACATGGATAATCCTAATTCCTATTGTAGATTGAAAGGGAAGCTACTTTACCTTACCAATACTAGACCTGACTTGTGTTTTACTGTCAATTTGTTAAATCAATTTATTCAAGCACCTATTAATTATCATTATCAAGATTTGTAGCATATCCTTAGGTACATCAAGTTCAACCCTTCGAAAGGACTTTTCTTAGGAAATTTAATGAATCAATTAGAGTTTGTAGTTAGTTAGGATTTGCAGCATATCACTATTATTTTTCCTCTTTCTCTCTGTTTTGTAGGAACCCTATATAAACTAGGGTTTCCCTTTTTCTCTCTTGTAATAACTCAAACTATCAACACATAAAATATATGAGTTTTACAATTCTTACTTACCTTTTTTGATCTTCTGCTTCCACGTTCTTCTACCTCGTTGTTGCTATGGGTGCTTCTTCTACTCCAGTTTTCTCTCTTTGATACCATCTCTGATAGAATATGAACGAAGATAAAGAATACAGACATTAATTAGTGAGTATGCAATCAAATATTTATGTAAAAAGTCATGTAAAAATAGTGATAAATGAGTCATTCTTGGGTACAAAAATTTTTGTAAATATGTGTCGTTCGTTGATATGAAATGGAAAAACATGTATTTAATCAAACTTTGTGTTGAATTAGTAAAGCATGGCTTAAAAGCACATAAACGAATAGGGGTCAAGGAATGGTAACAATGTTCTTAAATATGATTGGTGATGGAGTTGGCAATAGGTTGATACAAGAAAGATTTCAATACTCAGGATAGACAACAAGTAGACCTTCCCGCAAGGTACCTTTGAATACGTCAAGTAACAAGATTATAGGTTTCGTCATTTTCATACAAAAATTCAAAAGGATTGACGATATTTATTGGCCATTTTTAAAAAATGCCATAGGAGCCATTAATGATACTCATATCCTATGTGTAGTTAGTCCTAGTGAACAACCTAAATTTATTGGAAGAAAATGATATCCAACACAAAATGTGATGGCAGTTTGTGATTGGGACATTTGCTTTATATTTACATTACTGGAGATGAAAAGACACCGCTCATGATGTGCGAGTATTTGAGAATATCATCACAACTCCAACCATGAATTTCCCATATCTATCTTCAGGTATATGTTTTTTATAATTATTACTTATTTATATTTACAATTTACATTTCAATAATTTTATTCTTTATTATGCAAATATTACTTGATGGATTCAGGTTATCCAACACCGATAGGATACGTTGGTTCATATAAATGTGAACGATACCACCTTTCTGATTTTAGGCAGTCATCTAAATTTGAAAATCATAATGAAGTATTCGATTACTATCATTCAAGTTTAAAATACACAACAGAAATGACATTTGGAGTGCGGAAAAATAGGCTTGCAAATTTTACGTTATATATCAAAATTCAAATTTGAAACAGTTTAAATAGTCAATTCAACGTTAAATAACACAACTTTATTAGGAGAAAATTTGAAACTCATTTTGAATTTAAGCATTACAGATGAAAATATAGATGAGCATGAGAATGATAATCATATCAATGAAGAATAATCATTACCTTTAACGATTACCTCTTCAATGAAATGGATCTTGTTTGAGACTAAATTAAAAATTAAATTACAAGTCATCTGTAACTTACATTAATTTTGATATTATGTTTTCTTATCTTATATTTATTTTTTAGTATTTTAGTTATAGGTTATATGTATTTCATTTTCCTCCAATACAATCAATTGTTGTATTATTTTCTTATGTATTCAATTGTTCTTAATTCAATTACATATTTGTTTTCATTTAATCTTTTAATAACAAATAAAATGGTAAAAGAAAGGTTCATTAATAATATCAACATCAAACTACAAAATAAATAAAAAAAATCATCAATTCAAATTATAATATTATTATAAATTCATATACATCTAAGTAATTATACATATGAAATTACTTTTCATTAATATTATCCAAACAACTATCATTTGAACAAAAGTACTTTTTAAAATAAATATAAATCAAGTTATAATCAACTTACTTTTTACTAAACATAAGTTAAAAAAGTTAAGTTCAACTAAACTTAATTTTTTTCAACTTCCTAACACACACTTAATTGTACTCATGTATGTGTAAATTGAAGGGTTAACGCACTAGTGCAGAAAAGACTATAAACGTCCATTCTTTTACCCTTTTGACGTCCGATCTTCTCCCGACGTCTATGCGGGTGACGTTACTCAGACGTCGGGGGCTCCAAACCGGACGTCTATATAGACATCCGTTGTGTCAGGCCAGACGTCTATATAGACGTCCGGTGTACACCCTCGGACGTCCGTATAGACGTCCCGTGTGCCAATACGGACGTATATATAGACGTCTGCCCTGAAACACCGGACGTCTATATAGACATCCGTTCCTTCCCCCCGGACATCCAGTTGCCTGAATTGTCTGTGGTAGGGGCTGGGGGTGGACGTCCGTGTGTGCATTGCCAGACGTCCGGAGACGTCGGTTAGTGCACTGCAGAACGTCTATAGACGTCCGACAGTGCACCAACCGACGTCTACTGGGCGTTTTTTTTTAAATTATTTTATTTTTGCATTAAAACCACACCTGAAAAGCAGAAAATTGTCCCAGAACAATTTTGCAATAATATAAATATACGTTTCATATGAACAAAGTTCTACTTAATGTGGAGTTGAATCCACTAACAAAACTATCAACATAAAACTTAAACTAAAACTAAGCAATGTTCAACAAGAAATAAAACTATTCCTAACTCCATCTTTGCAGAAGATATGCGGTCCACTCCTGCCTTATCTGTTTAATTGTGTCCTCTGAAATAGGCGATGTACTCTTGAAGCGCTGCAAAATTCAAGAAAGATTCATTATGGTTTCATATATGTTGAAGATGAATTTGATTTGTAATGTATTGAAGGTATACATCATTACCTTATTCCAGTCATCTGTAATGACAGCTCGAATGATGGTCTTAATCCAACACATGACATAGAAGCCACATTCCCATGAATCTAGCTGCTGGTTACACTAAAATCACAAACTAAATAGTTAAGAATTTTGATCATTCAATAACATAGAAAATGAATTAGAAACTATAAATGACTTACAACCTTTGGATACAAAATTTGAACTAGTTGACCACGAGATTTACCAATAACTCTGTACAGATTGAAAACACAAAGTATAATTAATATGACTATATTTATCATAAAAGTTGAAGGTGAATATAAAATTCAAAGTCATTTTTGGAGAAACACTTACCCTTGAAGCATGGTTCTCAAGTCATTTTTCATCTTCCTGTGCAACGAACAAAACCATATAATTTTACATTGTTTGGGAATGATGACCATCAGCTGCCAGTGCGACCTATCACAAAGGACAAATAGTTATTCAACTAATTAAGGAAACTATAATAATGAACTGACCACATATAACAACACCTACCCCTCAATGTATGGCACAAGGTATACGTCTCTTTTTGATTCATCCATCCATGTTTGCAAATAATGTTGTCTGTTTTGAAGTGTGTTACCAGACGGTTGAATAGTCTGAGGTTCAACAAATCCGTACATGGAAGACCGACCTTGGTCTACAACGATTGTGTCCATGTACCTAAAACAACAAAGTTAAGTTGTTAGAAACTATAACAATGTAAATAAAAGTAATATGAAAGACCAAATTGACTATCTTACATGCACAACAGCTGAATGATGGAAATATTCAACATCATGTCTCCCCCAATCACCTCCAATGCATCAGAGAATGTGATATAAACTGGCACATGTGGGGGAAGACTAAATACTCTCAAATCCCAGTATAGTTGTAATGATGTTTTCTTCAATCTGGATAATTTTGTCATTAGTTTTGATAGAGGATCATCCTCCGCTTCAGCCATCTCATCATCTTCATGTATGACTGTATCATCAATTGGCTGCTTCTAAGGACGTGTGAATTGAAGATAAGAATTTACGTTAAAGCGTTATCAACAATTATTTGAAAAATAAACATAGAAATACTAAGGAAAAAGACATTATACCTGTGGAGTAGCGATGTGGGACATGATCAATGCTCTGGGCCAGGCAATAAATGATCCTATGGCCTCCCCCACAAAGTTAATTTCTGGAGTGGGTACAGGCACCTGAGCCTGGGGATCCGAACCTCGTCAACGGTCACATGCACATGCTGGGGTAATATGGGAACACCATGAATAGTCTGCCCTCCCTCAAGCACTCGTCCGACAACCACAATGCGTGGGGGATCCCCATCAATCAACAACTCATACTGACCGCTATACTGAGTGGGGTGTACAGTTGAGCATGATCCTCTAGTGCTGACACGAGGTGGTGTGGGAGTTTCATCGGCCCCCATGTTGCCTTGCGTCATGGAATGCAACTTTTCTTCAAGCGCTCTTTGTATTTCTTTTTGTTCCTGTAGCTGCTCCATGAATCGTTGCTCCATTGATCTCATGCTTTGGTTGAGTCTTTCCTCCCACTGAAGATCCATCTGCCTCAGTGTCTCCTGACTCATTGATTGGGGGGTTTTCTATGTAGGGCCAAAGTAGTCACGAAGACCAATCGCCCCAGGAACTCCACATACACGTCTTGGGTGCTCGGGCCTTCCAATGGTCGTTGTTAGAAGGTCACCCCTACCTTGGCCAACAAATGTGCTCTGAGTCTGCTGCTCAACCAACTCATCCTGCATATAAAAAAACCAAGTTACTTAGAAGACATGCTGTGATAGATACACAATCACAGAACTGCTTATATTTTGAACTTACAATTCTCTGTGAGATCAAGGCAGCTGAGGAAGATGTCATGTTCCCATCAGATTTAGTCCGAGCAGCCTTCCACAGCTCGTACCTAGCAGGTGCAGGTGCTAGGTCTGGCGACTCAAGTCCCAAGGCATCCGCTCTAGACTTTCTCAGTTTCTTCTCCAGTTTTGCATATCCACCTCGTGATAACAGGTGGGGTGCATCATTTAGCCTTTGTCTTTCTTGGGCGGCTAACCTTTTATCCTGTGAAACCATGTATATCAATAAGTGTAAAATCATAAAAACTCAATGAAAGACGATGTTAAGAAACATACCTTCCATTCCTCAGACTCTCTAGATGCACGGAACTGCATCCAATCCTCCTCTGTGAATGTATATTGCTGACAGGGATTTTCATGTTGCCTGTCTCCAAAGACATACAATCCCTCCATCTTATCGCTATATGCGATAACACTTTCTTTCTAATTTGCATTGTGTTTGGAATATCAAAATGTTGTTGTTTAAAACAAAAAACTTGTTATTCCAAAATAAAACATAAAAGATAAGTATATCACAAATTGCATGAAGTATAAACATACCTGAACATCTTGCCATAAGAGGTTCTTGTCGACCTTTGAGACGTCATCCCAACATGCATGAAGGATAGAGACATGACTTTTTGCTAACTTACCCAGATAACTCCTAAACGTATCAGCATTTGGCCCTGATGGATGACCTTATCTCGGGTCGATGTCAACATGCCTCCTCTGACCATCCACGCGTCTGGACGTCACATCTGCCACTTGAGTGATGCCTCGTCCACGTCTGCTCTTTCCCGATCCTGAGTCTGAGGCCGACATACCTGCAAAATTAAACAACGTTAGTAATAATTCAATTATGATAAACATACATATAAAGTCAATAAAAGTGAAAATATCAACCTATTAATTAATTGTTTTTTCCCAAATGCTTTCGTTGTGATCACTACGAATTGCCTGCATGACATCGACAACGTCATCAATTGGGTCTTCAGTGGGTCTACATGCAACAGATGTTGTCTCAAGTATATCAAAAGAATCGTCATCATCATGTCCATGCATGTTTTTTCCTTCTAAAACCACTAACCATTTGTTATTCGATGGATCATTTACGAAGAATATTTGTCTTGCTTGACTAGCCATGATAAATGGTTCATGAGTGTAATTCATCTTGTTCAAGTCTACCAATATGAAACCAAGGTCATCTATCATGACACTAGAATTTATATCAACCCATTTACACTTGAAAACTGGGACTCTAAAAGTGACGTAATCAACTTCCCATATTTCTTGTATTATTCCAAAATAACTGATGGATGCTGTTATTGGATTTTTGTCTTTAGAACTAGCAAAGTGCACAGCCTCAGCTTGTAGTGTGACGCCACTATTTTGAACTCTGTTTTTGTCATCTTCTACCTTTGTCTGAAAAGAAATATTGTTTATATAGTACCCACCATATGTAATCACATCTGTGTTCGGCCCACGAGATAACCTCAAAAAAGTTTCAGAAACATGTGGAGTTGCATAAATCTTTTTCTTAAACCACAGCAAGAAGGTTTTCACATGTTCATTAAGATACCATTTTTCACTCATTTTTGGGTTTGCTGCCTTTATTTCATTAACGTGGTCAGAAATGTAAGGAATCACATCAACAGTGTTGTTTAAGACGTACAAATGAGCTTGATCAAGTTCTTTTCTACTAACACTTTGAATTCTCACACCTCGAACACCCTTACCTTCACATTTTCCTTCATGTCTACTCTTGGGAAGACCGACGGGTTCACAAGATGGCATATAACTTGAACAAAATTCAATGGCTTCTTCTGCAACGTATCGCTCTATGATTGAAGTTTCTGGTCTATACTGATTCTTGACATATTCCTTTAAGATCTTCATGTATCTTTCAACTGGGTATATCCACCTTAAGAAGACCGGCCCACAGAGTCGAATTTCTCTGACTAGATGAACCATCAAATGTACCATGATGTCAAAAAAGAAAGGTGGAAAATACATCTCCAATTGACATAGTAGTCTTATTCCCTCATTTTCCAGTTCATCTAAACCTCGTGGGTCAACGACTTTCTTGCAAATGGCATTAAAGAAAAAACTCAGACGTGTCAGAATACCCCTAACAGAATGAGGTAATATGCCTCGAATAACAACAGGTAACAATTGTTGCATCAATACATGACAATCGTGAGACTTTAAACCAACTAGCTTTAAGTCTTGCATAGACACAAGGTTACTAATATTTGAAGAATAACCTTGCGGAACCTTCACACTTCTTAAACAGTTACAAAAAATTTGTTTTTCTTTTTTGGAAAGTGTGTGACAGGCTGGAGGCAGATAGGTGCGTCTTCCTATTATCCGTGGATGTAACTCAGATCGGATTCCCATGTCAGCCAAATCTTGTCTTGCTTTTATTCTGTCTTTGGTCTTCCCTTTGACGTTTAATAAAGTTCCGATGACACTATCACAAACATTTTTTTCAACGTGCATCATATCAATACATGTCTAACATCAAGTTCACACCAATATGAAAGCTTAAAAAATATCGATCGTTTCTTCCAAATGTTCTTTGTAGAGGTACTTTTATGATGTTTTCCAAACACAATGTCAATGTTTTTGACTTCGTTGTACACCTCTTCACCATTTCGGGGTCTGCATACAACCTCATCCTCAACACTTCCATTAAATGCTTTTTTCAATTTACGATAAGGATGATTACGAGGAAGAAATTTTCGATGTCTTGTATATACCGTCTTCTGACCATGCTTCAACTGAAGGTAACTAGTGTTTTCTTCACATATGTGACATGCAAAATGACCTTTAACACTATAACCGCTCAAGTTTCCATACGCTGGGAAATCATTTATAGTGCAAAACAACATTGCACGCAAACGGAACTGTTCTTGAACATGTGAATCAAACACGTCGACCCCTTCTTCCCACAACAATTTCAAATCATCAATTAAAGGTGCTAAGTAAACATCAATGTCATTTCCAGGTTTTCTAGGACCCGATATCATCATGCACAACATCACATATTTTCTCTTCATGCACAACAAAGGAGAAAGATTGTAAATCATCAACATAACTGGCCACGAACTGTGTTTGCTACTTAAGTTTCCATAAGGATTCATACCATCAGTTGCAAGTGCAAGCCTTAAGTTTCTTGGATCTGCACCAAATTCAGGGAATTTGTCATCAATCTTTTTCCATTGTGGAGAATCAGCAGGGTGTCGAAGAAGATTATCGCATTTTCTTTCGTCAGAGTGCCATTTAAGGTTTTTTGCATCTTCTTTAAAAGAGAACATACGTTTGAACCTAGGTATTATAGGCAAATACCACATCACCTTAGCAGGTGCACCATCATTACCTTCATTACCTTCATTACTAGTGACTCTGTCAGATTTCTTTTTAAAACGGGATAAACCACATGTTGGACAATACTTTAACGAAGTAAAATCCTTTGTGTACAAAACACAATCATTAGGACAAGCATGTATCTTTTGATATTCAAGACCCAGGACATAAAATGTTTTTGGCCTCGTAATTACGAATAGGTTATTTTCTGGAAGCATTTCCTTCAACAACTCCAACAACTCGGTGAAACTTTTATCGGTCCATCCATTCCTTGCTTTTAAACTAAACAACTTTAAAGTTGAAGATAGACGTGTAAAGTTCGAGCATCCTGGGAACAACGGTTGCTCTGAATCATTAATAAGAGAATCATACAAATTAGCCCTTCCAAAATTATCTTCACCGACATAATGTATCATGTCCTCTAAATGGTCACTCATCCATTCTTCCACATAATCCGTTCCTCGTGACATGGTAGGCTGGTCCAGTACTTCTTCATGCCAAGTCCAAACGGTATATGTCCTCATTATGTCATACATGAATAGATGGTCACGCAGATTGCCTAAGTCTTGCCGTATTTGATTAAGACAACGGACACAAGGACAAAAATATGTCTCGTTGACAGACTTAGCATTTTGTTCAACGTATTGCAAGAACTTCGAAATACCCATATCATATTCTTCACTGATACGACGTTCGTTCATCCAGCTTCGATCCATACTATGTTCGTAAAATCATCAGTTCAAGTTTTTTAATTCTCACAAGGTTAGGCCCTACCCATTCAAAAAAATTAATTTTCATAATTTGCTCAGACACGTGCATTGAAGTCTACATCATAAAATTGATAAGATTTCGGCAGCATTTCACATTGGTCTCCGAAAGACACGAAATGAGAGTAATCAACGATAACCACAATCAATTATGCATTTGGAGAACAACACAAATACTGAACCGAAATTTTATCAATCTTATCCATAAACTTTGATTCACATGTCATTGCAAATTATGAAAATTAATTTTCTCAAACTGTCCAATCGGACAATTCAAAATTTAACACAAACGATTAAAAGATTAATCGTTTGTGTTAAATTTCAAACGAGAACTAAGGGTCACTCAATGATTTGATACTTCTAATAACACAACTAGTACATGCATATTCAAAAGCCAATAACACATGCACACTTTAGAGTAAAAAACATGCATACACAAAACCCAATTACACATACAAAAATTTATCAACCAACAAGCTAACCTGAAAAGTAGATTCGAAATGAAAGGGAGGGAAATCAAGGAGGGAACGACCTAAAACATAGCCCAAAAACAGTCAAAAGTAGCCGTCCAAGAACACGCAAGACACTGCACAAAAACGGACAGAAAACTATTTTTAATCGGTTCAAATTAAAGACATTTCATCACAGGGCAATGTAATCAGATTAAAAGTAAATTTAAACGGTCCAAAATAGAGAAAACGAACCTCGAAAATCAATGGCGCAGCAGCAGCGTTCGCGGGGAAGACGATGAACAATGAGTGTAACTGCTCGCGGGTTCGTGTTCCCCATTTTAATACTATTAGACGTCCGGTACGCTTGGGCCGGACGTCTATAATATTATAGACGTCCGGCCCATCAATAATATGACGTCTTTAGGAATCTAAAATTGATATTCGCGGGGCTTTGAAACATCCGTTAACGGGGCACGGACATCTATAATATTATAGACGTCCGTCCCACCCCTAGCCGGACGTCTAAGAGACTGAAGAAAATGAACACTTCAACTCCCCCCATCAGTCCTTAAACGTCCGTGGTGGAGGGGGGCAGACGTTTATAATATTATAGACATCCGGGGTAGGGGGGCAGACGTTTGTGAAACTGAACAAATGAACGCTTCAAGTCCCCATGTCAGCCCCTTAAACGTCCGTCTTGAGGGGCACGAACGTCTATAATATTATAGACGTCCGTGCCCCTCAGGACGGACGTTTAAAGGGCTGACAGGGTGGTTGGAGAATTAATTGGCTTCAGCCCCTTAAACGTCTGTCCTGAGGGGCACGAACGTCTATAATATTATAGACGTCCGTGCCCATCATGACGGACGTCTATAATATTATAGACGTCTGTGCCCATCATGACGGACGTTTAAGGGGCTGACACGGTGGTTGGAGAAATAATTGGCTTCAGCCCCTTAAACGTTCGTCCTGAGGGGCACGGACAATAAATAAATCATCATACCATTTAAAATCATGCACATAGAAGAAAGAAAGTTAAAACATCCAAGAAAACCCAAAACCACTCGCCAAACGCAAGAAATAGGGTTTCCAACGAGCATATGCTCACCCAGCGAGCATCCTTCACTCACCTAGTGAGAGAAAAAATAGTGAGCTTCACAAACCCAACGAACTAACTCACCTATAAATTGAAATCCATTGCCAGAACCATCTAATACTTGCCCTAATTTTGCAAAACACCAATTCTACAAAATTTGCACCCTCTCAACCGAACCTGACCTATCTTAGACACTTTTACCACTTTCATTTGAAATTTTAATCTATAATAGACTTAACTAAGTATAAACAATCTAATTATAACCAAGTTTAACCCCTTCGTCATTGAGTTCCAACTCAAAATCAACTAAAACACTACTCTTTAGACCATAAATTAATTCTACAAGTTTTAGCTCACATTTAAGCAACTTAGGGGTCTGAACAAATCCAATCATAGACCACAAACCCTTCAATATACCTTAGACCTACTGTTTCTTAATTTCACTACTTCAAACCTCTAAAAATGCACTTAAAACCATTCAAAAACATAACCAATTGTCTACCACTTTATTCTAGATCACAAATCTATTAATTCACAACTCAAACAAGTTATAATTAACCATACAACATAACCTAGATAATTATTGTTTCACTTAGACTAGTATTTCTAAAACTCACCTATTAAAACTCCAATTTTTGCCAAAAACTATCTTCTAACACAGTCCAAACTTTACATCTAAATGTTACCTTAGTTTCACACCAATCATACTTCAAAACATTAACATTCACAAGATCATTGCTACATATGGGAACAGTAGGCCCAAAATAATGACCCAAAGGCTTGCATGGTGGTCTAATTTTATCCATTCTTAGATTGGTCCATTTCCTTTAGCTTAGAGAATTCTAGAAGTAGTTTGTTATATTTGTTATGATTGTGTAAGGCCTGAGTGCCACGTAGCAGAGATGAATCTTCTGTCTGCATTTCCTTTAATTGGTTATTCTGCATTGAATGAAAGGAAGGAAAAAGTTTCTCATCTCCCCTCTTATCCTTCCTTTTCTTAGGGTTTATTTCACTGTTTTTAACATTTGGTGCTTTCATTGACCTTTGCAATGGCTGATGGTACACGTTTGAAAAGTCTCTCTGACAAATTGGACGATGTGCTCACACAAATATCCCTTTTCTCCACCCAAATGATCGACATCCACACACGTATCTCTCACCTTGAAGCTTACCCCCTCACCCCTTCTCCTTCACCTCACCACATACATTCCAATGACACTAACTCTTCACAGCGTCATTTCCTAAGCTGGATGTGCCTCACTTTGATGGCACCGACCCACTCAGATGAATCTTCAAAATCACACAATTCTTCGAATATCACAATACTCCCGAAGAAGAACGCATTACTATTGCATCGTTTATTTTATTTGATTTTATGTTATTTTTATTCTAATTTTATTTCATTTTATTGTACGTCACTTTATTTTGTTATTTTGATTTATTATATTATATTTTATTTGATGTTTTAGATTTTTATTCTTTTGTATTTTATTTTGTTATTTTAATTTTTGTTATTTAGTGTTATTTTATTTTGTTATTTTAATCTTTCTTTACTTTAATTAACTTGTCCAACGTTTAAAAAACAAGAAAATCTTTCTTTACTTTAATTAGCTTGTCCAACATTTAAAAAACAGAAAAAAAATGGAACACGATTTAGGTAAAGTCAGCTTTCGCAAATCATTCCTTTCCTCTACGATTTTTGGGATGCAAATCCTTGCACAGACCTATTCTAGTTCTAGGTGGATTACTACAAGATGAAAAGAACTTCTCTGGCCGGATGGCTGGATTGCAGAGTGGTTACAGATGTCCTTTGACTTTAGCCTGTGAAAGGGAAAAGAAAGATTCAAAAGGATTCTGTTCAGAAGCTAAGAACCCATTCCTCAATCATGCCCAACGAGAAGAACAAAAGCCTCTGTCTGGTACACGAGAAAGGGAGATCAACTCACAGAACCCATCATTCGCCTCTCACAAAACTTGGATTCACTCTCTACTCACTCAACAGAGAGACCTCTGAGAAACCAATTTCCTCCATCAAGCACATCACAGAAACCCATCATTCCTGAACCTACATCCTCATTCACTCATTTCCCTAGTCGCTGCCCACGGTAGCAATAGAAACTCCAACCTTTGTCTCCCTCGCAAGCCACCATCAACCGCTTGGATTCTCCACTAGACCTTGACTTCCCTCACCCAATCATCAACCATCATCCATATTCACACATTGCCATAGCCATCTTCACATTTACGGCTACTACCAACACCCTTCCACCATCTTCATCTCAATCAAATATTCGTTCTCATCCTTCTTATCATACTTCTCTCCTATTTCCCCTGCATTCAAACAAGAACAAAGAAGCCCGAGTCAACATCCTGTTCCACTTTACCCTCCAACCACCAAAAACCAATAAGAAAGGAATAAAAGTTGAAACGCGGGGAGAAGGGTGTGACACTAGTAGCTCCGGTGATGCCCTCAACAAGGACAGTGGTGGCACGTTGCTACTATGATGAGTGGTAGCCGATGAGACCACTATAGTTGTTGATGTAGTCATCAGCGACTAGCTCGAGGTGAAAGGCGTAGCAGCGTGACCCAGGTGCCTAGAGTTGTGGCGATCAATTTGGATCGGAGAAGAAAGCGTTGCGTTGAAGTTGCTGACATCCCCGACGGTTCCATGCGCCACCAGCGATGAACCCGACAGGAGCGGACTGCGGCGGCGTCTCTATTGCTCTTGCTGAGTGTTGCGCGGTTGAAGAGGATAGAAGAACCCAATGCAAGAAGAGAACAATGTTGACCACGTCGGCGACGAGGGCGAGCGAAAGGAAGAGGGCGGTGGCGCTTCCAACGTTGGCGTTGTCGCCAGCGATGTTCTTGGCCGGCCAGGAGGAGTTGCGGTGATCTTGTTTGGGGCAGAGGCAAGGGCTGCTCTAGACTCTTTGTCTCTGAAGGCTGTTCCTCCCTCCACCACCACACTTTTCTCTCTCCACCTCCCTAATTTATTTTAATTCCAATTATATCCTTAAATTAAATTTTTTTAGTTGTACTATTTTAATTTATTTCAAACCTAGTTCTCCTACTTTACTCCCTCACTCAATCTTTTCATCTCTCAATTTCGTTTAACAATTTGTCTTCTGTTTTACTTTACAACTCCATTTGTCTTCTCCGTTTCACTTCTCCTCATTCATTTCTTTCTTCTTCATTTTCCTTACATTATTAAAATACATTAAAAATATATTGAAAAATAATAAATCAAAACATTTAAATTAAATTATTAAAATATTTCCAAAATAAATAATAAACTAATAAAATAAACCCTAAAATTAAAAACGAAACCTTTCGGAGTCCGTTTAAGGAAAAAACGGATGTCAACTTCCGTTTATGAAAAAAATGGATGTCAACATCCGTTTAAGGAAAAAAGGATGTCAACATCCGTTTAAGGAAAAAACGGATGTCAACATCCGTTTAAGGAAAAAACGGATGTCAACATCCGTTTATGAAAAAAACGGATGTCAAACATCCGTTTATGGAAAAAAACGAATGTCAACATCTGTTTAAGGAAAAAACGGATATCGACATCCGTTTTACCTACTTCCGTTTAAAGGTTACATTTTTTATTTTAGGGTTTTATTTGAAGGTTTATTCGAATACGCAAGGAAGCAACACACGCACTGCACCACTCCACACACTGCACCACGAGAGCGACACTGCACCACGAGAGGGAGAGTGCTTGATAATTCTCTCCACCACTACCAACCTTTACAACTTATAGTATCTCACAACGACAAAAGAAAGAGAGGAAGAAATATAATGTTAAAATTTTACTCATGTACAGGGGACTAGAATAGGTTATTAGTGGAATAGGTTGTAAATGGGTAAAATTAAAAAATAACCCTAAAAATAAAATTTTACTTAGGAGCAAAATAGTAAATGGGAAGTGGAGGGAGAAAGATGTGGTGGTGGAGGGAGCAACACCGGTCTCTGAATGGTGGGTGAAGAAGAAACCCTACTCTGATTTGAAAAAACGTTTGGGCCTAAGCCCAAAGGAGCTTGACCAAATGAATTTCCTTTGCACCTCCGGTTTTTTCTCCGCATCCCTACTCTTTTTGGACTGTTTTTGTTTTATCTTATTTTATTTTTTTGTTTTTTTATTTCTTTTAGTATTTGTTTGATTATTAGGTCTTTATTGCATGTAAGCCCATCCTTGTATGATATCCCCACCCCTGTGTCTTGTGTTTTATTTTTTTCTTCTTTGGGTTTGTTTATTTCATTTTCACGTGTCACTCCAATATTTACGGGACACATTCATTTTCTTAATTAAAAATTATTTAATGAAAAAATTATGAAACAAAAGACATGAAAAAGTGAAAATAAAATATAAAAGATAAAAATGAAAAATTAAAAAAATGGTTATAAAAATGAAAATTGTTCTGACGGTATCTTTCTTCTTAATATTTAAATATGGTTTTTAGTTTGTTCTAGTTTTATTGTCTTGAAATATTGTTTTTTCTAAAATAAGAGGGATAAATTTCAAAAGAACTACGTAACCCTGATTTTTCATTCAATGAGAATACATCTTTGTCGGGTTCAAAAAACTAAAAAATATATTTTGTTTCTTTAGAGTTTTATTTTAGGGGATAGTTAAACATTTTGAAAACCACATCATATTCACGTATTTAATTAAAGGTACTGCCTTAGGGCAGGATGCTAATACCCTCCATACACGTAACCGACTCCCGAATCTAGAATTTAATTTTGCAGACCAAGTCTTTCTTTATGGTTTTCCCGTAGTTTTTCATAATAAACTATGGTGGCGACTCCAAATCTCTTTTTTTCTAAACTCGTTCCTTTTTTTCGGATCGTAGTCCCGTCGCGAATCCGGTTGCGACATTGGGGAAGTTGACTCTGAATTTGCCTCTTTAGCTTTGGGCCATAGCGAGTCGGGGACAAGTGTCGACAACCCAAATCAGTCAGCCCAAATTAGTCTTCATGCCCTTTCTGGCATTGGGGATCCTGAAACGTTGCGACTTATGGACCAAATTGGGCCTCATCAGATCAGTGTCTTAGTAGATGGGGCCAGTACCCACAATTTTGTTCAAAGGGAAGTAGCTCAATTACTAGGCTTGGCCTATTTCCCTTCACCTCCTTTGAAGGTTTTGGTTGGCAGAGAAGAGGAACTGACATGTGCTCATGTGTGTCAAGGGATAGATCTTTCTTTAAATTCATTCATTCACATTGGATTTATATGTCTTGGACATGGGGGTGCCGACGTGGTCCTAGGAGCCCGATGGTTGAAGCAGTTAGGGCCTATTCTAATGGACTATCAAGCTCTCACCATGAAATTCGTTTTCAATGATTGCATTATTGAATTGCGAGGCGATTCGAGATTGAAGCCCACTCCCATTTCCATTCATCAATTAAAGCGGGTTGTCCACACCGATCCATCGACCCAATTCTTTTCCCTCTCGGTTCGTCCATCTCATCTTCTAGACTCTTCTTCATCTCATCCTAATCCTCAAGTACAACATCTGCTTCAAGAGTATTCTACACTCTTCTCTGAACCATCCCATCTCCCCCCCCCCTCAAGAGCTACAAATCATGTCATTCCCTTATTTTCTCACGCCCAACCGGTCAATGTGCGACCCTATAAATATCCTCATGCTCAGAAATTCGAAATTGAGCGTTAGGTTTCGAAGATGCTGGAATCAGGTTGGATTCAGCCAAGCACCAACCCTTTCTCATCTCATTGTCGAAGGAGATGGTAATGTTACATATGGGAACAGTAAGCCCAAAAGAATGACCCGAAGGCCTGCAGGGTGGTCTAATTTTATCCATTCTTAGATTGGTCCATTTCCTTTACCTTAGAGAATTCTAGAAGTAGTTTGTTATATTTGTTATCATTGTGTAAGGCCTGAGTGCCACATAGCATAGAGGAATCTTCTGTCTGCATTTCCTTTAATTGGTTATTCTGCATTGAATGAAAGGGAGGAAAAAAAGTTTCTCATCTCCCCTCTTGTCCTTTTCTCAGGAGGCAGCCTGACCTCGAATTTAGGGTTTATTTCACTGTTTTTAATAATCATTCAATCCAATTCACTATCGTTCATGACAACATGCATCAATTAATCAAACATATTCATTAAACATAATTATCATTAAAACAATCATTTCAAATTATAACAAAAATCAGAATCTCTAAATAACAACCACCATTCACACTCCTTGATTCAAAATTAAAGAAAACACTAGCTTCCCTTATCTTAAAGAGAATCACCACAGCCCTACACAACTTACAAACCTTGTTTCAAGCTCAAGAAATCCTAAAAACGCCTACAGAACACATAATTGTGATCAAAGAGAGTCCTTAAAACCTCTAATCAACCAGGAACTAGAACAGGAAACCAAAAGACGCATGCGTGAAGTACCCATATGCATAACCTCAATCTAATAGCGAAAAGAAAACGAAGTTAAAACTTACTTGCTCTATAATAGAAATTGATCGGTGGATGATTAAGAATGCACTTGTGTGATCTCCTAGATGTTCTCTAATCATGAAACAGATGATTAAGGAGTCAAAAATCTTAAAGAGAAGGGAAAGAGAACTCAAAAAAAAGAGTTTTGGAGAGATGATTAAACTGTAGAATATTATTGATTTATTTTCAAATTAAAATACTCAATTTTATTATTTTAAAACACTTATCATTTCTAATATGTAATCTAATACTGTTTAGACAAGGAAAATTAAATATATTAAATTACTTGTATTTTTTTCTATATATTTTGTGTAATTAAAATATTTTACATTTCAATTTTTAGTTTGGATAAAGTAATTAATTTTGCTTTTAAGATGTAATTTCATTTTAAAAATATGTATTTTATAATAAAAATTTACAATAAAAAATATTAGTCAAATTTAAATATTCAACATAATATTTAACGATTTAATATTTTCAATATACATGTTTATATAATATTTATAAAGTGAGAGTGACTATATGAAATTTTAATTTATCCTTCTAGTGAAATTCAAATTTTATTGTTTTAATTATATGAAATATTATTTTTTTTTCATTCAAATAACCTATTTTACGTAAAAGAAAATTTTAAATCTACTAAATATATAAATTACCTTTTTAAATTATTGCATTCAAATTCATTATAAGTGAACTTTTAAACAGTAGAAATATAAAAAGATTAAGTATTAGTTAATTCTACATTATGGTAAATATACGTTGGGATTAAGATAACAAAAAAATATTCGCGTCCACCGTATATATGTAAGTAAAAATTGGTATTCGCAGGCAAAAAGTACTTGCAAGAAACGGGTAATTTAATATTTACTCATAAGCAGGTTAGGTTTAGATATCGAAATTACATTTTTATCTTTATTAAGTTTAAGTTGTTAATGAAGTTTTATCTAAATATGTTATTTTTACTTGTAACATTTCAGAAAATGTCAGGTCTCTTTAAATGCACCCAAACCCACCTGTTTACTCTCATTAATGCATCCCAAAATTCTGCTCAGATGCATTAAAAATGCACTCATAAACTCTCTGCACTAACGCCAAGTGTCAAAATGGAAGATTCGGAAGTCAGTAAGTGGAGTGCAGGTGTCAACAGGAGAGCGCACGACCGTTTGGACGTGGGGCAAACAAAAAAATGATTTCTGAAAAACCTGCCCACTCTCTTCTGCATGCACCTTCTCCTTCCCAAACTCTGACTTTCCATTTCCTCCTCCTTCTCTCTAGAAAATTTCCCCTTCTCTCTACTGTAACTCACTATTCTCTTCTCCGTTCATCATTCAGAAACCGTAGACGTATTCCCGGCGTCGTGAGCTTCTTTCTGGACCGAACAGTTCCAGAGTCTGAAACTGGTAAGTTTCTCATCCCTAGTCATTTGTTCTTGGGTTACATGCAAAACCAAGTTTTGGTTGCATGCAGGGGTATAGTCTAAGTTATTCTTGACTTTTGTGTGGTTAGATTTAGTTGGAAGAGTTAAGTGACCGTGAGGATAGAAAGCTGTAATCTGGGTGAACCAAAAATCTTGCGTTTAGGACGTTTCACTCACTGATCCGGGTAAGGGAAGCTTATTCAATTTAATTCGTATGTTTGTATTGTGCTGTATGGACGTTCTGTGAGTTGTATGAAGCATGACTTTGTGATATTTGATTTTTGGTATATGATAATGATTATGAGCTGATGTATGAGAAATATGAAATGTACTATGATATGAGTATTTGAAAATATGAAATTATATGCTGAGAAATGAGTTTAATGTAAATGAAACTTTGAATATAAATTTCCCTATGATAATGTACGTTCGTAGTTGAACGGTCCTTGACTGTTCAGTGTTGTTAGTAAACTTCTTTGAAATTGAATTCTTTCATTTGGAAAGAATTCTAGTTGAGGACGAACGCCCTCTTGTAATAGTGCTACGTTTGAGCGTTCGGCCAAACGTGGATGCCCTGAGTGTTATGCGAGGAATTGAGAATCTTGTAAATATTTGGATACTTAGTCATTCTTACACCATATCTTCACCATCCCGTATTATATTTATTACTATTAATATTTCTATTATGAGTTTAAATCAGTGATGGGTCTCGACCCAAAGCGTTCGTGATAAGTGGCGCTCGGTCTTATACCGAACGCTCGTCCTCGTCTTTAATTATCAAATTGGTTGAAACAACGTTCGTCCAAATTCAGTAAATCCTTTTACCGTGTTCGGTCATTGACTGACATTAGGTTTCTGTAATTGAATTATTTTAAGTATGGTTCTTTAATCGTCTCGAGGTGTCTATATTCATTGGATCCGGCCTAGAACCTCTGTACTTAAACTTTCCTTTGAGTATTGATCTAATCTTACGAGAGTCAGTTCATTCAACTGATTCAAGTGGTAAATGACGTTCGTTATATATGGTGTGTTATTGTAGTCGGTTTTGTTCTGTTCTGGAACGGGGAATTTCTCGGTCTCGTTCCTCACGTTCGTCCTCGTTATGAAGAGGGTTGAACGTTCGTTATTTTATGTACTTGGAATGGAAGACGAAAATGAAAATAAAAAGTGAAAGATTATAAAGGATGAACAATATATGAGACGAATAAACGGTTGTGGATTTTGAACGAGCGTTCCAGGGAGGAACGAGTCTTGGATGAAAGTTGGAATTTGTAAAGTATGAATGTGGACAAAGCTTAGCTGGCGATTCATCCTGATGTTCTGTGAGTGCTCGTCCTTAAGTAGAGGGGAGTATGTCATGCATGGGAACGGCAGGAGGTCCTAGTCCTTAGAGGTACTTTGGATGGAAGGGACTAACCTAGGGTGGCAGCTGATGAGAAATTCCAGTTACTACACCACCTGGGTGCACAAACGTCGTAGCTACACAGAATTCATACAGTCCGGACAGTCAGTCTAGTATCAGGAATTGATTTAATTCAAGAATTGATTGAATTATATGTTGAATATATTTGATATGTTTGATATTTTAAGAAATGCATGTTATTACTTGAATTAAATTAAATAAGCTTACCCTGTGTTTTTCATTGTGTTGTCTTGTATTTGTACGTCCGTCTTGTCTTTGCAATGATCATTCGTATGGATGTGAGCAGATGAAGATGCGTTATTGGAGAAGACGCTTGAAGAAGGAATTTTGGAGGAAGAGAACCTCGTTGATGTAGAAGTGAAGGCTGAACAGTAGTACGTTCGGTTAATTGTTTAGTTTAGTTATCTCAACGAGTTGTCTTAGAACGACCCCCCCTTTTTTTTTTCCTTTTTGCTTAATATGACCGTTCGGTATTTTTGCTTTGTAAATTGTTCGGTCAGTTTTGCTTATTTGTACCTCGTTATTTTTGCAACTCGCTTCTTGTAAGGTCGTTCGACCACGAGCGTAATTTTTAATATTAGTGTAAGACTGAATTGATATATTAATTAATGTGATTATTCTATTCGTATGGTTTATTATTGCATTTATAAGATATTACAGAAAACATCCTCAATCAATTAAAGATATTTCAGAAAATAAAAATAAAAAATAAATTACTGTAATATTTACATATAAATATCATAGTTGCTTCCAATGTTTGGATGACCTAATATATAAGATGTATATAGACTTTTGAGCTTTTTCATCAAACTCTTTAATTAGATGATAAGAATTGGAGAGATGTAGATAGATTCTTGCACTTCTCTCATCAAATTCGTTCCTTACATGATATAAGAATTAGAAAGTCATGAGTTTACACTTTGTTTTCAAAGCAAAGTTAATGATTCTTTGCTCATAACCATGTTATAATTAATTTATCTTATCCTTCAAAATTATACCTTGCTTACTTGAAATTTGTTTTGTTTTTATTTGAGATTATTGTCACTCAAATAATTACTTCAAAATTTAATTATAATTTTATTTTTTCTATTATCTTTATTTCTTATAATTTAATTTGGATCTCATTTAAAAACTCATAATATATATATATATATATATATATATATATATATATATATATATATATATTTAAAATATTCACATGTATTCAATGGATATTCGCAATTTATAAAACATGTGCAAATTATTCTTTTATGCAAATATCGAAAAAGTAGTGGGACGGATAACATGTATCATTTTTTAATATAAGTTGGATAACGGATAGATATCATTCATGTTCGGATCCAATTCACTGTTATTATTAATTAACATGTTAAAGTTTTTGTAAATTAAATTAATTAATTTTTAATTTTTTATAAAGAAATTAATGTTAATAAATAATGAAACATAATAAAAAAATAAAACTATTTATTAAGATTTTTTTTCTCTTTCTTTATCTTATGAGTTAGTGTTTGTGTTGATTTATCACTTTTTTCCATTTTTTAAAGAAAAAATAATTAAACACAAACTCAACTAGATGCTACAATAATTGAAGAGATGTAGACAGACTTGTGTTTCTCCTTTCTCCTGTCAAAGTCATTCATTCCCTTATATAAGAATTGGAAAGTCATATGTTCAACATATCTCATACCTACATATAGCTGTGACCTTTGTACTCTATTTTCAAAGCGAGGTCATTGGTTCTTCGCTCATAATGGCTGCAATGTTATAACTGATTTATCTTCTCCTTTAAAATTCTACCTTTTGGTGCCTAAAACTTGTTTTACTTTTATGTGAGATTATTCTCACTTAAATAATTATTTAAAACTTAATTATAATTTTGCTCATTTTTATTATCTTCATTTCTTAAAATTTAATTTAGACCTCATTTAAAAGCTCATAAAATATTTTCTTTTTAAATAATTATAGGTATCTGATGAGTATCGCAGATTGAAAAAAAAAATCTATTTTTTTTATGCAAATATCTTAACAAGTAGTAGAACGGGTAACATGTACAAATTTTTAATATGGGTGGTATGTACTATTCATGTAGGACCAAATCTATTGTCATTCTTAATTAAGATGTTACTTAATGTAAAATAAAGTTTATATAAATAAGTTAATTAAATTTTTAACTTTTTATAAAGCATGATGTTAATAAATAATGAAAAATAAAATTAAACATAATAAAAAATACAACTATTTATTAAGATTTTTTTGTCTCTTTCTTTATCTTACGAGGTATTGTTTGTGTTGATTTATTACTTTTTTTCATTTTTTAAAGAAAAAAACAACTAAACACAAACTCAATCATTATTTTTTTCTCATTTATTATGATAGCTTAATTAGTTTTATTTTTACTATTTCTACAACTTCAACAAAAAGATTATTGTTTTTAATTAAAATTATCAAAATAAAATTAGAAAATAAAATAGAAAATAATTTTATTGAAAATGATATGATTATTTAAATTGAAAAAAAAATAGTATTAACTCAATATTGCTGAGTTGAATAGTTTGAAACAATAACTTTATATGTTATTTGTAATTAATATGCTTTTATTTTTTTCTATAAATTTTAAATATATTATTTTGATTCTCGAAATATCATTTAGTTAATTGTTGTGAGTAATAACAAAAACAACTTCATTTATTTCAAAATTATTATTGTTTTTGTCATAGTCTTTTTATATTCTCACCTCTGAATCTAGTACTTCAAGTTTTTTCTAGTCCGGGCAGTCGGAAAAGTACTTGCAAAATTGATGAATCATTATTTTCTTCACTTCACTTAGTTTATTGTACTAAAATTAATCAGGAAATTGTGCTTAATTGTCCAGTATTTTTCCATTTTACTGAATTGAGCTTAATCCGATCAGAAATTCTTATTTTAATTAATTTGAATTATCTGAAACTAATTATTTACATTATTGAGTGCAGGGAAAATTCTGGATAATATTTTAGGACATTTGGAAGAAAAATTTATTTAAGTAAACATTGCTTGGCATCAGTGCAACACACGGCAAACTCAAAATTGGCAAGCAACCAATATTTGTTTGAAATAAAAATGGAGGGGCCAACACTCACGGTTTTGTTCCTCATTCAGTTCTTTATCTTGGCATTTAGTTGATTGCCTTGGGAGCATATCATGGTCCGAGTTCAAAAAAATACAAGTCCAAAATTCAAATTGAAAAGCATGATAAAAGTATGGGCTGGCAGGAAATATTATTCTTAAAAAAATCGAAAACCATGACACATTGAATTGAATGAAGGGTCACGGGCTGAATGTAGATAAATCACGTAGCCACTGCCACAATTAGCACTATTCATGGTCATATTCTAATCATAATTTGTAATGTCTAGCTGGGCCCATGAAAAATTCATTTTGCCAATTATCTCACATGTTTTGGAATCAAGTGGGAATAGCTCCAAAATGTGCTGATTTTGTCACGGCCTTACACCATCATCCAGGGGCTGGAATTGTGGGAATCATTCTGGCTTTGGCTCTTGAACGCTGTTTCAATGGCAGCTTGGAGCGGACAGTGAAGCAGCCAGCTTTGAATAGAAGCACACATCAATGGAGAGTCCAGCATGTTCAACGGAAAAGAGGCAAGGGTTGCCGCATCTTGTTGAATGTCCAGGAGATGCTTGAAAAAGAAATGAAAGGCTGCACGCAAACGGAGAACATAAGCTGAGATTCTCATCCAACAAGGCAAAGGTAAAGAGATGCAGATGTGTCACGGCTGAATTCATTTGGAAGAAGTGGTGTTTCAATATTGGATGTGTGGGGTGAAGTCACGTACTGCAACACGCATGGGGGCTTCTATTCACTTGGAGTTATTGAGGGGCCCTCATCTTCTTGTTCTCACGTTCAAGGCTCAGCAATTGATAAAAATTGATTCAAAGAAGGTCCAAAGAGATAAACATGATTGGATGAAGAAATGGCAGCACACGGACACCACATAAGTGGAGGGTCCCCCTAACTTATTCATTATGCACCATACAGAAGAGAAAAACACTCAGGAAATTGACTTTAAAAGGGGAGTTGGACGTTACATTCTGTAAGAGATTTCAGAAGGAGATTTTAGTATCAGAATTTAGGAGTAGTTAGTACCACTCACGGCTTGGAAGAGGCTTATGCCTCTTCCTTCTTCCTTTTTCCTTTAAGCTCTATTAGTTTCCATTTTCAACGGTGCAAAGTGCAAAATGTAGTGTTTTATTTCGGAAGTGTATCAGTGTTTTGAAACAGTTCGTTAATTTTATTTTCACAGCATTTTATTTCAAGTCTTGTGTCTTTGCTAAATTTGATTTCCATGTGCTTTTTATTTTTACTGTCTCTTTTATTTTACCATTTATTATTTTCTGAATCGTTTAATTTTTCCATTGTCTATTTTTACCATTTTTTACCGTTCAGTTTTTACCACTGTTAAAATTTATTTCAGTGTTTTTAAATTCAGTTGTGTTTAATTTTCACTTTTAATTTCAATTTCCGCACACAAAAATCACAAACCCCCCCACTTCGTGACTAATCTAAGACTGAACCACCAAAATTGGTCCTTGAGAGACGACCTAGGAGTCACTTCCTAGTATTATACTGCATTATTCTCAATTGCAACAACTTTTGTGAGCGGTGCGACCCGTTCATCAAAAATGGCGCCGTTGCCGGGGACCAATGGAGGTTTGGTTTTAGATTTTTGTTGTATAAAGTTTTGTTCTGTTAATATGTTTGTTTTGTGTGTTTTGTCTTGTATATTTTTGTAGGCGACAACGACACCTTCAGCAAATTTTGGCGGCGTTGTCACTTCAGTTCCAAGTTTTTCGTTTTAGATTTTTGCTGTGTTTTTCGATTATGTTGTGTTAATATATGTTTTGTCTTTTATATTTTATTGTGCTGTGTTCTGTATTTAGTTGCTATATTTAAAAAAAAAAATTATTTTTTTTTTACTATTGATGTTCTGTCTTGTGTGTGCTTGTAGCATGTATAAATGTGTTTAGTTTATCTGTTTCGTAATTTTTAGTTTTTAGTTTTTATTTTTATTTTCCATGTCTACCTATTTTAATTTTGTGAATAGTGCTTATTCTACAAGTGCCTGTAATTATGATTCTCTTTCTGCATATTACTCTGATTCTTGTGCTGATTTTAATACTGAGAAAAATATGGATCATCCTCAAATTCCTGAGAGCTCCCTTTGGGAGTCGGTTCCACCAGTTCAGCAATATCAGAGTCAGCAGTATGATGCTCCTGCCCAAGTAGCTTCTCAGCCTTCAACTTCTGAACCTACATTGAAGGAGTTATTGGAGCAGATGACCATGCAGAACATTCAGTTTCAGAAAGGGAACATGCAGTTCAAGCAAGAGAGCATGGAAACTCAAGCTGCCATTCAGAAGCTGACTGATCAGATCGGGCAGATGGCCACTCAACACTTTCAAGATGATAGTGGCATCAACATAGAAGATGGGGAGCAAAGCTATGAGTTTACTACTACACCCACTTTCCTACCTTTCTATGATCCCACTCTTGCACCTGAGACTGTTGATGATTATTTTAAGGACCAGGCAGGTATGAGTAACACTGTTGAGACAGGTAGACCATTTTTATCTTCCACCGTGGAGGTAAACGTACCTCAACTTGAATGTGCAGTTGATGAATTGGAAATTCATGAGAAAATTTATTCTGAGCAAAAACATGTTTATTCTGAAACTGAGATTACAAGCTCTTTACCAGATCTACCTATACATTCAATTGCTTGTGATTTGTTGCACAATGATTCTACAGGTTTTAGGATTGAAACTGATACAGACTTGATTGACAATTCTGAAGTTTTTGATTCAGTATTAGTCTCTGAAACCATTGGTATAAATGTTGTGTTGAATGAACATGATTACAGTGATGAAATTTCCATTGATAATAGCTTTGCACTGAATTTGGATTTTGTTGATGATGCATATGTCAATATTGATTTTGAGACAGGAATTTTGCAATCGCATAACTTGATAGAGTTAGAACAAAACGTTGATCTGACTCAGTTTTCTGAGAATTGTGAATGTGATTGTGAATCTGATTCTTGCCCGATTTGTATTGAAATTGATTATGTGTTACAAACAGATTCTAAATTCATAACAAATGCTATTGATTATGAGTTTGATGACCAGGTTACAAAAGTAAATGAGAATACAGGTACTGACATAGAGGAAATAATGATAGATGAAGGAAAGTATACTGCTTTTTCTCTTATTACTCCGGTGTCACAGACTCAACAACTGCTAGTGGACAGAAGGCTCCTGATTTTATTGATTCAACAACTTGCTCGGAGAAGTGGCGTGGCTACTGGGATTTGTCCTGATTCAAGTGAGAGGGCAGTACTGGGCGAGCTGCTCCTGAAGACATCTTCGCCGGATCCTGAGGTGGAAGATATCTCACTGATAGTCCAGAATTGGCAACTGCCACCATGACCAGGGAGCACTCTTTTTCCTCATTATGTACATATTATTTAGCTTTTCTGATGTTTTTTCATGGTTGTGTTTATTTCATTTTTAAAATTGTGAGCATGAATTAAAAAAAAAAAAACATAAAAAAATTTTCTGTTGTGATAAAATATTTTGTTTTAAGCGTGCCAAATCTTTATTTCGATATGTATATTTATTTCTTAGTTTTTGAGTTGTTATCCCTTAAAAAAAAAAAAACATTTTCAAAAAATTGTTTTGCGTGTAGTCCATAATTTCTCGGCTCTCAATTTCTTATTATTTCATATCAATAATTCATTGAAAATTTTCACTTCAGATCTTATCTTTTTCCTTATTTTCTTCGTTGTAAATATATTTTCTTAGTTGTCTCATACAGGTTTTTGATTGAAAATTTTTAGACTAAGAAAATATTTCATTCATCAATGCAAAAATTACAGTAATGGAGAAAAGGGATTGAACATTTTTTTTTAGGATTGAACAGATCTGAAAATGAAATTGCAGTAGATATATATGAAATTAAAAGATGTTCGGAGGTCGATGTTTAGTGATCGTTAATATTACAAACCAAATAAAAAACAAAAACATCATAAAAACATAAAAAAAAAATAAAAACAACAAAAATATAAGTGTTCATATTACAGCCCATATTCTGGCCACACTCGGCCAATAAAAACATAAAAAAAAATAAATAAATAAACAAAACTTTAAAACTGGAAGAATTCTCGAGCTGGTTGTGGTGGTCTAAGGGAGAGCTCCGTTGAGGGAGTTCTGGTTTGAAATGCAGGAGGCTTTGGTGGAGGAATTTCTCGTTCATTTTTGTCGTCATCGATAATGATCGGAACTGGAAACAAATTCAGCAGCCTCGGTGCCCTCATTATCACCCAGTTGTTTTCTTTCAAACAAAAAAAAAAATATATATATATATATATATATATATATAAATAAAATTGTGTTAATTATAGAAGAGGAAGTGAAAAAAATTTTCAATAAAAATAGAGATTTGATCAGAGTCTTACCGTACATATATAGCGGCAGTTGTGAAAAGAGAGTGCCTGTGGGGTCTATCTCCGCTTGCCAGCGCCTGACCCGATTGCCATGGTTGTTAAACCAGCAGTGCACGTTATATTCGGTGGCATCTGCGAAGGTCCTTAGTCGAGACGCGATCTCGACGACTTGCGCTCGGCTTGGGTGTGTGACCCCATAGTTGTAGATTTTGGTCATCATCGTGATCTGATCATCTGTAGGACGCCATCGTTGACTGGTATATCTCTCTGATTCCATATCAGTCATCCTTCCTCTACTAGTATTCTAAAACATAAAAAAAAAAAAAAAAGAGAAGAAAAATAATAAAAAGAACAAAAACATAAAAAAGAAAAAAACAAAACATAAAAAAAAAAAAAAAGCATAAAAAAATTTTTAGATTAGTTCTGTGTTTTCTTTATTTGTTCTTGTTTCCCGTTAAATTTATTTTGTCCTGTCAGTCTTTGATATTTCTGTGTTTGGTCTCAGATCTGTTTCACGGTCCTTGCAAAAGGGTCCTAAACGGATCTACGTCCAGTTGTCCTTGTTCATATTGTTCATGTATATTCAGTTTCTGTGTTTTATTTTTAAGTGGGGTACGTGGCGTTGATCTACCCGATTGTCTCTGCAATACCTTCAATCGAAGGGAGATTAACGTCTGGTTTCCAGCCGATATACCCCTTAAGTTTTTAGACAGTTGTGTTTTATGTGTTTAAGTGTTTAAATTACAAAAAAATAAAAATAAAAAAAATGGAAAAGAGGGAGAGCAGGCAAGAGATCAGATGAAAAATAAAGGAAATACTGAAAAGGAAAGAGGAAAGCAGAGAAGAAAAATAAAGGAAAGCAGGAAAAGTAAAGCAAGCAGAAAGAAAGGGAGATCCTTAGAGAAGAAGGACTTACCTGGGGAAGTAGGCTTGCAGAGGCTCTTCGCGGATCTCACTCAGACTCTTCAGAAGACGCAGGGACAGGGGCTCTGCGCAGATCTCAGACCTTCAGCAGACGCGGGGTGGAGAGGCTTCCTCGCAGATCCAGACGCTCGAGAGAGAGCAGAGAGAGCAGAGAGAGAAGAGAGCAGAGAGAGTTGAGAGAGCAGAGAACTAGAGAGAGAGACTAGGTCAGGAAATGGCGCTGGACGCGGAGGAGCGGCCTATTTATAGCCAGATTGCTTTCCACTGTAGCAACAGTTTCGGTTGTTGCCACCGAAACTGTTGTCACAGTATCGGTCATTCCTTTTTCAAAAAAATAAAAATAAAAATAAAAATAAAATAAAATAAAATAAAATAAAATAAAATAAAAAATAAAAAATATTGGCATCTACTGATGGGTGCTATGTGACTAAACATCTACTGATGGATGTTAACTGATGACATCTACTGATGGATGTCACTGAAAATTTCTTCCCCTTTCTCTACTTTTTATTGCACTTGTCTATATTATTTGCTGCTCTGAAATTGATAATCTGATGATTGTAACACACTGAGGACATTGTGTGATTTAAGTGTGGTCTACTGGGAAGAAATTCTGATTTTTCTGTTAGATTGTATTTTGTGTGTTAAATTTTTTGTTTTTGAGTGTTAATTTTTTTTTTTTTTTCTGTTTTAAGTTATTTTTATCCAGTTTTGTGTGCAATAAATTTTACATTTTTCTCTTGATTTCTGGATGATGTCTAAGTTGTAGATTTTTCCTTCACTTACTTAATACTTATAGATTGCAATCCTTGTTTTTCTCTGTTTGGAAAGATGATTATGTGTTCAAGAGGTTGATTTGATTGTGACGAACACCCTGTGTGAGATTTGAGCCACTTTGTTTTTCTTTCTTGTGTGTGACATGTATCTTGATTGCTTGCACATATGCCTTGGCTTGATTCTTTTAGATATCCTTGATTGATATGCATGTTCAGAAGTGATAAAGGCAATTTTATTCTTGAGCCTCTTTAGCCAAATAATCCTACCTTGTTATTATCCTTTGATAACCCCTTTGAGCCTATACTGTATATATTTCTTTGTGTTGAAGCTCATACACTGATCCTAAGTGAAAAACAAATGATTACCTTAACCTTAGGAAAGTCTGGAGCTATAGAAGTATTTTGAGAATAAGTGTGGTCTCCTTGGGAATTCTGATGAATTGGCTAGTTGGTTCCTCATCATGTTTTAAAATGATAATTTATATCCTGTTGTGTGATTAAAAAAAAAAAAAAAGAAGACAGGATTAAAAAAAAAATGATGAGAAAAAGAGAAAAATTGAAAAATAATTTTGTGAATAATGGAGTCGAGAAGAGGATTGAATTAGAGGTTTGGGTGAGATTTCACTGTGTTTACATTGTTTTCCCTAGTGCACCTCTATTTCTTCTGAGCTATAGCTACTTATCCAAATTTATCCTCCCCTGTCCTTGGCCCCATTACAACCCTGAAAGACCTTTTGATCTGAGCATACATATGTTTTAAGTGTTGATATTAGAAGCTTGCCAAGTCTACTTGTGTTTGTTTTCTTGAGTACATTGAGTTGAATTTATTTACCTTAAACACTTGAGAGAAACACTATTAGTGCATCTGTGAGGTTATGTTATTTTTAAATCACCTCTTGAGCTGATTAATTATTTTGCCATACTGTGAATTGCTTGGATGATTTCTATAAGTATGTGCTTTTCTTGATTTTGTGTTGGAAAATTTCTACTTCTTTCATCAGTCCATAATTCTTGAGAATTCTGTAAATTCTTTTTATTTTTCTTGAGTCTTTCTTTTCTGTCTGCTGAGTTTTGTGTCACCTTCCTAAAAGTCCTTTGAACTATTCCCTGATTTGCGTCTTAATTTTGCCCAGGAGTGCAAAAGACTAAGTGTGGTCTATTTTGATGAATCATTATTTTCTTCACTTCACTTAGTTTATTGTACTAAAATTAATCAGGAAATTGTGCTTAATTGTCCAGTATTTTTCCATTTTACTGAATTGAGCTTAATCCGATCAGAAATTCTTATTTTAATTAATTTGAATTATCTGAAACTAATTATTTACATTATTGAGTGCAGGGAAAATTCTGGATAATATTTTAGGACATTTGGAAGAAAAATTTATTTAAGTAAACATTGCTTGGCATCAGTGCAACACACGGCAAACTCAAAATTGGCAAGCAACCAATATTTGTTTGAAATAAAAATGGAGGGGCCAGCACTCACGGTTTTGTTCCTCATTCAGTTCTTTATCTTGGCATTTAGTTGATTGCCTTGGGAGCATATCATGGTCCGAGTTCAAAAAAATACAAGTCCAAAATTCAAATTGAAAAGCATGATAAAAGTATGGGCTGGCAGGAAATATTATTCTTAAAAAAATCGAAAACCATGACACATTGAATTGAATGAAGGGTCACGGGCTGAATGTAGATAAATCACGTAGCCACTGCCACAATTAGCACTATTCATGGTCATATTCTAATCATAATTTGTAATGTCTAGCTGGGCCCATGAAAAATTCATTTTGCCAATTATCTCACATGTTTTGGAATCAAGTGGGAATAGCTCCAAAATGTGCTGATTTTGTCACGGCCTTACACCATCATCCAGGGGCTGAAATTGTGGGAATCATTCTGGCTTTGGCTCTTGAACGCTGTTTCAATGGCAGCTTGGAGCGGACAGTGAAGCAGCCAGCTTTGAATAGAAGCACACATCAATGGAGAGTCCAGCATGTTCAACGGAAAAGAGGCAAGGGTTGCCGCATCTTGTTGAATGTCCAGGAGATGCTTGAAAAAGAAATGAAAGGCTGCACGCAAACGGAGAACATAAGCTGAGATTCTCATCCAACAAGGCAAAGGTAAAGAGATGCAGATGTGTCACGGCTGAATTCATTTGGAAGAAGTGGTGTTTCAATATTGGATGTGTGGGGTGAAGTCACGTACTGCAACACGCATGGGGGCTTCTATTCACTTGGAGTTATTGAGGGGCCCTCATCTTCTTGTTCTCACGTTCAAGGCTCAGCAATTGATAAAAATTGATTCAAAGAAGGTCCAAAGAGATAAACATGATTGGATGAAGAAATGGCAGCACACGGACACCACATAAGTGGAGGGTCCCCCTAACTTATTCATTATGCACCATACAGAAGAGAAAAACACTCAGGAAATTGACTTTAAAAGGGGAGTTGGACGTTACATTCTGTAAGAGATTTCAGAAGGAGATTTTAGTATCAGAATTTAGGAGTAGTTAGTACCACTCACGGCTTGGAAGAGGCTTATGCCTCTTCCTTCTTCCTTTTTCCTTTAAGCTCTATTAGTTTCCATTTTCAACGGTGCAAAGTGCAAAATGTAGTGTTTTATTTCGGAAGTGTATCAGTGTTTTGAAACAGTTCGTTAATTTTATTTTCACAGCATTTTATTTCAAGTCTTGTGTCTTTGCTAAATTTGATTTCCATGTGCTTTTTATTTTTACTGTCTCTTTTATTTTACCATTTATTATTTTCTGAATCGTTTAATTTTTCCATTGTCTATTTTTACCATTTTTTACCGTTCAGTTTTTACCACTGTTAAAATTTATTTCAGTGTTTTTAAATTCAGTTGTGTTTAATTTTCACTTTTAATTTCAATTTCCGCACACAAAAATCACAAACCCCCCCACTTCGTGACTAATCTAAGACTGAACCACCAAAATTGGTCCCTGAGAGACGACCTAGGAGTCACTTCCTAGTATTATACTGCATTATTCTCAATTGCAACAACTTTTGTGAGCGGTGCGACCCGTTCATCAAAAATGCACTCCGACGCTCAAGTCAGTGACTGACATGATAATATTGATAATGTTCAGTATAGAGTAAGTACTCAAAATTAGTTCAACCAGCATACCTTTGCGGTTTAACCTTCTATTTATAAGTTATTTCATGGACCCTAAACTGGCATAGGTCCAATAAAACAAACTTACCTTTAGATTCAGTTTGTTACTCATAAACAATTTCCTTATCCTATATCTTTAATTAAGTTAACAATTGTTTATTTACCCAAACCATTGGCCCAATTATAATAACTTAAGTGCATGCCCAACATTAATAACTTAAGTGTCGGTCCAACATTTGATCTATTTTGATTGTTGACAAAAGTAGCAGAGCGAATGGTTGTGGATGTTGACCGTTCGGTCTATCCCATATACCATACATATATCTCCCAAGTCCGAGTTAACCATAGTTAACTATAGGACTTATGATAAGCTATTTAGGGAGGTCGTGTTCAACGTGCCTTAAGCCTTCATTTCTCTTTGTGCCAAGAGGCAAACTCTAGGAGTTCGCTTAAAACATTCCATAGGTCGAAGAAACTCGTGTGAGAATTCACGAAGAACGTTCCTTATTGAGAGATTTGCTCAAAGTTGGCCGAATGGCTCGTATATATAAAATCATGTTATCTGAACCATTTTATAAGGCGAGGCAACCAAGCAAGCAAGACTGTTTGGTTGAAGATACTCGGATGAGAGTTCACAAAGAACGTTCCTTATCGCTCGGTTGATGCTAGGAGTTCTTGTAGAACGTTCCATGTGTTTCTTGGATGAGAGTGTAAGCTCCCTGAGAACATTCCTTACCACTCGGTTTAGACCAGGAGTTCCTCAAAAACGTTCATTGGGTTTTGTGGACGAGAGTGAAAGTTCATTGAGAACATTCATCACTAATTTTCGACCTAGGAGTTATTGGGAACTTCCTAGTGAACGAGAGTAATAGTTCATTGGGACTACCTTCACCGCTCGGTTTTCGACCTAGGAGTTATTGGGAACTTCCTGGTGAACGAAAGTGATAGTGCATTGGGGACTTCCTTCATCGCTCGGTTTTTGAGAGTGACTGTGGCTACAACTTCGCCTCTGTCTTCATTCATCTTTTCGATACGACCGTTTGGGACTTCTACGTGAGGAGTTCT
The DNA here is from genome assembly GCA_034642375.1 of Vigna nakashimae. Lineage (NCBI taxonomy): Eukaryota > Viridiplantae > Streptophyta > Magnoliopsida > Fabales > Fabaceae > Vigna > Vigna nakashimae. The sequence continues at coordinate 11,231,404 of CM067767.1, forward strand.
TCCTTAGTGGGCTTCTTATTTGTGTCCGTTCTTCCTTTACATACTTATGAATATAACTCTCTTGGATAAGTTTTTCGATCTCATCTTTTAATGTTGTGCATTCTTCCGTAGTATGCCCCATGTTTTGATAATATCGACAGTGCTTCGTTTCATCTGCATTTTTAGGTGTATTATCTTTTCGGATTGAGAGAAGCGCAACATTAAGGGCTTCCTCGAGAATTCTTGCCTTGGGTGCATTGAGAGTTGTATAATGATTAAACGTGGGTGTTTGAGGAAAATCCCTCCAAGGAGGACCTTCATTTGCGTTGTTATTGTCAAACAGTTGTTTTCCTTCCTTCTTTTTCCACCTATAGAATCTTCCTACTGTGTTTTTTCTTTGAGTTTCTAATATCTTCAATACAAATAAACTCAACAACTCTTTCCTGGAGTTCGTCCATAGTTTTAGGTGGTCGCGCATATAAGTTTTCAGCAAATGATCATGTCCTTAGGCATGAAGGCAAATTGTTGATGATGAAAATGTGATTGATATCCTTAACTCGTCGTGCGGTCTCATTATACCTTTTCATAATGGCCTTCAAGGTTTGTTCCTTCTCCTGTTTAGTGTTCACCAATTCCGCTTACGTTAGCTATTGTACCCGGCTGAACACATATTGTCTTTCAAAAAGAGCTTGCATAGTAGCGAAATAATCCATTGTATTTGGGGGAAGGGTGTTGTACCATGCTAATGCCTCCCCCTGAGTGATAATGAGAAAGCCCTGCACATGACCGAGTCGCTATTTTGTGTAGAACGTCATTGCGTTAACGAATGTCCTGAGGTGATCATCTGGATCAGTTGAGCCACCATATTTATCTAATGTAGGAGGAGTTTTTTTTCGGCATTGGAGTTTATATGATGGTCATCGTGAAGGGAAGCAAACTGGTAGGCCGAACGATTTGTAGAGGCATTGGGTTATGTGTTATCTGATGGACAAATTTATGAGCACCAAAATATGATGTCACAAACTTGTTTCACAATCGGCAAGTATGACCGAATCGTTCAAGTAATAAACTTGGTAAGACCAAGTATCGTTCTCCCAAAGGACTCACGGCCTAGTTTAGTTGTGTGGTTTGTTGATTAGCTAAGACTTAAGAACGAAATATTTGGAGTTTAATATGAAAGACAGAAAATAAACATGTATGCATGAGGTTTTGATCAATGGCAAAAGCAAAAGATAAACACTTTCAATGAAATTAATGTATGAATATGTTGTTGGGGGTCAATTTCATCTTATCCACTCTCATATATTTTAGGAATTCAACATTCAAATCATCATTGTTAATGCCACTCTCTAAAGTACCTTTCTAGAAGGCTTCTCCCTAATCACGAGTTCATACAATTCCTAGCATTCCTAATGATCAGTTCATAAGTTCAGGAACTTAACGACAACCAACATAATATTGGGAGAAATTCCCCGGATCTAGACTTCCCCGTACGTTCCCGTATCGACAAAACCAATAATCATGCATCGAATGAGTTAAACAATGCAAGCATTAAGCAAAGAGGAAAAACCCTAACTAATGATGAAAGAAAGCATAAGTCTTAATTAAAAGATGTAAAAACAGATTCCATATATGAGAGCTTCAAAAGATTACATTGATTCCCCAACAAACATACAAAGTTTAGTTCACCATATTCATGGTGAACCTAGATGAATAACAATGAAAGAATGAAAGAATAAACCCTAAAAAGGTGAAGAGGTAGCCTGAGCATCCAAGATCCTCCTTCAAAGGGGTGGAAGAGAGAGTGTTTGCCTCGTTTCTGCCAAAGATCTCTAACCCTAGGAAACCCTAAAGCTTATATATCATTCGTAAATTACAAAAAGTTAAGTCCAAGCCCATTAAAGTGCCGCTCAGCGGTAAAATACCGCTCAGCGGTGAGTGCGTGACTTGTTTTCTCCCCTCAGCGACCATTTTGCCCCTCAGCGGACCTCCCGCAAACTCCTGAGTGCCGCTCAGCGGTAAACTGCCGCTCAGCGGTGACTTCGGCTTCTCCTTTTGCACTTTTTAATGTCTTTTCTGATTTCATCTCTCTCCTTCTTCACTTCTTTCACCAAATTCACCTCAAAACCTGCACAAAAACACTGAAATCAAGCATAAATCTGTCCAGCTCTCTTATTTCTGAAAATATGAATAAAAGTATGATTTCAAGCTAGTTTCTAAGTATAAAGGTTGCTTTTAGTATCAATTTTAAGCATGAAAATAACAGTTTTTCAACTGTTATCACAACCCCAAACTTAGAACTTTGCTTGTCCTCAAGCAAACAAAATGTAACTCAATCTCCAACCAATTCATATGATGGTTCACTCATTCAAAAATCCTCTTTTTCAAGATAAGTAACAACTTCACTCAAACTTATGACCAAGAGTTCATTCAAGATGTGCACATGCTTTAGTGTTCACAAAGTCATTTAAATTCCAACAAATGTTATTTTTCATGAATGATCAATCAATTAAGCATGGATGTTCATGTGCTTATGGAATATTTCCTCACTAGGTAAAGTGTTTCACTCAACACACAAGTGTATAAGAGGTAAAGTGTTTCACTCATTCACTCCACTATCACAATGTTACATGAATTAACTTTGCCTTTCATTTTACCATAATCAAAAACATTCACAAGCATGCATCATCACAAGGACTTTTCAATGGCTTATAACGTGGCTGGGCTAACAAGAAAATTGGTTTTTCTGGATCACAAAATCCTTGAGTTAAGAGAATCATAACAACACAATTATTCTTATTCATTCCCAACTTTCTTTTGCCTTTGCATTCGCATTGAGCTTTACTTCTTCTTTTCTTTTCTTTTCTTTCTCTTTTTCTTTTTCTTTTTCTTTGCATATTCTTACTTTTTAGCTCTTAGCTCAATGCTTTTCATGTTTTCCCAACAACCCCAAACTTGAACATTTAACAATACCACACAAGATCTTCTACTTAACTCAAGGTAAAGATTTTCAATCAAGGTTTTTCAGTGTATGTTCAAGGCTAAGGGTTCAAAGGATAGAACACAAAGTGTTCTCTTTTAGTGGGCTAACTTTATGAATTTGGCCAATAAAAAGGGTTCCAACAAACGGCCTTGATCACATGATGCAAAACAAGCAATTGATTCAATCATAGAAAACCTGGGCAAAGTCATTCATGCTTTCAAAGTAATAGCATTCAACAATAACAACTCTGGAGCTTAAAACCTCACATATAAGCTCATTCACATTTGACGTACACATCCTGCTTAATCGCACAATCACAATCATGATAACATGCATTTGTTCACAAAGCTTGTGAATCACCTGTATAAGCATTTTAATGTGCACATCATCTCAACATCAATTAATCATAAGCATCATTCAAACATTACTTATCAAGCAATCACAGTTAGTAGCAAACCATCACACAAACCAGGTGTCCAATAGAGTACATCAACCCTAATCTAAAAACAACGTAAAATACTTACAAGATACTGGGTTGCCTCCCAGTAAGCGCTTGTTTAACGTCCCGAGCCTGACCCAAACTTTCAAGGATCAACCAACAACATCATTGTGGAAAATTGCTGCACCTCTCCCCCTAGATAGGTGATAACAATTGAAAAAATGTTATTTTCATGCTTAAAATTGATACTAAATGCAACCTTTATACTTAGAAACTAGCTTGAAATCACAATTTTATCCATATTTTCAGAAATAAGAGAGCTGGACAGGTTTATGCTTGATTTCAGTGTTTTTGTGTAGGTTTTAAGGTGAATTTGGTGAAAGAAGTGAAGAAGGAGAGAGATGACATTAGAAAAGACATGAAAAAGTGCAAAAGAAGAAGCCGAAGTCACCGCTCAGCGGCACTTTACCGCTGAGCGGCACTCAAGAGGTTGCGGGAGGACCGCTGAGGGGCAAAATGGCCGCTGAGGGGAGAAAACGAGTCACGCAACCACTGCTGAGCGGTATTTTACCGCTGAGCGGCACTTTAATGGGCTTGGGCTTATCTTTTTGTAATTTACGAATGCTATATAAGCTTTAGGGTTTCCTAGGGTTAGACATCTTTGGTAGAAACGAGGCAAACACTCTCTCTATCACCCCTTTGAAGGAGGATCTTGGATGCTCAGGCTACCTCTTCACCTTTATTGGGTTTATTCTTTCATTCTTTCATTGTAATTCATCTAGGTTCACCATGAATATGGTGAACTAAACCTTGTATGTTTGTTGGGGAATCAATGTAATCTCTTGAAGCTCTCATATATGGAATTTATGCTTACATCTTTTAATTAAGACTTATGCTTTCTTTCATCATTAGTTAGGGTTTTTCCTCTTTGCTTGATGCTTGCATAGTTTAACTCATTCAATGCATGATTATTGGTTTTGTCGATACGGGAACGTACGGGGAAGTCTAGATCCGGGGAATTTCTCCCAATATTATGTTGGTTGTCGTTAAGCTCCTGAGCCTATAAACTAATCATTAGGAATGCTAGGAATTGTATGAACTCGTGATTAGGGAGAAGCCTTCTAGAAAGGTACATTAGAGAGTGGCATTAACAATGATGATTTGAATGTTGAATTCCTAAAATATATGAGAGTGGATAAGATGAAATTGACCCCCAACAACATATTCATTCATATATTTCATTGAAAGTGTTTATCTTTTGCTTTTGCCATTGATCAAAACTTCATGCATACATGTTTATTTTCTGTCTTGCATATTAAACTTCAATTATTTCGTTTGTAAGTCTTAGCTAATCAACAAATTACATAACTAAACTAGGCCGTGAGTCCTTTGGGAAGAACGATACTTGGTCTTACCAAGTTTATTACTTGAACGATTCGGTCATACTTGCCGATTGTGAAACAAGTTTGTGACATCATATTTTGGTGCTCATAAATTTGTCCATCAAGTTTTTGGCGCCGTTGCCGGGGACTCGTGGTTTAACTGGTTAATTTGTGTGATTATTGATTATCTTTGACTTTAATTTTGAATTTCTGTTTTTATTTTTCTGTTTTTATTTTATTTTATTTGATTTTATTTGATTTGATTAGATTAGATTTTTCTGTTTTTATTTTATCTTTTTAGATTAGATTAGATTTTATTTTATTTTATTTTATTCTATCTTATTTTATCTTCTGAATATATATCTTCTCCTATATCTTTTTGTGCTAACAAATATTTTCTAGGGTTTTGTTTTCTTGTGTATGCAGGAAGCAATTAGAACAAGGAGTAAGAAAACAACAGAACCTCTTCTTGAAGGATTAGAAGACAGTAGACGGAGGAGAAGAATCAGAACGTCTAGAGAACTTTTCCCTTCTCCAGAAACTCTCTTACAGTCATCACCACAAGGTTCTGTTCATAGCACAGGAAATATGGAGAATAATAATGGTAGAAGAACTCTTGCAGATTACACCAATCTTGCTGGACCTCAGCACTTTAACAGCATAGCTAGACCTAGAGTCAATGCAGCCAACATGGAGGTCAAACCAGCACTGATTCAACTGGTGAAGAGTAATCAATTTAATGGGTTATCTCATGAAAGCCCATATGAGCACCTCACTACCTTTAATGAGATTTGCAACACAGTCAAGATTAATGGGGTGCCAGACGAAGCTATCAAACTTAGCTTGTTTCCTTTCTCATTGGGAGGCAATGCTAAGCTTTGGTTGAACTCTTTTCCAGAAGAAAGTTTCACAGAGTGGGAAGCAGTGGTCACAAAATTTTTGAACAAATACTTTCCACAATCTAAGGTGACTAAAGGCAAGCAAGAGATTTCTTCATTCAAGCAGGGCATGGAAGAATCACTGGGGCATGCATGGGACAGGTATAAAAGCTTATTGCGTAAAACTCCCACGCATGGTTTTGAAGATCAGGAAGTAGTCTTAACTTTCCTTGGAGGGCTTGGTTCACAAACCAAGATGATGCTGGATGCCTCAGCAGGAGGCAATATCAAATGGAAAACTCCAAAGGAAGCAACTGAAATCATAGAAAACATGGCTACTAGTGATAATGAGCTGCACAGTGAGAGAGGAGCTCCTATGCAACAAAAAGGAGTTCTTCAATTACAAACACATGATGCCTTGCTAGCACAGAATAAAATTCTAAGTCAACAGCTGGAGACTCTGACTAAAAGTCTTGCTCAATTGCCCAAAGAGTTGAAATCTGCTGCACAGGTACAAACCCAGTTGTGCGAATTATGTGGAGGTGATCATATCAATGGTCAATGTGCTTTCCCAGTGGAAGCTGTGGAGGATGTTAATTTCATGGCTAATCAATTCCCGTACCGTCAAGGGAATTATAATCAGGGTTGGAAACCACATCCAAGCATTGGTCAAGGACAAACTGGGCAGGCTATTCAATATAATAAGCAGCAGCAACCAACCTTGTGGCAACAGTTATCTATGCTTAATGAAAGATCAACAAGGTTGGAAGAAACTCTTCAGCAATTCATACAGAAAACTGAATCTTCTCAAAAGAGCACTGAAGCTGCTATAAAGAATTTGGAGATTCAAATGGGTCAGATTACCAAGCAATTGGAAGAAAGGCCAAACAGAAACTTTGGGGCTAATACTGAGGTTAACCCTAGAGAAGAGTGCAAAGTGGTAAAGAGTGTGAATGAAGAGATAATTGAGTTAGAAGAAGGAGAAACAGAAGAGAGAAGACAAGAAGAAAGAAAGGACGTTTTTCCTTTTCCAATAAATAAAGAGAAACAAATGGACTTCACAGAATTATTCAGAATGGTGGATAATGAAGCACCTTGGGAACAGATTTTACAGAAAATTGCAGTTTATACAAAATCTGATGAAGAAATCTCTACAAAAAAGAGACGTAGAGATGATGAGGAGAAAAAGTGTATAACTGTAAAGAAAGAGTCATTCCCTCCCAAAGCATCAGATCCAGGTAGTTTTTCTATCCCTTGTACTATAGGGAAGAAAAAGGTAAAGAAAGTTCTCCTTGATCTAGGTTCAAGTGTTAACTTGATGCCTTATTCTTTATTGGAGCAAATTGGCACTGTTAAAATGAAACCTGTAAAGGATAATCTAGTGATGGCCGATGGATCTTCAAAGGAGCCATGTGGGATTGCAGAAGACATTGTGGTTTGTGTTGACAAACTTCAGTTTTTGGCAGACTTTGTGGTGATGAAGATGGAAACCGAGAAGATACCTATCATACTTGGAAGACCGTTTATGAAAACGGCCAGGGCTATCATAGAAGTAAATGAAGGTATAGTGGTGCTCTAGGATAGAGGGAGAGAGTGGTGGTGGATGTCTTCAAAGATGAGACACAAGGAAAGGAGGAAGAGGCTAGTTATAAAGCTGCATTTCGAGATGCACCCATGACTAGCAATAAAGATGAAAATCTTAAAGTTTCAGGTAACCATTGTTTGTTGTTTCAGGTACCCAAGAAAGAAGAGATTGGAAAAGGAGAAGAAATTCCTAGAGACTGGAAGAAAAGAAGACCCCAACTTGGCACACCTGCGAGAATCAAGAACAAGTTGTGGGTTATAAAGGGCTTTAAAGAGAAGGAGATGATAGAGATAGAGTCTCCATATTCTAGAAGAACCAAAACAGTCCAAAGGAAACAGTTGAAAAGTTGGTGGAGTGACAACATCAACTATAAAGAAGATGGAACATGAGCTTTATTGGGTCAAGCTAATGACGTTAAAGGAGCGCTTGCTGGGAGGCAACCCAGTGGATTTACAAACTTTTGATTTTTATTTTGGTTTTGTAATTGTTAATCTGTGAACATTATTTTGGACATTATTTTGTTGAATCCAGCATCTACTGAAGGATGCTAGGTGGATAAGTATCTACTGAAGGATACTAGGTTTGTAACACCTACTGATGGGTGTTGGTGAGAAAATTTTGCACCTACTGATGGGTGCTGGTAAGTTTGAAACACCTACTGATGGGCGTTGGTGGATTTTGGGTCAGGCTTGTGACGTTAAACAAGCGCTACCTGGGAGGCAACCCAGTTGATTGATTGTTTTTGTTTGTTTTATTTTAGTTAGGGTTTGCATAAGTATTTTAAACATTGAATTGCAGGGAACCAGTGAGAGGCATGTAGGGAAGGCACGTAGGTTAAGAAAAGAAGGAGAGGAGCACATCACGAAAGTGCCGCTGAGCGGTATTTTACCGCTGAGCGGTACTATCGCAGAATGGGCTTTAAGTTCCCCTTAGCGGGACCCAAGCCCATTAGGGTATTTTTATACCTCAAGCTGCGTTTTAGGGTTTCTTTCCAGGCACAAACACTTCCACACATCTTCTCCAAGGTTTTCCACATCTTTTCACTCTTACCTCTTAAGGAAATTTCTCTTCCACTCACTTTTTCACTAGTGTGCCATCAAAGTTTGGGATTGGAAGAGAGCATTCCAGCTTGGAAGCATTCTCATTGCATCTAGTATCTCCACCCAAGTAAGTAAAATGCATTTTGTTCATTCTAGGGTTCTTGATTTTGAATGTGATTGTCAAAGCATGAATATTTAGGGGTTTTGATTTCTATGCATGATTTGATGATATATTTGATGTTTGAACCGATTAAACTGCATGATTATGAACTGGAAAACTGAAAATTGCATTTGGGTGGAGTTAGGAAAGCTTCAAAACAGGTTTTTCAAAAATCTGCAGAGTTACCGCTGAGGGGTAAATTGCCGCTGAGCGGCACTCTGCCAGATTTGATTTTTCTGGTTGTTTGCGTGTTGCAATGTGGTACTGGTGGCGCTGAGGGGAAATTCTGGCCCTCAGCGGTGGTTTAGCTTTGAAAGGAGTTGTGTTCTGTGTTTTGCTAATGATTAACATCATGTTCTGTGGTTTTGTATTTGTGTTTGAATGTAGGAATGGCATCCTCTTCAGGAAAGAGATTGAAAACCATGGCAACCAAGAAGAAGGAAAAGGAACCAGAGCAACCCCACTCTAGCAGGTTCCTCTCTAGGAAACATGAGAAGCACTTTAGGGTGGTTCAGGACAGGAGACTTCTGATGGAGAGAAAGGTTGGAATGATACCTAACTTTGCTCCTCAATTTGGAGAGCAAGTGTTAGGGAATGACTGGGGAAAGCTAGCCACTTATCCTGCACCTGCCAATATAGTTGTGGTAAAGGAATTCTACACCAATGCAAAGAAGATTGGTGATTATCCAGCTGAGAATTATTTGGGCTATGTCAGAGGCCATGCTATCAGGTATGATCCTGATTCTATCAACAACTTCCTGGATACTGTGTGGGCTGGTGAGCAATGTCAGTTTGCTCTTTGCATGGAGGAAGGTGCTGATATTGAGGATGTGGAGAGAGCACTATGTATACCTGGAGGACACTTCCAAAGGAATAGATCTGGCTCAGTGGTTAATATTAGGAGGACAGATTTGACTCCTCTTGCAAAGTATTGGATGGCATTTTCTCATGCCAACATTCAGCCATGTTCACATGTGTCAGATATTACTCTCAGCAGGGCACTATTCATCTACTGTGCTATCAGAAATTTGAATGTTAATATTGGGCAGGTGATAGGTGATGAGATTAGTGTGTGTGCTAACACCTCAAACAACAAAGCACCACTAGGACATCCTTCTTTGATCACTCACCTTTGCAAGCTAGCTGGGGTGGACACTTCTGTTCCACCATTTGAGAGGCCAAGGAAAGCTATTGATGAGGCGTATTATAGACAGTACTGTGGAGGTGAGGATGTAGCTCAGCCAGTTCCACCACGCCGGGCTAGAAGAGAGAGAGGGCCAGCACAGAGCCAGACATCTGCTGATACACATGAAGCAGAGCCATTCGAGATGAGGGACATGTATATGTCTCTTATAGGTGCTCAGTTGCAGTCCATTCACAGAGGGCAGGTGGCCACTGCTGAGATGATAGTGGGGATGTATGATACACCTCCAGCCCACAGGTGGACTATGGATGAATTCCATAATGTAGTAGCTTGGCCAGAAGAACCAGTGCATGGAGGAGGAGCTGGTGCAGCTGAAGCTTCAGCTAGAGATATGGAAGAAGATGAAGCTAATGAGGAAGATGCATTTGAGGATGATGAAGATGAGGAGGAAGAGGAAGATACAGAGGACAACTCAGATTGATGAGGAGCTGAGATAGCATTTACTGATGAATGCTATCATATGAACTTATGCTTTTGTGGTTTAAGTTTTCTGAACTTATTTGTTTTTGTTTTTAGATTAGGGTATGATGTACTCTATTGAATACCTGGTTTGTGTGATGGTTTGCTATTAACTGTGATTGTTTGATAAGTAATGCTTGAATGATGCTTATGATTGATTGATGTTGAGATGATGTGCACATTAAAATGCTTATACAGGTGATATCATGCATTTGTTCACACAGCTTGTGAATCACCTGTATAAGCATTTTAATGTGCACATCATCTCAACATCAATTAATCATAAGCATCATTCAAGTATTACTTATCAAACAATCACAGTTAATAGCAAACCATCATAAGAAACCAAGTGTTCAATAGAGTACATCAAACCCTAATCTAAAACAAAAGTAAATAAGTTCAGAAAACTTAAACCACAAAAGCATAATCATATGATAGCATTCATCAGTAAATGCTATCTCAGCTACTCATCAGTCTGAGCTGTCCTCTGTATCTTCCTCTTCCTCTTCATCATCATCATCAAATGCATCCTCCTCCTCAGCTTCATCTTCTTCCATATCTCTTGCTGAACCTTCAGCTGCTCCAGCTCCTCCATGTACTGGTTCTTCTGGCCAAGCTACTACATTATGGAATTCATCCATAGTCCACCTGTGGGCTGGAGGATTATCATACATCCCCACTATCATCTCAGCAGTAGCTACCTGCCCTCTGTGAATGGACTGCAACTGAGCACCTATAAGAGACATATACATGTCTCTCATCTGAAATGGTTCTACTTCATGTGCTTCAGCAGATGTTTGGCTCTGTGCTGCTGGCCCTCTCTCTCTACGAGCCCGGCGTGGTGGAACTGGCTGAGCTGCATCCTCACCTTCACAATACTGTCTGTAATACGCCTCATCAATGGCTTTCCTTGGTCTCTCAAATGGTGGAGCAGAAGTGTCCACCCCAGCTAGCTTGCAAAGGTGAGTGATCAAAGAAGGATGTCCTAGTGGTGCTTTGTTGTTTGAGGTGTTAGCACATACACTAATTTCATCAGCTATCACCTGCCCAATATTAACATTCAAATTTCTGATAGCACAGTAGATGAATAGTGCCCTGCTGAGAGTAATATCTGACACATGTGAACATGGCTGAATGTTGGCATGAGAAAATGCCATCCAATACTTTGCAAGAGGAGTCAAATCTGTCCTCCTAATGTTAACCACTGAGCCAGATCTATTCCTTTGGAAGTGTCCTCCAGGTATACACAGTACTCTCTCCACATCCTCAAAGTCAGCACCTTCCTCCATGCTAAGGGCAAACTGGCATTGCTCAGCAGCCCACACAGTATCCAGGAAGTTGTTGATAGAATCAGGATCATACCTGATAGCATGGCCTCTGACATAGCCCAAATAATTCTCAACTGGATAATCACCAATCTTCTTTGCATTGGTGTAAAATTCCTTCACCACAGCTATGTTGGCAGGTGCTGGATAAGTGGCTAGCTTTCCCCAATCATTCCCTAACACTTGCTCTCCAAATTGAGGAGCAAAGTTAGGTATCATTCCAACCTTTCTCTCCATCAGAAGTCTCCTGTCCTGAACCACCCTAAAGTGCTTCTCATGTTTCCTAGAGAGGAACCTGCTAGAGTGGGGTTGCTCTGGTTCCTTTTCCTTCTTCTTGGTTGCCATGGTTTTCAATCTCTTTCCTGAAGAGGATGCCATTCCTGCATTCAGACACAAATACAAAACCACAGAACATGATGTTAATCATTAGTAAAACACAGAACACAACTCCTTTTGAAGCTAAACCACCGCTGAGGGCCAGAATTTCCCCTCAGCGCCACCAGTACCACATTCCAGATCACAACAAACCAGAAAAACCAAATCTGGCAGAGTGCCGCTCAGCGGCAGTTTACCCCTCAGCGGTAACTCTGCAGATTTTTGAAAAATCAGTTTTAAAGCTGTCCTAACTCCACCCAAATGCAATTTTCAGTTTTCCAGTTCATAATCATGCAGTTTAATCGGTTCAAACATCAAATATATCATCAAATCATGCATAGAAATCAAAACCCCTAAATATTCATACTTTGACAATCCCATTCAAATTCAAGAACCCTAGAATGAACAAAATGCATTTTTCTTACTTGGGTGGAGATACTAGATGCAATGAGAATGCTTCCAAGCTAGAATGCTCTCTTCCAACCCCAAACTTTGATGGCACACTAGTGAAAAAGTGAGTGAAAGAGAGATTTTCTAAAGAGGGAAGAGTGAAAAGATGTGGAAAACCTAAGAGAAGATGTGTGGAAGTGTTTGTGCAGAGAAAAGCCAGAAAATATAAGACTTTGCACAGCTTAGGGTTTAAAATACCCTAATGGGCTCGGGTCCCGCTAAGGGGAACAAAAGCCCAACCTGCGAGAGTACCGCTCAGCGGTAAAATACCGCTCAGCGGCACTTTCGTGATGTGCTTCTCTCCTTCTTTTCTTGACCTACGTGCCTTCCCTACATGCCCCTCATTGGTTTCCTGCAATTCAATGTTAAAAATGCTTATGCAAACCCTAACTAAAATAAACAAACAGAAACAATCAATCAACTGGGTTGCCTCCCAGGTAGCGCTTGTTTAACGTCACGAGCCTGACCCAAAATCCACCAACACCCATCAGTAGATGTTTCAAACTTACCAGCACCCATCAGTAGGTGCAAAATTTTCTCACCAACACCCATCAGTAGGTGTTACAAACCTAGTATCCTTCAGTAGATACTTAACCACCTAGCATCCTTCAGTAGATGCTAGATCCAACAAAATAATGTCCAGAATAATGTTCACAAATTAAAAGTTACAAAACCAAATCAAAAGTCAAACGTTTGTAAATCACTGGGTTGCCTCCCAGCAAGCGCTCTTTTAACATCATTAGCTTGACCCTGTTAAAGCTCGTGTTCCATCTTCTTTATAGTTGATGTTGTCCTTCCACCAACCTTTCAATTGTTTCCTTTGGACTGTTTTGGTTCTTCTAGAATACGGAGACTCTATCTCTATCATCTCCTTCTCTTTAAAACCCTTTATAACCCACAACTTGTTCTTGAGTCTTACAGGTGTGCCAAGTTGGAGTCTTCTTTTCTTCCAGTCTCTAGGAACTTCTTCTCCTTTTCCAATCTCTACTTCCTTGGGTACCTAAAAAAACAAACAATGGTTACCTGAAACTTCAAGATTTTCATCTTTACCTCTAGTCATGGGTGCATCTCGAAATGCAGCTTTATAACTAGCCTCTTCCTCCTTTGCTTGTTTTTCATCTTTGAAGACATCCACCACCACTCTCTCCTCTCTGTCTTGGAGCACCACTATACCTTCATTTACATCTATAATGGCTATGGCCGTTTTCATAAACGGTCTTCCAAGTATGAAAGGTATTTTTTCGGTCTCCATCTTCATCACCACAAAGTCTGCCAAAAACTGAAGTTTGCCAACACAAACTACAATGTCTTCCGCAATCCCACATGGCTCCTTTGAAGATCCATCGGCCATTACTAAATTAACCTTTACAGGTTTCATTTTAACATTGCCAATTTGCTCCAGTAAAGAATAAGGCATCAAGTTAACACTTGAGCCTAAATCAAGGAGAGCTTTCTTTACCTTTTTCTTCCCGATAGAACAAGGGATAGAAAAACTACCTGGATCTGCTGCTTTTGGTGGGAATGACTCTTTCTTAACAGTTATACACTTTTCTTCCTCATTATCTCTACGTCTTCTTTTTGTAGAGGTTCCTTCATCAGATTTTGTGTAAACTGCTATTTTCTGTAGAATTTGTTCCCAAGGTGCTTCATTATCAACCATTCTGAATAAATCTGTGAAATCCATTGGTTTCTCCTGATTTGTTGGAAAAGGAAAAATGTTCTTTCTTTCTACTTCTCTTCTCTCTTCTCTCTTCTGTTTCCCTTTCTTCTAACTCAATTATCTCTTCATTCATACTCTTGACCACTTTGCACTCTTCTCTGGGGTTAACCTCAGTATTAGCCCCAAAATTTCTGTTTGGCCTTTCTTCCAATTGCTTGGTAATCTGACCCATTTGAATCTCCCAATTCTTTATAGCAGCTTCAGTGCTCTTTTGAGAAGATTCAGTTTTCTGTATGAATTGCTGAAGAGTTTCTTCCAACCTTGTTGATCTTTCATTAAGCATAGATAAATGTTGCCACAAGGTTGGTTGCTGCTGCTGCTTATTATATTGATTAGCTTGCCCAGTTTGTCCTTGGCCAATGCTTGGATGTGGTTTCCACCCTTGATTATAATTCCCTTGACGGTATGGAAACTGATTAGCCATGAAATTAACATCCTCCACGGCTTCCACTGGAAAAGCACACTGGCCATTGATGTGATCACCTCCACATAGTTCGCACAACTGGGTTTGTACCTGTGCAGCAGATTTCAACTCTTTAGGTAATTGAGCCAAAGCTTTAGTCAGAGTCTCCAGCTATTGAGTTAGAATCTTATTCTTGGCTAGCAAGGCATCATGTGTTTGCAATTGAAGAACCCCTTTTTGTTGCATAGGAGTTCCTCTTTCACTGTGCAGCTCATTATCACTAGTAGCCATGTTTTCTATAATTTCAGTTGCTTCCTCTGGAGTCTTCCATTTAATATTGCCTCCAGCTGAGGCGTCCAGCATCATCTTGGCTTGTGAACCAAGCCCTCCAAGGAAAGTTAGGACTACTTCTTGATCTTCAAAACCATGCGTGGGAGTTTTACGTAACAAGCTTTTATACCTGTCCCATGCATGTCCCAGTGATTCTTCCATGCCCTGCTTGAATGAAGAAATCTCTTGTTTGCCCTTAGTTACCTTAGATTGTGGGAAGTATTTATTTAAAAATTTTGTAACCACTGCTTCCCATTCTGTGAAACTTTCTTCTGGAAAAGAGTTCAACCAAAGCTTAGCATTGCCTCCCAATGAGAAAGGAAACAAGCTAAGTTTGATAGCTTCGTCTGGCACCCCATTAATCTTGACCGTGTTGCAGATCTCATTAAAGGTAGTAAGGTGCTCATATGGGCTTTCGTGAGATAACCTATTAAATTGATTACTCTTTACCAGTTGAATTAATGCTGGCTTGACCTCCATATTGGCTGCATTGACTCTAGGTCGAGCTATGCTGTTGAAGTGCTGAGGTCCAGCAATATTAGTGTAATCTGCAAGAGTTCTTCTAGCATTATTGTTCTCCATACTCCCTGTGCTATGAACAGAACCTTGTGGTGATGATTGTAAGAGAGTTTCTGGAGAAGGGAAAAGTTCTTTAGACGTTCTGATTCTTCTCCTCCTTCTACTCTCGTCTAGACCTTCAAGAAGTGGTTCTGTTGTTTTCTTACTCTTAGTTCGAATTGCCTCCTGCATACACAAGAAAACAAAACCCTAGAAAAGATTTGTTAGCACAAAAAGATATCGGAGAAGATATATATTCAGAAGATAAAAAGATTTAGAAGATAGAATAAAATAAGATAGAATAAAATCTAAACTAACCTAAAAGATAAAATAAAATTAAATCTAATTTAATAAAATCTAATCTAATCTAAAAAGATAAATAAGATAAAATAAAATAAAAACAGAAAAATAAAAACAGAAATTCAAAATTAAAGTCAAAGATAATCAATAATCACACAAATTAACCAGTTAAACCACGAGTCCCCGGCAACGGCGCCAAAAACTTGATGGACAAATTTATGATCACCAAAATATGATGTCACAAACTTGTTTCACAATCGGCAAGTATGACCGAATCGTTCAAGTAATAAACTTGGTAAGACCAAGTATCGTTCTTCCCAAAGGACTCACGGCCTAATTTAGTTATGTGATTTGTTGATTAGCTAGGACTTACAAACGAAATAATTGGATTTTACTATGCAAGACAGAAAATAAACATGTATGCATGAAGTTTGATCAATGGCAAAGACAAAAGATAAACACTTTCAATGGAATATATGAATGAATATGTTGTTGGGGGTCAATTTCATCTCATCCACTCTCATACATTTTAGGAATTCAACATTCAAATCATCATTGTTAATGCCACTCTCTAAAGTACCATTCTAGATGGCTTCTCCCTAATCACGAGTTCATACAATTCCTAGCATTCCTAATGATTAGTTCATAAGTGCAGGAGCTTAACGACAACCAATATAATATTGGGAGAAATTCCCCAGATCTAGACTTCCCCGTACGTGCCCGTATCGACAAAACCAATAATCATGCATTGAATGAGTCAAACTATGCAAGCATTAAGCAAAGAGGAAAACCCCTAACTAATGATGAAAGAAAGCATAAGTCTTAATTAAAAGATGCAAGCATAAATTCCATATATGAGAGCTTCAAGAGATTACATTGATTCCCCAACAAACATACAAGGTTTAGTTCACCATATTCATGGTGAACCTAGATGAATTACAATGAAAGAATGAAAGAATAAACCCAATAAAGGTGAAGAGGTAGCCTGAGCATCCAAGATCCTCCTTCAAAGGGGTGGAAGAGAGAGTGTTTGCCTCGTTTCTGCCAAAGATGTCTAACCCTAGGAACCCCTAAAGCTTATATAACATTCGTAAATTACAAAAAGATAAGTCCAAGCCCATTAAAGTGTCGCTCAGTGGTAAAGTACCGCTCAGCGGTAGTTGCGCGTCACGTTTCTTCCCCTCAGCGGCCATTTTGCCCCTCAGCGGACCTCTCGTGGCTTCCTGAGTGCCGCTCAGCGGTAAAATGCCGCTGAGCGGTGACTTCGACTTCTCCTTTTGCACTCTTTGATTCCTTTTCTGATTCCCTCTCTCTCATTCTTCACTTCTTTCACTAAATTCACCTTAAAACCTGCACAAAAACACTTAAATCAAGCATAAACCTGTCCAGCTCTCTTATTCCTGAAAATATGGATAAAAGCATGATTTCAAGCTAGTGTTTAAGTCTAAAGGTTGCTTTTAGTATCAAATTTAAGCATGAAAATAACAGTTTTTCAACTGTTATCACAACTCCTTCTGACGTAATTTTCCTCTTTCAATATTGAATTCATTGTCACTAGTAGCCATATTTTCAATAATTTCAGTTGCTTCCTCTGGAGTTTTCCATTTCATGTTTCCTCCTGCTGACGCATCCAACATCATCTTGGTTTGTGAACCAAGCCCTCCAAGGAAAATTAAGACTACTTCCTGTTCTTTAAAACCATGCGTGGGAGTTTTACGCAATAAGCTTTTATACCTGTCCCATGCATGCCCCAGTGATTCTTCCATGCCCTGCTTAAATGAAGAAATCTCTTGCTTGCCTTTAGTCACCTTAGATTGTGGAAAGTATTTGTTTAAAAATTTTGTGACTACTGCTTCCCACTCTGTGAAACTTTCTTCTGGAAAAGAATTCAACCCTTAGCATTGCCTCCCAATGAGAAAGGAAACAAGCTAAGTTTGATAGCTTCGTCTGGCACCCCATTAATCTTGACTGTGTTGCAAATCTCATTAAAGGTAGTAAGGTGCTCATATGGGCTTTCATGAGATAACCCATTAAATTGGTTGCTTTTTACCAGTTGAATCAGTGCTGGTTTGACCTCCATATTGGCTGCATTGACTCTAGGTCTAGCTATGCTGTTAAAGTGCTGAGGTCCAGCAATATTGGTGTAATCTGCAAGAGTTCTTCTACCATTATTGTTCTCCATATTTCCTGAGCTATGAACAGAACCTTGTGGTGATGATTGTAAGAGAGTTTCTGGAGAAGGGAAAAGTTCTCTAGACGTTCTGATTCTTCTCCTCCGTCTACTGTCTTCTAATCCTTCAAGAAGAGGTTTTGTTGTTTTCTTACTCCTTGTTCTAATTGCTTCCTGCATACACAAGAAAACAAAACCCTAGAAAATCTTTGTTAGCACAAAAAGATATAGGAGAAGATATATATTCAGAAGATAAAAGATTCAGAAGATAGAATAAAATAAAATAAAATCAAATCAAATCTAATCTAATCAAATAAGATAAAATAAAATAAAAACAGAAAAATAAAAACAGAAATTCAAAATTAAAGTCAAAGATAATCAATAATCACACAAATTAACCAGTCAAACCACGAGTCCCCGGCAACGGCGCCAAAAACTTGATGGACAAATTTATGAGCACCAAAATATGATGTCACAAACTTGTTTCACAATCGGCAAGTATGACCGAATCGTTCAAGTAATAAACTTGGTAAGACCAAGTATCGTTCTCCCAAAGGACTCACGGCCTAGTTTAGTTGTGTGGTTTGTTGATTAGCTAAGACTTAAGAACGAAATATTTGGAGTTTAATATGCAAGACAGAAAATAAACATGTATGCATGAGGTTTTGATCAATGGCAAAAGCAAAAGATAAACACTTTCAATGAAATTAATGTATGAATATGTTGTTGGGGGTCAATTTCATCTTATCCACTCTCATATATTTTAGGAATTCAACATTCAAATCATCATTGTTAATGCCACTCTCTAAAGTACCTTTCTAGAAGGCTTCTCCCTAATCACGAGTTCATACAATTCCTAGCATTCCTAATGATCAGTTCATAAGTTCAGGAGCTTAACGACAACCAACATAATATTGGGAGAAATTCCTCGGATCTAGACTTCCCCGTACGTTCCCGTATCGACAAAACCAATAATCATGCATCGAATGAGTTAAACAATGCAAGCATTAAGCAAAGAGGAAAAACCCTAACTAATGATGAAAGAAAGCATAAGTCTTAATTAAAAGATGTAAAAACAGATTCCATATATGAGAGCTTCAAAAGATTACATTGATTCCCCAACAAACATACAGAGTTTAGTTCACCATATTCATGGTGAACCTAGATGAATAACAATGAAAGAATGAAAGAATAAACCCTAAAAAGGTGAAGAGGTAGCCTGAGCATCCAAGATCCTCCTTCAAAGGGGTGGAAGAGAGAGTGTTTGCCTCATTTCTGCCAAAGATCTCTAACCCTAGGAAACCCTAAAGCTTATATATCATTCGTAAATTACAAAAAGTTAAGTCCAAGCCCATTAAAGTGCCGCTCAGCGGTAAAATACCGCTCAGCGGTGAGTGCGTGACTTGTTTTCTCCCCTCAGCGACCATTTTGCCCCTCAGCGGACCTCCCGCAAACTCCTGAGTGCCGCTCAGCGGTAAACTGCCGCTGAGCGGTGACTTCGGCTTCTCCTTTTGCACTTTTTAATGTCTTTTCTGATTTCATCTCTCTCCTTCTTCACTTCTTTCACCAAATTCACCTCAAAACCTGCACAAAAACACTGAAATCAAGCATAAACCTGTCCAGCTCTCTTATTTCTGAAAATATGAATAAAAGTATGATTTCAAGCTAGTTTCTAAGTATAAAGGTTGCTTTTAGTATCAATTTTAAGCATGAAAATAACAGTTTTTCAACTGTTATCATTATCCCACTATTTGCTTTCCTTTTTTCCCGACCGTTCGGGTTGGTGTGGTGGGATGGTTGTTGATTACGACTTGCCTCCTGGCTGTTATCGCAGTTGCGATCCCGTTGGGTTGTAGACGTCGAACATTGAGCGGATTGTTCGGCATGAGCATGTTTCGCTCTCAATGCCCCGATCTCCTCTTCGTGATTCTGTTGCATCTCCAACAATTGTGCTTGCACTTGCGCCTGCATCTCCGTCTGCATATCTCTGATCAGTTCTCTGGTGATTTGTTGCTCCTCCATGTTTCCTGTGGTCATCATTGGGTTTCTTCTACTTCTCTCTCGGTCCCACGGTGGACGCCAAAATGTTTATGCATATGTTGGGCCCAGAAACACATATTTTCTATCGTAGTCTTCTTATATTCTGACCTCTGAATCACGTGCTCTAAGTTTCTTCTTATTCGGGCCTTGGGGAGGATACCTACAAAAGGCACTCCAACGCTCAAGTCAATGACTGGTGTGATAATGTTCAGTATAGAGTAAGTACTCATAATTAGTTCAATCTGCTTACCTTTGCGGCTTAGCCTTCTACTTATAAGTTATTTCATGGATCCTAAACTGGCATAAGTTTAATAAAAGAAACTTAACTTTAGATTCGGTTTGTTACTCATAAACAACTTTCTTATCCTACAATCAATTATCAATATCTTTAATTAATTTATCAGTTGTTTATTTGTCCATAGGGTGTTGCTCCCTCCACTACCCCAAGTGCTTCTGCACTTCTCCACTATTTTCTTTTATTTCAAAAATACTCTACACTTCCCCATTATTTTCTTTTATTCCAAAAATACCCTACACCTCCCCATTATCCTCAACAATCTTTTCTTTCTTTCTCTACATTAATGAAGCATTCATATGACTTAGATTTAAACTTGTGATATATTGCAAAATATAAAATTAAGAGGAAACTTCAATATTAGTGCTTCTACCACTTCCATTTTATAAACTTAAAAGTTAGATGCAAATACAAAATAATAAACATAATAATATTAGTAGTAAATAATATATTATTATTATTATATACTAACTTTATAATGACAAAAAAACTAAATAAATTCCAAATCTTTAACAAATTACTTTTCTTTTATATTTTAAGTATTTAATAATATTTTTATATTATTTATCTAATAAATTAAATACTTTATTCAAGTTATTTGAGTCAAACATGTCGGTAAGTTAAAACATAATATAATGTTAAAAATTATAGATATTAAATGTAAAAAAACACACATATATAAACATTTTTTTAGAAATTTAGAACAAAATTTTACCATTTATTAAGTAATTTGAAGAGAAAAAAATATATAGAATAGTGAAAATAAGATTGAATCAAACTTATCTAAGGGATAGTATAAATAAAATTTTGGAATATATCACAAGTTTAAATATGAGCCATGTGAATGCTCCATTAATGTGGAAAGAGAAAGAGAAAGATTGTTGAATATAGTAAGGAGGTGTAAAGTATTTTTGGAATAAAAAAAATCATAAGGATGTGTAGAGTATTTTTGGAATAAAAAAAAATAATGGAGTGGTGCAGGAGCACTTGGGGTGGTGGAGGGAGCAACACCCTTGTCCATATCATTGGCCCTATTATAATAACTTAAGTGCAAGTGCAACATTAATAACTTAAGTGTCGATCTAACATATCAAGATGGTTGACAAAAGTAGCAGACGGAATGCTGACCGTTCGTTGTATCCCATATACCATACAACTATAATTTTAATATTTTTTATATTCTTAATTTTCAAGAAAATATTAATCTATTCTTGTCTAAAAATTTTATTCTTAATATGGGAGAAAGTAAAAAAATATTTTTCGAACAAAGCTCCAATGTTTATAAACTTTCTTATCTCTTTTATCCATTCTCTCGTGTCATAATTTACGTGTTTGGTGTGGAATGTTATCATGTTTTTTGTGTCTAAAAATGAGAAAAATATTTTCCTTCTGAGAGTAAAACACCAATTTACATGGGATGAAACCCAGAGAATGAAGGAAGCAAACAACGAACTTTAAAGTCGAGATTCCAGATTCAGATTCGAATCAGTAAATGGAAGCACTTTTTCTTACCTCGAGAATTGGGTTGATTTCAGGGCGACTCCAACAGTAGAGGACACTATTTAGGGCATTAACATAAACTAAAGATGAATAAAAAATAGTAAATAGAGGTCCACCATCTTTGAACCTCTTCCGCGATGCTTCCATTCCATAAAATCAGTGGCAAAAGAATCGTTAACCTCTTGTACTACCCCTCACTCTCCTTGTCCCTTCCTTCCGATCCAAGTGACTCACTCTGCTCACGCATGCCAACTCATGAAAACAAGGTCCCACGCTGGAACCACTAAGCCACGCAATGCAAGACCCCACCACTTCCGACGCTGATCACCGCAACCACCACGAAACTACGCCGTCGTCTAAGCGCACGGTCGCCGCCAACCCCCACCGGTCCAAGCGTCCCGTCTTCAAGGTGCTCCCGGGGCAGATCGCGTTCCGCCTCGTGTGCCACGCCTCCATCGTGGGCGGTCTCATCGGGAGCTCCGGCTCTATCGTCTCCCAGCTCCGCCGCGAGACCGCCTGCAAAATCCACTGCGAGGACTCCACCGCCAGTGCCGAGGACCGCGTTATCCTCGTCATCGGCTCCCTCTCGCCCCGCAAGGGCCTCCAGCTCGGCGACGGCGAGGTCGACGTTTCCAACGCGCAGGAAGCCGTCGTTAGGGTTTTCGAGAGGGTTTGGGAGCTGGAGGCCGAGAAAGGCATTAATTCTAACAGAGCCGTTAACGGCGAGGTCTTTTCCAAGTTGCTTGCACACACTTCGCAGATTGGTGCTGTTGTTGGCAAAGGAGGGAAGACCATCACCGCCATTAGGAACAGTAGTGGTGCCAAAATTAGGGTTTGCCCGCCTCCGCATTGCGCCGCCAAAGACGAGGAGTTAGTTCAAGTGAGTTTTTTTTTCTTGTAACAATTTGTGCTTTTTTTTGGTCAACCCGTTCGTTATTGTTCTTTTAGAATGAAAATCATGCTACAATGTGTGCTTGTGTGTGTGTGAGTGGATTGAGTTTTCTGTTTGAAATCATGGGGGAATTGACGCGCTTTATGCGAAAATAGAGTTCATTGAATCTGATCCGTGACTTTGCTTCTCTGCCAAATGTCAAGACTGAATTTATTTTCCCAGTAAGTAAATTGTCATTCAAAATCTCTATCACGTCGGTGACCTTCTTTGTTCTGTTCCTACTTCCTGCACTTCGATTTCATCTGATACCATGAGAGAACACGTGTTTTGTTGCATAGACGAATGCGGTATGCCCGCAATTTCTGCATATGATTTGGGTCCTATATCAATGTTTTCAATTACTACATGTTTATATTCCTGATATAATAAATATACTTCTTTATCTTTCAGTAATACTTTCTACTTTTTGTTTCCTTATCCAGTGCTCAACGTTTGTCTGAATTTTAACTGGGGCACCAAATGTCAACAAAAAGATGTTATGTCATTGTAAAACCGATTTTGATGGTTAAACTTACTTTGAAGTTGTTAGGGCCTGGCGAGTGTATGAGAGAAGGAGATATAGGAGGGAGATGGGCGAGGACGAGCAGAACATGGACGAACGTCCGGAGCAAGGGGCGAGGGAGATGGGCGAGGACGAGCAGAACATGGACGAACGTCCGGAGCAAGGGGCGAGGACGAGCGTCCCAACGATGGGCGAGGACGAACGTCCTAACATGGACGAGCGTCCTAAATAAAGACGAGCGTCCGCAGCGAAGAGGAGCGACAGTGTTCGTTTAATTGGCAAGCGGAAGATTAGGCGGGAATTCAAGGGGCGATCAGCGGAGTAAATTAGTAATAAATACAGTAAATAAGGACAGAATGATTCTTTCCAAATAATTACTAATTATTCCTTACCTTTTCTGGAAGGAGTGATTAATATTATTAATAGAGGGCACCTAGAGCTTAGGGGGGATGTTTTTTTGATTATTGGAATATTGTTAGAGAGGTTATGCTCTCGTGTGACTGAAGGAGACCCTGCTCCCAGTCATTGGTTGTGTTTGTGATTACTTAGTCTCAATAATAAAGATTTTTATTCATCTGAGTACGTTCGTTTACAGTGAGAGGCGAGTTACGTGGTCAGGCACGTAACAAGTGGTCCGACCTGCCGGATCTTATTGAAGGGAGGAAAGCGTAATGGAGGGGAGACTGAATGCTATGGAAGGGAGGATGGAGACCCTAGAAATCTCCATGGGCGGGCTGGAATCGGCAGTCCAGGAACTGGTGAGGATACTAGGAGAGCGAGGTCGACGGGAGGAGGGGCACCTTGATAGTAGCCAGGGGTCAGTAAATGGAAGAAGGAATGACGAGGATGAGAGAGTTGGCGGAGGCTTAGGAGGGGGAAGCCGAGAGGAGCAACCTTATTGGAGGAGGAAGGTTGAATTGCCCATGTTCGAAGGCAGCGAACCTATGAACTGGATTTATAGGGCGGACAAATTTTTCGAACTACAAGGGGTACCCGAGGACGAGAAGTTGCGCCTGGCGTACATCAGCATGGAGGGAATAGCAGGACACTGGTTCAGGTTTTGGAGGGAGAAAGCCAGGAACCGATCATGGGCCGGATTAAAAGAGGCATTAGTGGTTCGGTTTGGAGGAAGAAATCGAGGAACGGTCTTTGAGAGACTGGCATCCTGTAAACAGTCAGGGTCCGTGGGAGACTATATCCAAGAGTTCGAGGTGTTGGTGAGCCAAGCGGAACAAATACCCGAGGCACAGTTAATGGGGTATTTCATGGCCGGCCTACAGGAGGGGATTCGTGACCAACTCAGGTTGCTGGACCCAAAGGAATTTATGGATGTCATGAGACTAGCCAGGGACGTAGAGGCGTTCCAAGCAGGAACGAGGGGGAGTGGAGGAATCGGCAACAAAGGGCAGACGTGGGGAAAGACGAGCGGTTCAGTGGCAAGGGTGGATCCTAGCCGCTACAACCAGAACCGAACGAGCGCCGAAGGAGGCCCCAGGAGAGGAGATGAGCGTACGTTCTCTAACGCTCAAGGCAGGAACGTACGGGATTTACCGTACGCGGAGTACGTCAAGCGCAGGGAGGAAGGGAGGTGTTTCCGGTGCGGAGGACCGTTCGGTCCGGGCCACCGCTGTCCAGAAAGAGGGATTCGGATGCTGATCTTGGCCGAAGAAGAGGAGCCAGGAGGGGAAGAAGAGGTGGAGGTAGAATGCGAACAACTGGAGCTGTCTGCTCTCTCAGCAGGAGGGCTCACCCAGCCCCGAACGATGAAGTTGCACGGACAGATAGGGACGCAGCAGGTTTTGATCCTAATTGACAGTGGCGCCAGCCACAACTTCATAAGCAGGGAATTGGTAGAAGATCTATCCTTACCCGTAGTAGATACACCACCCTACAGGGTGAGTTTGGGGGATGGACGGAGGAAGGAGACGAGAGGATGTTGTGAATCAGTAACGGTTCAGGTAGGGGAGATTGTGATCAACGAACGTTTTCACTTGTTCGAATTGGGCGGGGTGGATGTGATACTGGGGGTCGAATGGTTGGCCAAGCTGGGCGAGGTAATCATAAATTGGGGGCAGCTAACCATGGCGTACGTACAAGCAGGGAACAGGGTTATCATCAAGGGAGATCCAACTCTAACTAGGAGGTTGGTGGAACCTGCAGCTTTGCTTAAAATGAAGGAAGTCGAGGTCTGGTTATTAATGTGGGAGTTGGGGGAGACAGAGAAGGAGAAGGAACCAAGAACGTACGTTCCGGAAAAAGAGACGTTCGGTCCAGGATTGACTCGGACGCAGACGCTCGACATGAAGCGAATCCTGGAACGTTACGCTGAAGTGTTTCACGAGCCGGACGGACTACCACCTGATAGGGGAATGGCTCATCGAATCCCCTTAAAGGAAGGTACAGACCCCGTAAATGTAAGGCCGTACAGATATCCCCATGTAATGAAGGAGGAGATTGAGAAACAGGTGGCGGAAATGCTGAAGGCAGGCGTTATAAGGTCAAGCACCAGTCCATATTCAAGCCCTGTAATTTTGGTAAAGAAGAAGGATGGCAGCTGGCGGTTTTGTGTGGACTACAGGGCCCTAAACCGGGCCACCGTACCTGACAAATTCCCTATTCCCTTGATAGAGGAGTTGTTGGACGAACTGAGGGGAGCCAAATACTTCTCAAAGGTGGATTTAAAGTCAGGCTACCATCAGATACGAATGGGAGTAGGTGACATAGAGAAAACGGCTTTCCGGACGCACCAGGGCCACTACGAATTCATGGTAATGCCGTTCGGCCTAACCAACGCGCCAGCCACTTTTCAGAGTGCCATGAACCAACTGTTACAACCTTACCTGCGGAAATTCGTACTGGTATTCTTTGATGATATATTGGTGTATAGCCGCACCTGGGAAGAGCACTTGGAGCATGTGGCGACGGTGCTAAGGGAGCTGGTGGCACATAGATGGGTGGCCAACAGGAAGAAATGCGAGTTCGGCAGAACTCAAATAGGGTATCTGGGCCATCGGATATCAGAGAAGGGGGTAGAGATGGACGAGGACAAGGTGCGGGCAGTGCTGGAGTGGGAGAAACCGAAGACAGTAAAGGCTTTGAGGGGTTTTCTGGGGCTGACAGGCTACTACAGGAGGTTCGTAAAGGATTATGGAAAGATTGCCCGGCCTTTGACCGACCTTCTCAAGAAAGGACAGTTTGCTTGGACGGAACAAGCAGAGGAAGCCATGCTTAAGTTGAAGAAGGCAATAACGACAGCACCTGTATTGATTCTGCCGGATTTTAACCAGCCGTTCCACATTGAGTGTGACGCGTCCGGGAGGGGGATTGGAGCGGTACTCATGCAAGGGAAGCAGCCCATAGCTTTCTTTAGCAAAGCGCTGTCGGAGGGATCGTTAGGGAAGTCAATCTATGAGAAGGAACTAATGGCGCTGGTTTTGGCCATACAACATTGGAGGCCGTACCTATTGGGGCAACGGTTTGTGGTTCACACGGATCAGAGGAGTTTGAAGTATCTCTTGGAACAACGCATCACCACTCAGAATCAGCAGAATTGGCTTGCAAAACTCCTGGGATACGACTTTGAGATCGTGTACAAATCAGGGGTGACCAACAAGGTGGCGGACGCCCTATCACGCAAGGATGAGGATGAGCTGCGGGACGAGAAGGAATTAACGGTGATGGTTCGGCCATATTGGCAAGATTTCAGGGAAATTTTGGAGGAAGTCGAGGCGGATGAGGAGTTACGGAAAGTGATTGATGACTTAAAGAAAGACCCCAACTCCCATCCCTCGTTCACGCTAGAGAACGAGCGTTTGCACTATAAAGGGAGGCTCGTGCTGTCAGCCCGTTCGGCCTGGGTGCCCAAGCTGATAGCCGAATTCCATTCCACACATACAGGAGGCCATTCAGGGGTCTACCGGACGTACCGCAAGGTGGCACAATCGCTGTATTGGGTGGGAATGAAGAAAGCAGTGACCGAATTCGTTGCCCACTGTCTAGTCTGTCAACAACATAAATATTTAACCTCATCACCGCAAGGACTGCTGCAGCCGTTACCCATTCCCAACGCCATCTGGGAGGAGATAAGTATGGATTTTATTGTCAAACTACCCAAGTCTAGAGGATATGATGCTGTATTAGTGGTGGTGGACAGACTCAGCAAATACGGACATTTCATACCCCTAAAACACCCTTATTCCGCACGCACTATAGCCGAAATCTTCGTGAAAGAGGTTGTCCGATTACATGGGGTACCACTATCTATCGTAAGTGACCGGGATCCACTGTTCTTAAGTAATTTTTGGAAGGAGTTGTTCAAGCTACAAGGCACTCGACTAAAGATGAGCACAGCCTATCATCCTGAGACGGATGGGCAGACGGAGGTTCTCAACAGGGTCTTGGAAGGGTATCTGAGATGTTTTTGTTCCGAACAGCCCAAGGGCTGGAGCACAGTGATACCGTGGGCGGAATACTGGTACAACACCAGCTATCAGGAATCAGCCAAATGCACGCCATTTGAAACTGTCTATGGGAGGCCGCCACCCTCCCTGCATAGGTTCGTCCCAGGAGAAACCTTAGTGGAGTCCGTCAGTCAGGAATTACAGACGAGAGATGAAGCCCTCCGCCAGCTAAAGTTCCATCTAGCCAGGGCACAAGAAGTAATGGTAAGGCAGGCAGACAAGGCGAGAAGACCGTCCCAAGTAGGAGTGGGAGATTGGGTCTATCTGAAGATTCGACCTCACCGTCAAACGACGGTGTCGTCCATGGTGCAGTCTAAATTGGCTGCTCGTTATTTTGGTCCCTTCTTGGTCATTCAGCAGGTAGGAGCAGTCGCATTTAAGCTGCAATTACCAGAGACCGCCCGCATACATCCCGTGTTCCATGTGTCACAATTAAAGAAGGCAGTAGGGGACCACCAGGTCGAGCCGGAGTTACCCAAAGATTTGGAGGTGGAGGAACCGTCTCCACGACCGGTCAGAGTGCTGGACAAGAGGCAAGTGCACCAGGGGGAGGACGTACGGCAGGAAGTCCTGGTCGAATGGCAAGAGGGAGGTCCTGACGGGGCTACATGGGAAGATGCCCTCACCATCCAAGACCAATATCCTGACTTCAACCTTGGGGACAAGGTTGATCTTCAGGGGGTGGGTAATGTTAGGGCCTGGCGAGTGTATGAGAGAAGGAGATATAGGAGGGAGATGGGCGAGGACGAGCAGAACATGGACGAACGTCCGGAGCAAGGGGCGAGGGAGATGGGCGAGGACGAGCAGAACATGGACGAACGTCCGGAGCAAGGGGCGAGGACGAGCGTCCCAACGATGGGCGAGGACGAACGTCCTAACATGGACGAGCGTCCTAAATAAAGACGAGCGTCCGCAGCGAAGAGGAGCGACAGTGTTCGTTTAATTGGCAAGCGGAAGATTAGGCGGGAATTCAAGGGGCGATCAGCGGAGTAAATTAGTAATAAATACAGTAAATAAGGACAGAATGATTCTTTCCAAATAATTACTAATTATTCCTTACCTTTTCTGGAAGGAGTGATTAATATTATTAATAGAGGGCACCTAGAGCTTAGGGGGGATGTTTTTTTGATTATTGGAATATTGTTAGAGAGGTTATGCTCTCGTGTGACTGAAGGAGACCCTGCTCCCAGTCATTGGTTGTGTTTGTGATTACTTAGTCTCAATAATAAAGATTTTTATTCATCTGAGTACGTTCGTTTACAGTGAGAGGCGAGTTACGTGGTCAGGCACGTAACAGAAGTTGATAGGATTTATGCGTAGATGTTGCTATTTTAAAATTAAGTTAGAATTGATTTTTAGTATAGTTTTTTTCTTTCAAAAGCTGATTAGAATTATTTCAATTTAGAATTAACATTGGATCTAACATCGATTCTTGAATGTGAAATAACGAACTTTTATTTAAAATTAGATTAGCTTGTATTTCATCGTCTAGCACAAATCTAAACATGCGAATCATAGATCCTAGTTTAATGTTTGGGATTTCTTTTAATGAACTTCGGAATTTAGACTTTTCATTGAGCAATGACTATTTGGAAGTATTTTTCTTTATCTGGGAGCTTGTTTGATTGACAGATAACTGGTGGCCTTTTGTCTGTAAAGAAAGCGCTGATTGCTGTATCTCACTGTCTTCAAGATTGTCCCCCGTTATCAAAAGTTTCTGTTTCTTCTAGTACACCCACTGTTAGCTCCTCTGATAGATTATCCTCTGATCCCAATGCTGAACTTTTTCCTCACCTTAATTCATTGTTAACCTCCATGGAAGGTTTATCTGTATATGAACGGACCACAAACTCTAATGAAACATCTGGCAGTGACTCAAAAGGAGCAGAGCACAAAGTTGTGTTCAGACTCCTTTGCTCTAATAATGTAGCTGGGAGCGTGATTGGCAAAAGAGGGGCTATAGTCAGAGCTCTGGAAAGCAAAACAGGTGCTTCTATTATCTTTACAGCTCCTTTAAGCGAGTCTGCCGAGCGCATTGTCACCATTTCTGCTGTAGAGGTCAGTCATATGAGAATGATGCACCATGCCACTACTGACACATGTTTATATAGTGTTTTCAGTTTTGTATTCCCTCTTTCATGTGCATGTGTGTTCATGCAACGACATATACATTTGATAGATCTGTTTGAAAACACATTTTTGGATTTTCATAATTTGTATTGTTGATTTAGCAGAACCTTGAATCTTGTAATTCTCCTGCACAAGATGCCGTTATTCTTGTCTTTGCTAGAATTATTGAAGATCACATTGGAAAGGGTTTTCTCCCGGTATCTAGTATGGAATCACCTGTAACTGCAAGGCTGCTAGTTGCAGCAAGCACAGTAAACTGCTTCAGCAGCAATGAAGGTCAGGTGATTTCAGAATTGAGAGAACTAACTGGGGCTGATTTACAAATTTTGCACGGAGAGTCAATTCCTAGTGGCGCTTCAGATGGTGATGCGGTGGTACAGGTACACCTGTTAATTTTATACAATTCAAGTTGACTTTTTTTTAAAGTATCTCTTAAGGGTTTAAATTTATTTACCTGATGCCATTAGCTACTGATAATTTTTAGATCCCGATTCTGTTTCCATACGCTGATGTCCTTTCATTTAAAAATAAACACTTTTTTTCTGATGCAAAGATTGCAATTTAAAATTCTCCAATATAGTACAAGACAGTTAACAAATGTATACTTGGCCAGAATCTGTGATCCGCTTATGTAAAGGCATTTCAGTATAAATATGTGGAAAATATCTATTACTTTCAACAAAAGCGCATTCCTTTGTATGATTGTATTTAGTTTATAGTTAATCTGCAATAACTTTCCAGTCCTTGTTCTATCTGCTTAGTATTTGGTGTTGTTTGATGCTTTCGTGTACCGACATAGGTTGAGAACTTGGGACTTAACTGATAACAAATATCTTATCTTGTTGTGCTGGATTGAGGCATTTGAGCACTCAGAATAGACTGAGTTTCTTATTATGGCTCCATCAGTCTTTTGTTACTGTCTTCTAGTCAAGTTTACACTTAGAGAGATTTCATGCAGATCACTGGAGAGTACAGATGTGTACAAGATGCCTTGTACAAAATCACTTGTAGAATCAGAGATAATCTTTCGGCGAATGGGGTGGTTGCTGAAGCAAGACCGAAATCCAATTGGAAAGTGAACAAGGAACCTGTAAAGGGTAAACCTTTTTTTGCCCGAGGAAATTCTGCTTATCCTTCTGGGAGGTTTCCGCGACGGGTATTCTTCACCTCCTTTGTGTTTTATTGGTTTCCAATTTCTTTTATAGCTTTTCATTCTTCCAAACTCATAAGAGGAGATTGATTAGGAGTTCTAATATTTGCAGAATGCAGGGTTGCATGCTAAAACAGTATCACAAAATGGAGACATGCATACAGATTTAAGTGAGAATTTGGAACGTGGAAGGTTAGTATAATGCCGCATGGACTCCAAGTTTATTTGGCGTTATTTTTCACCTTTTTCTTCTTCTTCTTGCCAAAAGTTGGGGGGCATTTGATACATAGTAGAAGGTTGTTTCTTACCCAATAAATTTTATTTAGAGAGAGCTGTTGTGTTATTTGTGAAAGTGATAGTATCATGGTAGTCTTTTAGAGATTAATCTTATGTTGGACTGGGCTTAGAAATGAAGCAGATAGGCATATTAATAGTATACATACACGTAGAATAAGGGGGTTTTCTTTTTCAATTTTCATTATCTAACTTAATTTGATCTTTCTATATTTAAAGCGTTCTATTTAAAAAAAATTATATTGTCCTTGTATTTGATTTTGTTAACATGTTAATATCAATTTAGATGGAAGGACAACATTGAGCATTTTTAGAAGTAGAAAGATTTAATTGAATAATAATAGTAAAAGAAGGATAAAAAGAGTTAATTTCTTGTTTCTTATCTTTTTATTTAACTATTTTATTGTTTTTGCTAACTAGATAAATTTTATTTTATTTTTCTTACCTATTTCATACTTTCTTTTATAAGATATTTGTGATCATTTTATTTATTTTTATGTATTTTCTATTCCAAGTACTTGATCTATTTTTTGTCAAGTTCCTATTTCAATAACTTCTTTAATCAATTCAATCCGTCTGACCAAGAATCAATCCATCCATCGATTATTATCTTTCAATGACTCATCTCAAAACTAGTAAGAATCAGTTAAATCAATCCAAACTGATTAAAACTGGGATATAAAACAATTTTTATTTTCTTATTACTGTTTTAATTTTTCTAACACAATTTTAAGATAAACAAAAACAACTGTTTAAATATTACATAAATATAACTTATTTTTTATTATTATTAATATTATAGTTATTATTATTAATTTTGGTCCTTTAAATTTTTGAAAAATGTTTAAGGTAGTTCTTATATCTGAGCCCAAACTATTTTCAGTGTCGAGGCAAAAGATAAAAGAGTATTTCATAGATGTAAATTGATGAAATTATATAAATAGATCAAATTGAATGATATAATAAATAAAAGGAATGGAAAAAGGATAATTTAAAGTAAAAATTTAGTATTCACAATTATTTGACTTTGAACCCAATGCCATAATATATATTAACCACAAGTTAATAAAATAAGCAACAAAGTGCTTGTTAGGCAAAATGTTTAAATTTGTTAAAACATATTTTGTCATGTGATATTTCTCACATCCTGTGGTTGATAAAAACCTTTGGCAGAGGAAACATGTTTGCGACGGTGACAAATACTACTGTGGAGATAGTAGTTTCTGAACATGTCTTTGGTTCTGTTTATGGAGAAGATGGTGGCAATCTGGATCGAATAAGACAGGTGCTTAATTATTTCCTTAACAAAGATTGTAATTTGAGGTGAATTCTGGTTGGATATTCACGTTTTCTTAATTAACAATGTGATTTTTAATAATTTGATGAAATGATGTCTCTGATCAATAACTTTCCTAGGAAATACATTTTATTGATAATATCTGGCCAGGGAACTTTGACTCCATGGTAAATATATTGGCCATTATCAAAGATTAACTTGGAAATCTCGTATATATTTATTAATTGACATGTTTTTCTGACCTAATGTACTTTAGTGCTCAGAAAACAATACAAGTCTTGTCTGTGGTTACAATGTTCCAAGTTTCAAGATTGCTGATATGGTTTTACAATGATGTTGGCATTAATGTGTTGAGTGTTGTTCTGGGAGCAGATTTCAGGTGCAACTGTAACGGTTTATGATCCATCGGTTGGTACAAGTGGAGGGAAAGTTGTGATATCTGGGACACCTGATCAAACCTTTGCAGCACAGAGCTTGCTTCAAGCTTTTATTCAAACGGGACAAGTAAGCTGACCAAAAGCAGCATTTCATCATCAGTTGGTGCAATGAATGGTGTACATAGATGTTTCACACGACAGACAAACAAAACAACCTTCACCTTGTTAATATGGATTCACTGTTTTCCTTAAAGATCATGATGCTTAACTCCTTTGTATTCGCTCTATAAACACAGATTTTGTTCTCTTACGAACCCACTCTCACTTTTAATTCAAGCTTCATCACAGTAAAATTTTTCTCCAACACCTCATTTATATTCTATTCATCCTCATCCTTTTTCCTCTCGACTCATTTTATATATTTTTATATTCCTAGTTTCTAATGGAGTTTGAATAAACAAGAAAAATTAGAATAAAAGGATGACTTTTAATTTTGTTTGACAAATAAATGAATAATGAATTGGTAAACTTATTCTAAAAGATAACCAGCATATGATATTTCAACCATTCTCCATTGTATTTCCTATGATACAATGTACTTGGAGAGTCATAACTTGCCCTTGCTGTTTAATTAAGTTGTAAGTTTATTTTGTATATTTAGTTTTTACTAAAAAAGTTTGGTCAATTAAGTATTTAATATTAATTTTTATTAAGTTTTTATCGGTTAATTTTATTTGTTATTTAAGTGACATAATTATTAATTTGTTTATCATGTTTAATTAAAAATGAGTTAAATAACGAGTTACTTACAACAATCAAGAAAATTTTATTTGTAAAGACGTAAATAAAATTGATATTTTAGGTGATTCAATTCAGAAAATGTTATTTGAAACATTTAAAAAATATATTTTAGTAGTGACAGTGATTTAAAAATAATGAGATTTCATTATTTTAATATTAAAAAGATTTTAATATAAGTAGTTTTATTAGAAATAGAATTTCAATGTTTTATAAATTACTCTTATAAAATATTTTAATATTTTTAAGAGTTTTTTCTTTTTACTAGTCTAATTGAAGAATCAAAATTGTATGATTGATTTTTGCAGCGAGTTATTTAATTTGGACTAATCATTTTCTTTGTTTCGTATAAGTTGAGTTTTAGCTAATTTTTCTTGGTCTTTTTCTGTTGTATGTGAGTTTTCCTCTATTTACATGCGTATTTTAGTGATAAGCATCTCCATATCATTCTTGTGATGTTTTTATGTGTAGATAAAACATCTTGCAAGTTGTGAGGAGTTTTGTTAATTAAGGGTTTGTGAGTTGTTGGTATGATAAGGAAAGCTAATTGCATTGCTTTTAAGTTATAAATATCTTGAAATTTGTAATTGCATGATTGAGTTGTATAATGAAATTTAATTTGTCGAATTTGGTTTGTTTTGAATATTTGTCATGTTGAATGTCTTAGTTACTTTTATGTTGATTAAGGAACTTAGAATCTGAACAATTGAGTTAATTGGTTTGTGCCTTAAATTAAAAATTGCTTTTTGACCAAAGTACTAATAAGATAATATCAATTTGACTATTTGAAGAAGTTTTATTTTCTTTGAATCACATAATTTCATTTGTTGATATCTCATATAGTGTTGAGCGATGGCAGGCTAGCACTAAGTGCCAATTTATTGTGAAGGTCTGGAAGCATTTTAGCTTGAGGTCATTGAGCGTCAATTTTGTATCGCTAAGCGCTGAAATTTGCAAATGCTTTGACACTAAGCGATAATAGGACACTGCTAAACGCCATCTTGCACTGCAAGCCTTGAGCAATTTAGTTCCAAGACGCTGAGCAGAAGACATATGTTGTTGAGCACAACTTTTTACTAGAGTAATGACATTGAACGTCATCTTTTGCGAGAAGTCTAGCAAGGGCATCATCACCTTTGAGCACTAATGTGTATTTTTGGATTTGTTTTTCTTCTTTCACTATTTAAGATAGACTTACTTTATGTATGTTTATGAGTATTATGATGATTTATTAAGACAATGATATTTTGTGGATATGTGTGGTGATGATGTTGAAGAAATTTCAAGAAGAAATTCTTTGTGGTGATGACTTTAGTGTATGCATTGACATGTGAGATTCCATAAGAAGGTATCCAAAAGCTCTAATAACCATTAACTCAAATAGAATAAAATGGGTTATGTTGTGAAAAGTATCATGAGGTTTTAGTTTACGCGGATTAGAGTTTGGTCCTAGGTACGAAGGAAATTAATCTTGTGAATAGTTGGGTGATAACCTCTTGATATTAGGTTCTATAGAGCCTAGAAACCACCGCAGGTGCTTACCTCTAATGAGTTCCGATATCAATGACATGTATCTATATAATTGATTCTAATGAGTTTTTATGTGATATGGTTGTTTTTATGTATAAGTGATGGGTGATAATATATTTGTTTATTTCATGAAAACTCGTTTTGGCACATTAGTTTATCCTGTTATTTTTCTTGATGTTTTTGTTTTTTCTACAATGATCACTTTATTGTGTAAGCATATGAGGACTAGGTGTTGAAACATCCCTAACAAAAATATTACTTAAAAATCTTTTTTGACGTCTAATAATTAATCGATATAAGAATTTTTCAAAAAAACCCTAAATTATTCTTTATTATATATATATATATATATATATATATATATATATATATATATATATATATATATATATATATATTTTATTGAGGTAATATGTTTTGTTTATTATATCTTATTTTATTAGTTATAAACTATTAAGAATTAGATTTTATTAGGAATAATTAAAATTAAAATACACAGTTTTTTACTTTTTAGATTTTTTTTTTTACTTTTTTAGATTATTTTTTCATCAAAATAACACTGTTTTTTAAAACAGCGTACTGTTCCCTTTATTTAAATAAATAGAATTGTTCACTATTTATGTTTAAAATTCATCTTTCATGGAGTCTAATTCTGAATTGTATTGTTGTTTACAAATAATTTTTCCCCCAAAAAATTTCTCCTTCCTGTTTTTTAAATGAAAGAAAAAAATTCTGACTGGATTTTCTAGTTAATCTCTTCTTAATGGCATTTTAGAATTGACTCCTCAAAGTACGAATTCTGAATTTACACATTAAATTGAACTATTTTTTTGTAATTAAAAGACATACTCTTTGGAAGAAACTAATTTAGAAAGGTAGGACGTTAAAAAATCACTTTTTATAGTAATGTAATCCAAGTTTAGTAATCTTGTATTTTTTACAAATTTTCTTGCTTATTAAATGAGAAAATAATTAAATACAAATTTAGGTTTTAAAGATATAGAAGTAAGATCATATTTTTTTAAGAATTTCTTTTCTTTGATTGCCATTTTCAAATTTTAAAAGAACATTATTCTTTTGTCACTTATATTTTAGATTTTTATTCAATTTATATATATATATATATATATATATATATATATATATATATATATATGTGTGTGTGTGTGTGTGTGTGTGTATATTTACTATGATGTATAAATATCTGATTTTGTTTTTTGCATTTTTTATTTTCTATAAAATAATCTTAAACCAACACTGACAATTAAAGGGAGGAAGTTTACGTTTTTTAGTTTGATTACACTGAGAAATGCCAAAGACATAGGAATAGTGTTGTGGAGGATAAGCCTGAATTCAAGTTGTTTCTTTTTTCTTCATTACATTTTTGAAAAATACATTGAAGAAGATAATAAAAATGTCCAGCATGAAAATATGAATTTATACTCTTCTCTTATTGCCCAATGCGCGCACACAAAATCGTTAACTACCCTCAGAGCAGTTCACAACAAAGTCATCAAATCCGGTTTCTCATACTCATTCTTGGGCCACAAGCTCATTGATGGCTACATCAAATGCGGCAGCCTTGCTGAGGCACGCAAGTTGTTCGATGAATTGACCAACAGACACATAGTTACTTGGAATTCCATGATTTCTTCTCATATCAATCATGGGAAGTACAAAGAAGCCGTTGAGTTCTATGGCAACATGCTTGTGGAGGGTGTTTTACCCGATGCCTACACCTTCTCTGCCATCTATAAGGCGTTTTCACAGTTGGGTCTCCTACGCCATGGCCAGAGGGCTCATGGGTTGGCTGTGGTTTTGGGTTTGGAGGTCCAGGATGGGTTTGTTGCTAGTGCCCTTGTTGATATGTATGCTAAGTTTGATAAAATGAGGGATGCCCATTCGGTTTTTCTCCGTGTTTTAGAGAAAGATGTTGTGTTGTTCACAGCATTGATTGTGGGTCATGCTCAACATGGTCTTGATGGGGAAGCTTTAGAGGTTTATGAGGACATGGTCTATAGAGGTGTTAAGCCTAATGAGTATACACTTGCTTGCATCTTGATAAGTTGTGGTAATCTAGGGGATTTAGTTAATGGTCAGTTGATCCATGGTCTTGTAATTAAATCTGGCCTGGAATCTGTGGCTTCACAGACTTCTCTCCTTACCATGTATTCAAGGTGCAACATGGTTGAGGATTCTATAAAGGTGTTTAATCTGCTTGATTATGCAAATCAGGTGACATGGACATCTTTTGTGGTGGGGCTTGTGCAAAATGGGAGAGAGGAGACTGCTGTGTCAATATTCAGGGAAATGATTCGTTGTTTGATAAGACCAAATCCTTTCACATTGTCGAGTATTCTTCAAGCATGTTCGAGCCTTGCAATGCTTGAAGTAGGGGAACAGATGCATGCCATTACCATGAAACTAGGATTAGATGGAAATAAGTATACAGGTGCAG
The DNA here is from genome assembly GCA_034642375.1 of Vigna nakashimae. Lineage (NCBI taxonomy): Eukaryota > Viridiplantae > Streptophyta > Magnoliopsida > Fabales > Fabaceae > Vigna > Vigna nakashimae. The sequence goes on from CM067767.1 coordinate 11,268,927, forward strand.
CGCTGATTAATTTATACGGAAAATGTGGAAATGTAGAGAACGCAAGGTATGTTTTTGACGTTTTAACTGAGTTAGATGTAGTTGCTATCAATTCAATGATCTATGCTTATGCTCAAAATGGTTTCGGGCACGAAGCACTTGAGCTATTTGAAAGAATGGAAAAATTGGGACTTGTGCCAAATGGTGTGACATTTATTAGTATTCTGGTGGCATGCAACAATGCAGGTTTAGTTGAAGAAGGATGCCGAATATTTTCCTCCATTAGGAATAATCACAAAATTGAATTGACAAGAGACCATTTTACTTGTATGATTGATTTGCTAGGGCGATCAAGGAGACTTGAGGAGGCTGCAATGTTGATAGAGGAAGTGAGAAATCCAGATGTAGTACTATGGAGGACACTGCTAAACACATGTAAGATTCACGGAGAGGTAGAAATTGCAGAGAAAGTTGTGAGAAAAATCCTTGAGCTTGCTCCTGAGGATGGGGGAACACATATCCTTTTGTCAAATCTTTATGCTTCTGCTGGGAAATGGAACCAGGTGATTGAGACGAAAAGCACAATAAGAGATATGAAATTGAAGAAAAGTCCTGCAATGAGTTGGCTTGATATTGATAGAGAGGTGCATACTTTTATGGCTGGAGATTTGTCTCACCCAAGAGCTCATGAGATTTTTGAAATGTTGCATGGATTAATAGAGAAGGTCAAAATTCTGGGTTATAATCCTGATACCAGATTTGTGTTGCAGGATTTGGATGAAGAGAAGAAAATGAGTTCTTTATATTATCATAGTGAAAAACTGGCAATAGCTTTTGCTTTATGTAAGACTATTGGTAGGACTACTACTATCAGGATTTTTAAGAATCTTAGAGTTTGTGGGGATTGCCACAGTTGGATAAAATTTGTTTCTTTACTTACTGGGAGATATATTATTGCTAGAGATGCAAAGAGATTCCATCATTTTAAAGGAGGTTTATGTTCCTGTAAAGATTACTGGTGAAACACATTTGTTATATCCTTTCCGTAGCTTCTCTATAAAATAATTTTCTTAGGAGGTCATACAGAACGTGGGAAGGTATAACCATGTATGATTATTTCATCTGGTCCATTTTCTCATCATAACTTTTAATACTAGTTATTCATACAGATCTGTGCTCAATACTTCCATACATCCATGAAGATGTAAATATCAAAATTTTACATCAAGGAAGTTCTGGGTTTAATATTCCTAATTCAGTTATAGATGAATGCTCAAATGTGGTATATAAATTAATTTTTCTCTTGTTCCTTCATCTATTTTTCAAGTAGAAACAAATGGGATGCTTATGATCAATATCTGTTTTTCATTCCTCTTATTTATTTTTCTTAATAATATTATTATTTTATTTCTATAAATGTTCCGTGTAAAAAAGAGCACTGTATGATATAATTTTCCAGACACGCATGTTTTCTGTACTAAAGTAAAAAATAGTGAATCAGTGAATGATCTCTACTTGATGTAGATTAGCTGATATTTGTCATTAACAGCATGCAACAGAGCCAGTTCTAAAAGTTTGAGATTATGTGAGTAAGTAGCCGTTAGAACCTTGTAGTTAAGATGATACTGTGGGAATATTAAAAAATAGACTTTAAACCTAATTTTACAATATAAAACCGACTTTATTTATAAAGTGAGTGAAAAAATGAAAATGATACAAATTAGGAAAGTGACCTAGGGTGGGTTATGGTTGTTGCTTTTAATCTATGAATAGGATAATGATTGCCATTTAATATAGTGATATTTTTCTTACTTTTAGAGACTTTATTTTTTATAAGATACAAAGTTCAAGGAAATTACTTATATTTCATTAACAATAAGTATCTATTAGAATTTAAGCTTTTTCATTATCTGAGTCCTTAATTCTTATTCGATATCTATGCTAGTTAAGACTCTTGAATAATTAATATTTCCTTTATTTATAAAACAAACAAAATAGGAGTCTAAGATGCCTTCAAAGCTTATCGAAAGAGCATACTTGTAAGGAACGTACTCTTATTCTGTTAACCAAGAAACTTTAAATCACTGCGATGCTCACAAACTATCGTATAAGTTTAGACAGTCATGAAACTGTAGTTAGATGACCAAAATGATAGTGCATGACTACTAATACCTGATGGCCTTTATTCCAGGGTAATATTATCCAAATTATGTAAGCATACAGTTAAATAACTACCACGAGTCAGTCAGGTGTTACAATTGAAAGCCAAGCCGACCCATGTTCTAGTTAGGATTTTGAACAACTTGAACAATTGCACCAGCCTTAGTGGCTTGGCTATGTATTAGTTTCAACCCAACAAAGCCTTACCGCAAACAAATAACAAATTAACCGAAATGTTGTGGGTGCAAGAATATAGAATAAGCCAGCTGCTGTATACAAAACTGTAATTGGCTATTTACAGTGCTCTCTCGGTTGCTAAAACTGTAAGTTGTATACAAAACAAGAGTGTTTTAGAGTGAGTCTAAATATCAGTATTTGATCGTGTGATGGCGTAACCAGAGGTCATACATAACCATATGGAAAGCATCAAATGTGATTGGGGGTGAATTCCATTGGAAATGTTTCTGAACCTGAGAGCATGAAGTAACTTTATGTGAGCTCCAACATAACAATAATTCAATTGACAATGAAAAATTCTACCGACCAAACGAAGGTTTTTCTGAATTATAAGCAAAGGTTCACAAAACTAAAATATTTTACTAATATATAGATTTTATATAAAGTAATGAGAGGATTTATACCTTTACCAAATTATAATGAAGTGCAACAAACTCGGCATCTGATATATTTTTGAGGATTTGTTTAAGCTGGTATACATCTTTCTCTTTGAGTACCACAGCAAATTTATTCCAGTCAAGAATATCATTAAAAGGAAGGTCATAGTAATTTGACAATATCACTGCAAAACAACATAAGCAGCTATAGGTCAGTACAGTAGTCTAAATAATCCTGTCCCAAATGCAAGAATATCAAAGCAGAACACAAATTTATACAAAACCGAGTTACAGCTCAAATGTCATTTACAATATCCTTATTTAATTCTTTTTAACAAGCTAAGGTGAAGTGTATGTGTAATCTGTTTACACATGGCTTCTACTGAATTCGACCTTAATAAGAAGATTAGCAGGTGGAGCAAGCGAGCATATCCTAAAATTGGTCCCTGGGCCCCAATTCCACATTTCAATGGTTGTATTACAACCTCCACTACCTCCAACAGTCTACAACAATAAAAGGGTTCAGCTATTATTCCACGTATTAAATATGCCTTTCCAAATTAAACTATTTTTGTATATAGTTAAAGACAGTTAATTGATTATAGAACCCCCATAAATCGGACACTCAATTATCATCCCACAATAAAGTTTCAATTCTACTATCCAATCTTAGGGGTGATAGAAGCAACCAAAGATTGAATAATCAGTATAGACAAGGATAGGGTTTGCAAATGTTTCTCAATAGACATAAGAAATATGCAACCACTCTCACCATCCATGAAAAATGATAAAAACCAGTAGACAATAGGTATTTGGTTATTATATACTCGTACAGTCAGTCATACAGGTATGCAATTCTAAGAAGCTGAATACACAACTATAAAATCAAAAGGGAAAAAATCAACAGAAGGGATTATCTTACCAGGGATGCACCCATAATGGATAGAGTCTGCTATTCGAGCACTATTGACCTGGGATCCACCAGGACATATACAAAATTTACTCCTGTAAAATCTCTTCTGGTACACTAGATGCCCAGTAGCCCTACTAATTCTGTTGTTTGAAATATCAAGTTCTGTGTCATTTTCCCACACACGTGCAAGAATAACTCTAATTTTAGAGTTACGATGACCAGCCCAAAATCCAAGTTGAGTCCTGCAAACCACAGATTTATTTATGAAAGAAATTAGCTAAGCATCCTGACTAATTCTGTGGCTGGAAATGTAGATTCGATATTCATTTTTCGTACTATTTACATTAAACAAATAAAAACCGGCCTCTTGAACAGGATAAAAAATATTGAAACTCAGAATAGCATTTTGTTGCAACATGGAGGTTACTGGCATTTTTCTTGTCTTAAGCTCTTGCCAAGCAGTGTGTACTCCACGGAAGGTTTTTAAGATCCACAGCATAAATAGTGTTTACCCAGGATACCAGAAACTAAAGAGCAATTGCAGCATATTATTAATAAAGACTTGAGGTTCATGAGCCAGAGTCTGATAAAGGTCTTTGAACATTATGAGAAATATCAAGTAACTTCCATCACTCTGACCATAAAAGATTAACAAACCCTTCAAAAGCTGGACGATAAGTCATTCAAACCGAAAATCCAATCCCCAAAACCTAATATTCCCCAATTCCCCAGCAAGCAATGAAACTAAATTGGAGCCACACATGACTTGAAAAACGTCACCTGTTTTCTACATCATTCCCCCCAGCAGGAAGAGCAAAAGGCTGTAGCACTTGAGGCAGAGCAACATCTTTGTGCGGAATAAATCCAACATCATAGCTAGGGGAACAGATTGCTCGAATGGAATTTTTCACAAGCAACTCAAGACCTTCCGTTGCCCTCACACCAACATCATGACAAGTGACAAAGAAGTGATCAGCACCCAAGGTTCTGTTCCAATAAGGATATTTGGATATCAAGCCCTCCACATAATTTTGTACTATGATCGTCATGTTCTCATAAGACGTGCCCTGCATAACACAAACATGAGATCAAATTCCCCCTAGAAGCAGTAACTTAACCATCCAATATGGGATGATATTTATAATTTTATCAATCTTTCATCTGCATTCATAACTTTCTTTATAATTTTTAGTTTGAACCTACAATGCGAGATCTTTATCACATCTCCCCAATGACTAGATATCTCGAGTCTAGACTTTATAAAACTAGACATCTATAGATGGTCTAAAAACAAGTGATTTGAGAGGTCCAACACCAACCATTATATAGACTTTAATAACAGGTGGCCAAACAAACAACTATAAGATAGGTTAGATACCATATTTGAATTTTGATTTTGGACTTCACCCCAAGCCAGCTCGTGAAGTAAGAAGTCCCCCCACTTATATTCACCATTTTGGCCATATCACTAACCAATACAAGATCTCCAACAATTTCCCTTTTAACTATCAATCCATATTTACTACACACCGGCAATGCATGGAAGCATCAAACATTCTCCTACCATTCTACCCAGATCTCAACAAAAGAGAATGCAGAAAGAGAAAGAAAATACCTTTCCGCGCATCTTGTGACACGAGATGGGGATGAAGAAGAGGTGCGCCTCATCGGGGTTTTCGGTGCGGAAGTGACTCTCTCTGATGTTCTGGAAGAAATAGCCCTCGCTGGCGTACTTCCCAGTGAGCTTCCTCGGCGTCTGGTAGAACGTGTTGGGATCCCCATCAGGGTATATATACACCTTGAACTTCTTCTCCATCTCCTCGTAGTTCAGTTTGAACACACGCGGAGAGTGAAACGTGTCCGAATACAGTTCTTCTTCTCCTCCTCGTCCTCCTCCACACTCCTCTTCTTTCCCGGTTCCCCGTGCGTCGTTGAGCTTCGTGACGGAGAACTTGGAAACCTAGAGCAAAAGGGTAATCAAGAAAGCGGTGAAAAATGTGAAATTGGAAAATGGGGTGGGAGAAACAGGAGAAATGGGTACCTGGGGTGGCGGGGTGGAGTATCTGAGAGCGAGGTAGGTGAAGGAGAGAAGGGTGAGGATTGCAAGGAACAGGAGAGAACCTCGCAGAGAGAAGAACGAGGATTGTTGCTTCCCCGTCATAATCAGTATTGGATTCAACACTGCTGCGAAGTTTTGTTACCTTTGATTTTGATCTATGAATGTATCAGTCTGAAGAATGGTGCGGTTAGATTCGAGTGATGTGATGAGAGTAAGAGATGAAGCAGAAGGAGATGAAATCTGCGATTTGAGGCTTGGAACCTTCCTTTCTCACTCCTACCATTTTCCTATGCAAATGCTTCGCTGGCTCTCGCTAATCTAATTTTCTCTTTTTAGAACTTACATTGCTGTTTAATTCACTAACTCCACTTTATTATTCTTTTTAAGTTAGTAATATGATTTATATTTGACTAATACTAAAAAAAAATTTAAACAAAATTTAACTTTTAATAGAATTAATATTTGAGATGCATTTTAAATTAATTTATTTTCAGTCGTGTTTGATTTTAGAAGTTATTCTTACTTTGCTTCGTGTAATTTTTTGTTCGTTCTTTCTTATTAATCTTACTAGTCTGATAATGCATATTTTCTTCTTTCATATTTGTTTCTTACTTATGGAGGAAAAAAAAGAATATATATATATATATATATATATATATATATATATATATATATATATATATATATATATATATATATATATATATATTGAATGAGTATCCTTAATTTTAGTTGCATTTGTTGAGACCATAATTATTTAGATTATTTATATCTTAATATTCAATTAACATGTATCTCATTGTCGTTGATGGTTTCTATTTAAATAGTTATTTTAAAATCAAGTGATAAAAGTAAAATTATTATTAACAGAAACATTAATAAAGAAAAAATTGCTTAGAATCTCGGAGACTTATTTTTATTTAAACTCATTAAAATAAATAGAAATTACTTTTTTTAAAAAAAAAAACTTATATTATATCAATTTCTTTGAAAAAATTTATCTCTAGTGATATTTTATTAAGTAATTTTAGTTAAATTATATTCAAACTATTTTTTCTTTGAATTTATGTTTTAAAGAATTATTTTTAAATAATTTAGTTTAAATTGAAAATAAAAACTTTAATAATTTTTGTAAAGACCTAGAAAATGATATTTTAGAAGTAGTAGTGAATTAAAAACAATGAGACTTAATTATTTTAATATTAAAATGTTTTAATATAAAAATAATTATTATAAACGAGTTTCATTATTTTAAAACACATAATCTCTTTAGAAACTATTTTTCTATAGTTATTTGTCTTCCCTCTAAGAGTTCTTACACTCTATCTGTTTGTAGATCGAAGACTGCCTGTGTGATCCTCACGGTGAGATCTTCAAATCTACCCGGTCAATTTCGTAAGTCAATTTTCTATCATTTTCTCTAGTTTCATGTTCTTCAATGAATGTGAAGTTTCTTCTTTACGCATGTAAGGTTTGAGTTTTTCCTTAGGTACTCTACTGATCAGAGATTCTAATGGTATACCCAATCATGTTTTTGTGGTATGTAGGTGTTGTTACCAATGAAGAGCATTGGTAAATTTGAAGATAAATAATTTTGATGATGCTGAAAGATGATACATTGTTATAATTGTTTTAAAAGCAATTTGTAGATTATAAATGTATTAGGAAAAGCCTTAAACATGTAATACTTAGAAAAATTCGTACTTTTAGAACTGCTACGCATTTAATCGATTATTAGAAGCTATAATCGATTATCCTGAGCCCTTTTGAAAACCTCGTTGCTCTGGAATAATCGATTATTACTCCAAATAATCGATGATCACAGTTCTGATGAGAACTGCCAAAGTCTCTGGAATAATCGATTATTCCTCAGTATAATCGATTATCACTTTTTGAAAACCTTGTAACGGACTCGAATAATCGATTAGCACTAACAATAATCGATTATCTGCGGCAGTTATAATTCATCTTTGCGAAACTTAGACCAGTGTGCTATATAGGTGAGTTCCAAAACTCTTAGAAAGAATACTGAGTTTGTGAGAATACAGTGTGATCTGAGGAAGTTCCATAAGCTAGTTCATTGCACTGCCAAGTCTCGTGAAAAGGAGAAGCTCTTGCTTTGTTGGTCAAAGGTCGGAGCGATTCTCTTCGAGTTGGCAACGCTACTGTTCTTCCGGTTCGTTGGTCGAAGGAAGAACTGTTCTGCACTGTTTCGGAGTCGAAGGAAGGTTTTATATTTCTGTTTTTTATTCACTCTTAATTGTATTTTGTTGAAACTGATTTTAGTGAAATCGTTAATCACTTTTTATAGTGATTAACAACTGGACGTAGATTCTTTTGAATCGAACCAGGATAAAAATCCAGTGTGTCAACTTTTCTATTCCTTACACTCGTTACTGTTTTACGTACATCAAGTGTTTGTTAAATTTTCTCTAAGAAAATTGATTTTCTAAAACGGACCATCATAACTTGATTTGTGACCGTAACACGCTTTCCGAGTATTTTATTCCGCTGTGCGACTCTATAACGGTACCGATTGTTCCGACAGGTGTTGGTTGGTCTCTTTAACCTGAGGGAGTAGAGTCAGGTTCTCTAAAGCTAGTTGGAGTTCTAAAGAGATAAGAGAAACTAAATACCTTATTTTTAAGTTTTAAGTATATTGATAATATGAGTTAATATGATTAATTGAATTGATGGATTGAGCTTGTTGAAATTATGTTGTATTATGGCATGATTATGTGAATTTGATTAGAAAATTATTTATATGATATTAAAAGAGCTTTACTGAAGTTGTTTGTTGATTGTGCCTATTTTGATTGCTTGAAATGGTGAAGTTGATGTTATAATTGCCTTGAGAATTTCCGTTGAACCTTGATGTAACATCCCATAATCTCACACTTGATAATTCATAATTGATATGTTGTAACATTACATTTAAGCTAACATCCCATAATCTCTCACTTGATAATTCATAGTTGATATGTATATATGTTTTAAACTCATATTTCAACTACAAACTCATAAATATAACTCGAATCCTTCTAATTTATTCTTTTATCTCTTGTTTCATTGGCACTGAATCAGACGACATTTCTTCATCTGCTTCCGTATAACGAATTATACGATCATCGCACATACACAAACACAAACAAGTAGGGTGAGCTAACATGCAACCAATCATTTATAAAACATGCATAATTACTTTGATACACTCAACAAACCTAATATAATAATTATGTCAGACACTCTCATACCATCATACAACAATCGCACCATAGATACTCATCTCTTCATACCACAATCCCTAATAGACACTCATCCCACAAAACCCAATAGAAACTCATCCCATAATACCCAATAGACATTCATCCCACAATACCCAATAGACACTCATCCGGATGATATGTTGATGAGCGGTCACGGGAGGTTATGCACTTGTGATGACTTCTACTTCTTCTTACAAATACACTTCCAAAATACTCCATACCATCCACAAGGTTAGTCCTCAACACTATGTTCAAAACCGGCACATAGACCAGGACCTCCTGCCCCTCTCACCACATAATTCATCCTTCTCTACTTGAGACTGGATGATTATTAGAGTATCAGGATAACCTCCAACAATAGGACTCTCAACATCAACATATACACTAATACTATATCAGAATCTCTCCACAAGACTCATACCATGCTCATATTCCTTAACTCATATTATACCCTTACAAAATCTCCCCATAATACTCATATCATGTTTAGATGCATAAATTCAAATCCAATATAATAAAATACCATCATCACACAAATCATACAAAATGAATATATCACAAAATAAATTAACAATACTAAAATATCACCATAAATGGTCACCGAAGAAGAATAAAATGTTTGATGAATCAAACTCACCATAAACGCCAGTACATATGACTAGTCGCAACTTACTTGATTTGACTAGGGATGCTCTATGATTAGGGATGTACCAACTCCGATTTTTAAGATTCCTCTATCCTACCATCACAATTATAATTCATAATTTCATATATACCACAATAACATGAATTCATCAAAAATTTTCATTCCAACAAGATATATTGCACAATAATTTAACAGTACATAATCTGTTCAACAAGATTTAAGTTAAACACTTGTCGAGTAGACTTCCAGGGAAGAGAGGTGTGTTACAATGGACAACTTAAGTATCAAGTCTTTCCTTAGCCAAAGTGTTCCTCAACTAGTTTTTAACAAATTTCTTATTTACAGATTCAAAACAACATATAATATTAACACAGAAATTCAATATAGATAGATATATAACAAGCACTTATGTTTTTCATTAACAGTATTCACACAGAATTTCAAGACATGAATAAAAATAAAACAATACTAAATCACAATATAAAAGCTTAGAAAGGTTAGGTCCCCTACCTCTATTCCAGACTTAATCTCTTGCTCATAATTTGTTTCCCCGAAAACCCTCCAGAACCTCTACTCTTCTTGCAACTAAAAATTTCTTCCTAACTTTTTCTTCTCTATTTCTCAAGATTTCTCACTTGATTCTTCCTCTCTTTGTGCATAATAGCCTCCCCTCTCATGGCTATTTATAGTCCAAAATTTTTACTATCACCAATTTTTTTAATATTATTTATTATTTTAATATTATTTTATTATATTAATATTTTAATCATCACTTGACATATTGGATCCCTCAATAATGCTTTCAAACCTAAAGTGCTTTATCCACTATCAATATTTTTTTTATTTTTATTTTTTTAAAGAAAATTACATTTTCCCCCAATTCAAAAATTTACATTGACAAATTGTGAACCCTATATCTGATTTCAATCAACAACGTAATTAACTGACTTAATCTCAGTTCAACACTTAAACATCCAACGTGACAGAGAGTGAAGAGAACAAATCAGTGATCACGTGGCATCGCCGTTTGCCACATCCACTAAAACTTAACACCGTCCAATTTTAAGGACTAATACTCAGAGTTTCAAAACAATAAGGACTAAAAATCATCAAAGTTCTGAGTAGGGACTAAAAACAAAATCATCTGATACTTCAGGGACTAAAAACATATTTAACCCTAAAATAATTTATTCTCTAGGAGAGTATTTATTCTTTATGATGAATTTATTTAAGTGATGATGATCTACATACATTTTAAAAAAATTATCTTATTTTTAGTAACAAAATAGGAGTTATAGAGTATGAATAATGAAAATCTTTCAAATAACTCTTATAAATGTTTCTTCAATTTAATTACTTCAAAATATGACATCTTATATGGTGGTGTTAAAATTGGTCCAGGTTTCAAGCCTATTGAAGATTCAATATCTCTTCTAAATAGTAAACCAAGAATATAATTATGAAAAACTTTAAACAATTGTTATATTTCTTAAATCGACTTCCTATCTTCTTTGATTGACTTTCATTCTTTGAAGATTTATTATCAAGTTAGTAGGTAAATTCAAAATATCTTTAAAATTGTAAAATATTATAATTGTTTTGCATAAGAACTTAACTAGAATATAATTAGTCAATATCCAATATTACATTAAATTGCATCAAAGGTAGACATATTAAATTTATATGAAATTTTCTATTTTCAATTAATAGACGACAATCTAAACAAATTTATTGGAAATTAGGAATTTACTTGTAAGGTTGGCACATCTAAATTAACGTTTTTGAAGGAAACTGATAATTAATATATATGTTGAACACAATCATAAAAAATAAGTAAATGAGGTGCACCTTGGTCATACAATACATCTATAATTTGACCTTTAATGAAAGACATATCTTGAATAATCGTTTTGAGTGGCTTCAGTTCCAATCATATCACAAACCTCTTCCTATTGTTGAAGGTTTTACTTTCAGTGTAGAAGGATTGAAATATGGTTTTGATTACCCACGTTCGGGTAACACATGTCTAGGTTTTCCATACTTAAAATATATCTAATTACTTTAATGTGACAATGTTTAACATAATGATTTTATCCACACTTAAGACACCTCATATAGTTATTCAGAGGTTTGTTTGGAATTTCTTGAAAAAAAGAAAGTGAATGTATTAGGATTTCCATGGATGGGGATAATTGAGTTTTTCCTCATTATGTTTTTTTTATTTGATTAAGGTTTGAAAATCCCCACATTTGTGAATAAATATAGAAAAATCATAAATTTCTAATATTCTTACTATTCTTCTCAATTCCAAAAGTAGGTTCATCCTCAAATTATAAAAGAAAGTATAAAACTTTTCTGGCTTTTCAAACTTATAGACATATTCTCTCATTACCGCACTTTCTTGTTTTAATATCATAAGCTTTTGTTCTCTTGAAATAATTGAGGAAATATTTTTCTATAATTTTGTATTTTAAATACTTCCCATGTGATAATTATTCATTACCCTTCTAATAGTCTTCTGGTACCATCCCACCAATATTTAGCATCTCCTATCAACATAAACACATAATAATTTACCTTTTGGTTACAAAGATAATTCATATCAAAATATTTTCTTTAATTTCTTAATCTATACTTAAGCTTTTTTGAACTATAACCTCTAGAGAAATGGAGGTATATTTCTCCTAAATTCAACTAAACCATGAGATTCAGTGGGTCCTTCATGTCTTTGATTCCTTAATAGTGTTGTTGTCATGTCTCTAATTACTTTTTGTGTGCTCATTATTCCTCCTATTATTTGTCATATAAAGTTATATAAGTTAGTCTTTAAAACAAAATCATGATGAACTCATTTCATAGGTCACAAATAAAACACTACTCTGATACAATTTATTATAATATCTTTATATTATTATGTAGTTACCAAATTTATTATATTTTGATAAACTATAAGTGTTCTAAAATTGTTTTTTTTTAATTTACTGTTATTAATTTAATTTCAACTTATAAATTATAATCTTTCTAAAACAAAGTATATCGCTTTTATTACTTATTTAACATCTTTATACATTTTTATTTATGTATATATATTAATTTTACAAAAAGAAATTATTCTTAATTACATATGTACCCACTCACCAGCATCTATATATAGAGATCTCATTTTAACTTTTAACCCATAGATCAATCTTGACCCTCTAATGCTAAGCTCTATTTTCGTGACTCACAACAATGGGCTTTTTTAAAGTCCTTTGCCTGAAAGTCTCTAGTGAAGTAGGTTGGACTAGGGCTACGATCGAGTTAGCTCTTTTATCTCTTTTTTTTAAACCTTATTAATGAATGATGATGACATATCCTCTACCATGGCCCAAGCACTTCAAGGAGGACTAGAGTCATTTGTGCAAGGTGAATCAAAGTTATTTCTCTTAAGTCATCATGAGCATCTATAGTAGATTAAGAGTATTTAGACCATATATTGAGGGTCAAGTAATGTAGGTTTTTCTAGGCCATGTAATTTGGCCAAGTGTAGGTTTCTTAGATTTGTATTAAGGCCTAATTAGTATAGGTTTTTTTTCTTAAGCTAATAATCTAAATCACGTGGAAAGTATGTGTCATATGTTATGCTTCCATTTGAGAGGATTTAGCTTTAGTAGTAACCACATAACACTCTAGGAATGGTGAAGATTTCTAAAAGTTAGTGGTCACATGTCCTTCCCTCATGAGAGGATTTATGGACACTTGTATACTCCTTATAGGGCCACTTGGGTAGGCATGCAAAGCCTTGGTTTTTAGGAGACATCCTTAGCCTATAAATAGAAGTGTCTCCTCTCATGTATCTTTGATGTTGAGTAATGTTATGCTGTCCATTTTTGGCCATACTACTTATCTTATATGAAGACTAGAGCAATCCATGAAGCCTCTCTAGTCACATTTCTCTTAGAGTTGACCTAACCTCTCCTAGAGTATCACTAAACACCACCTTCACCACCATAAAACATCACAAAACCATGAGCTTAGGTCCTTGTCCATCAAAGCTTTCGCACCTATCATCGCTTTCGAACCCATCATCCATTTACTCACCTCTATGACTTTCCTTCTAGTTTTTCCCAACTTAGCTAGGAGATTGCCATCATGAGTTGTGGTTATAATATATGGATGTTATTTTTCTAAACCAGTGGTTGCTCACTTCATTGTTAATAGCTCTTAATAGTTTTTCACATCATTATTAATAATTTTTGCGAACATTTTGCACTAACTTGAATATGTGAATGTTCACTTTTACAAAATAATATTTTTAATATATTTAAAATTTACAAAATATATATACAATACTTCTTTATGTTAATTCCTTATGTAACAAAATGACATTTAAGTAAAGTAGTTTTATGTGCATATTTTAAGGTTAATGGTATTTTAATAATTTTCATTCTCAAAACTAAAAAAAGAAAAAAAGAAACCCCCCAAACCCTTACTCATCTCTCTCATTCCTCTTAACCCCTTCTCTTTCATCTTTCTCACTCCAACCTTTTCTTTGTCATTCCTACTGTAGCCCCAATTGAAAAAATAAAAAACACTTTCCTTTAAACAATTTGCCTTTGTAAAGAGTTGAGTCATTGACATATTCACCTTCAAGCAAATTTTCATTCAAGATCTCTTCAATTTCACCATCTTCACTAACCTCTCTAATTTCATCATCTGCATATTTTAAATCATCATCTCTAACAAAACCCTCCCGGCCAATTACCAATTCTTTCATATGTCATTATGCTTGGGAAAATTAGATAAAATTATATACAACAAAAATTATAAAATGAAAACTCATTATAAAGTCATTTTTTGTAAGAAATTGTTTAACAACGAGTGTTTCTGATTTTTTCCAAGCCAATTACCAATTCCTTTGATGTTATTATGCTTGTGAAAGTTAGATAAAACAAAAATTATAAAATGATTTTTTTGTAAGAAATTGTTTAACAGCAAGTATTTCTGATTTTTTCCAGGTTAATTATCAATTCCTTTATGCTTGTGAAAATTGGATAAAGTTAGATAAGACAAAAATTATAAGATGAAAACTCATTACAAAATCATTTTTTTGTAAGATTGTTTAACGGTGTTTCTGATTTTTTCAATTGGAGTTACAGTAGGGATGACAGAGAAAAGATTGGAGTGAGAAAGATGAAAGAGAAAGGGTTGAGAGGAATGAGAGAGGTAAGTAAGGGTTTAGGTTTTTTTTTTTTAGTTTTGAGAATGAAAATTATTAAAATACCCTTACCCTTAAAACTTATAATCCATGATATATAAGGGTATTTTTGTCTACTAAAACCCGATACACATTGCTAAAATATACCAACTGAAAAACAGACGTACGCGCGTTAACAAACCAATATATATATATATATATATATATATATATATATATATATATATATATGTATATGCATTTATTTTGTTCCAATTCTAAGTTAATCAACATCCTAAAATCGTTATATTTAATATATTATTTGTTTTAAAATTAGTGATTTGGTGACTATTTTAACATGTTATTACAATTAGTTAAGGATGGTGAAGGAAGGAAAATATTAGTAACTCATATTTATAATTTTATTATGTATTTGCAAGTACATTTTGTTAGATTAATGTGAAAATGTTGTTAAAATTGGTGGTAATGGGAAATGAGACTTATGAAATGTGCATTTCTCAATTAAAAAAATAATGAACTTTTAAAAGATAGAAAGTTAATATAATAAACAATATCACAAGCCAACTCCAAATATTACTCCCTTATGAATCAAATGCATATCCTTTATTTGTCATCCATCTCCTTTATATTTCTCATGCTAAAAAGAAAAGCTTATGAGATAGCCTTCACCCATAGGGCTTTTGAGGAAATTTTACCATAAGGTTTTTTTTTTTTTCAATCCACATGAACTAGGGTCGAGTTCTATGAAATAAGTTAATTTGACAAGTCTATCTATATACAAATAAATATATTTTAATGGTAAGATTATAAATTTATTATATTTTTCAAGAAAAGGCTAGTTAAGTGACATATTGTACAATAGGTTAAGACTAGTAGATGTTGTAGGGATGTTGAATGTGATAGATTTGTTAGAGATATTATAGTTAAACTAACAAGGAGTGTTAGACGTGATGATTCATATCCTCTAAATGTTATTTTTATAATTTTAGGCATTTATTCTTTATTATAAGCTCGTAAAAAATGTAACTTTTATTATGACGAAAAATTATCTAACTTATGAATAAATCATCTATTCACATGTGATAGTATATATATGTGTGTGTTAGTTTGTATCATTTTCACAAAAAAAAAATAAAAAATATGTAGGAAGTAAAAGCAAATATCATATAAATGAATTAGATGATGTAAAAACAACACAAAATATCATTCATATATTTATAACTTTATTTGTAATGTATACTTTATTATATATATATATATATATATATATATATATATATATATATATATATATATATATATAATATTTTTAGTCTCTAAACGGACACAAAATTAAAATGATATATTTTGATATTTAAACTTAAAAAATAGATATAGTCTTTTAAACCAAATGACATTAATTTGTTTGAGTTGAAATATGTCAAATAATGTAAACAATTCAAGCGTTAATATGAAATGTGTTTCACATGTTAAAAAAATTTAACACAATTCAATTAAAAGGACTCTACCATTTATTTTTAAAATTTAAAAACTAAAATGTATCAAAATTTGAAAAAAAAAATCAATTTCGTATCTAAATTTAGAGATTGAAAACATATTTACTCATATATATATATATATATATATATATATATATAATATCTTTATTCCAAAAATATAAATACTAATTTAAAATTGGGGTTTGCTAACGCGCGTACGCCTGTTTTTCAGTTGGTACACAAAAATACCCTTATATATTATGGATTCTAAGTTTTAAGGTTAAGGGTATTTTAATAATTTTTATTATCAAAACTAAAAAAAAAAAAGAAACCCCCCAAACCCTTACTCACCTCTCTCATTCCTCTCAACCCTTTCTCTTTCATCTTTCTCACTCCAATCTTTTCTCTGTCATCCCTACTGTAACTCCAATTGAAAAAATCAGAAACACTCTCCGTTAAACAATCTTACAAAAAAATGATTTTATAATGAGTTTTCATCTTATAATTTTATCCAATTTTCAAAAGAATAAAGGATTTGGTAATTGACCTAGAAAAAATCAGAAATACTCGTTGTTAAACAATTTCTTACAAAAGATGATTTTATAATGAGTTTTTATTTTATAATTTTTGTCTTATCTAATTTTATCTAATTTTCACAAGCATAATGACATCAAAGGAATTGGTAATTGACTTGAAAAAAAATCAGAAACACTCGTTGTTAAACAATTTCTTACAAAAAATGACTTTGTAATGAGTTTTCATTTTATAAATTTTGTTGTATATAACTTTATCTAATTTTCACAAGCATAATGACATCCGAAAGAATTGGTAATTGGCCTGGAGGGTTTTTTTTAGAGATGATGATTCAACATATGCAGATTATGAAATTAGAGAGGTTAGTGAAGATGGTGAAATTGAAGAGATCTTGAATGAACCTTTGCACTGAAGGTGAATATGTCAATGACTCAACTCTTTACAAAGACAAATTGTTTAAAGGCAAGTGTTTTTGATTTTTTTCAATTGGGGCTACATTAGGAATGACAGAGAAAAGTTTGGAGTGAGAAAGATGAAAGAGAAAAGGTTGAGAGGAATAAGAGAGGTGAGTAATGGTTTGGGGGGTTTCTTTTTCTTTTTTAGTTTTGAGAATGAAAATTATTAAAATACCCTTAACCTTAAAACTTAGAATTATATATATAAGGGTATTTTTGTCTACTAAAATCTGGTACACATTGCTAAAATATACCAACTGAAAAACAAGCGTACGCGCGCTAGCAAACCCATATATATATATATATATATATATATATTATAATAAAGAGAAATAAATAATTATTTGAATTTAAGTATAAATTTAAGTCATACATTAAAAAAAAGAAAAAGAATAAACAACATATTATAAAAAAATTCATAAACTTATTATTCATTTTCATTATTTAAAACTTTCAAAAATTGAGATGTCGTATCTAGTTTTAATTTAGATGAATTTTTCGCACAACAAATAGTTTAGTCATTAAGGAAAATTAAATATATTAATCACTCAAGGATTTCAATATTTTATGTTGTTGAGTAAGCAGATACAACTAGATTTATTGAAACTTCTTATAAAGTTTATGTTATTTTGATTAAAATATTTGTATATAGTTCTTTGACAAATTAAAAGTACTTAAATTTGGGATAAATTAGGAGTTAATTGCATTTTTTATTATATTTAAAATGAATATTTTTTCTAAAAAGAAGGCTCATACCTTGAGCCACAAGGTTTTTGCGGATATTTTGGGCTGTTGACTTTTTTAATGAGGACTTTTTGATCTTAGTGAATTTTTCTAACCTCAATCCATATGGGTCAAGGTCAAAACATGTGATATGAGCCAAATTGATAGATCTGAGCCACCTAAAGACATCAAGCTAAACACAGATGCAACATAACTATGTTTAATACACCAACAACAAAGATGACTTCTATTAACAATTGCATTTTTTTTTCAAATTTTTCACTGAATTGTTCATGTCATAAATCTTCCTCTTTTGTTTGACAATGATAGTATCCCTTTTATCAACATTAGAAGATCCACCATGTTATTCAATAAAAAAAATAACAAAGACAATGTTAATTACCAACACATATCTTATTACAAATAATTAAAAATGTTATTTTTAATATAACTTTATAGTTACGACAATCCAAAATTGTCTTCCAACATTCTTTGAAGTTTTTGTCATTCTTACAACTGTTATTTCACCACAATTGCAAATCAAGATTATCTTAATTCCCCTTAAACCACCACCATGTGAGACATCACAAATTTGGTGCCCCAACTATTTCAACAAGGCAAAAAAGAGACAACCACACATGCCTCAACAACCAACAATCAGTCAAAGATCCACAAAAAATATCCATACACTTCAAAAACCCTTTTAATGATTTTTCTTCAACCAAACCTCATTAATCAAATTAATTTCACGTAACCACTTATAAAAAAAAAAAATAACACCTCGTTTAGATAGTGCTTACTCATATATACAATTTGTCGTTAACAATTAGACAATGTAAAAAAATAGATCAAATTGAACATAAATTACAAAAATTGAGATAATATTAAACACTAAAAAAAATAAGTCTTAAACAAAGTCGATAAAAATAGATAAAAAATATATTTAAGTTTTATAAAATATTTTACTTTCATAGTAAAAGTGAGAGTGAAATTTGAACTTGGTACTGAAGAAACTTTTAATTACAAGTTTCATACAAAAAGAAGCTGATATGAGAAGAAATAAGTAATTTATTGGAATCAAAACTTGAAAGCAGTTTAAGTAAATTTCAGTGAAAAAGATTTAATGTAAAGTAAAGAGTAAAAATAAAATGCACCTTATTTGAGAATTTAAATAGAACAAGAAGAAATGTAAAAAAAGAAAAAAAAAACAATTATAAAAGAGATATGGATAACATAATTTTTATTCATAAAACCTCGAATGTTCAAGAAAGAGGTTTATGAGAGGGTGCTCCCCGAACACCGGAGAAGTTTTCTTTCAGAGTGAGCAACTCAGCACATGCAATGGAGTTTCCTTCTTCCTCCATCTTCTCCCCTCGCCCCTCAGACGACACCGTTTTCTACGCCATATACCCTGACTCCCCCACCGCTACAGCCACCGTCACCGCCACCGCGATGCTCCACTCCCTCCATCTCCAAATCCTCCAAACAATATCCCCCTTCACCCAAGACTACATCTGGCAGCACCAACCCTTCACTCTCTCCGTTTCGACTCCCCCCAATCCCTCTTGCCCCTGCTCCTCCTCATCCAACCTCCCCCACCTCCACGGCCACCTCCGCTACGGTGACAACCTCGACGACGAGTGGTTTGTCGTCTTCCTCCTTTTCCAAATCTCCATCCGCTTCCCCTCCCTTTCCCTCCGCCTCTGGGACTCCGACGGCGACTTCCTCCTCATTGAGGCCGCCTTCCACCTCCCTCGTTGGCTTAACCCCGACAGCTCTCATCACCGCCACTTTCTCCGACTTGGAAACCTGCACATCGTTCCCCGCGACCGCCTTCCCCACCCCTCCCTCGTCGACTCCCTCGCCTTCGTTGCCAATTCCGGCCACGAATCCCTCGCCTCCGACGCAATCCAGCGAGCCGTGAAGAAACGCATCGAGGACTATCCCGAGCGCGCCAGGAGGAACATGCATAAGGTTAGGGTTAGGGTTCCGGTTTCCGTGGCTCGGGTTCTGAAGCACGAGCCGCGATTGATTTCACTTGCGGTGGAGGGGTTCTACGACAGGGATGTAGACACGATGAAATTCGCAGCGAGTATGGAGAGGTTCGTGGAGAGAGGGGCAACAGAGGAGTTAGTCTGCGTTTCGGTGAAGATGTCGAGGGCGATGTACGCGCAGTTGGTGCAGCAGCGGTTTCAGGCTCCGAAGTGTTACCCGACGATGCCGTGTCGGGTTGAGAGGGAGGGGTTTGTGGAGGCGGAGCTGGGGATGAAGATAGCGTGTGGATTGGAGATGATGTATCAGCAGCGGAAGCGTGATGGGGTGGAAGGGCAAGGGAGCACTTGGGAGGCGTTTAGGAAGAGCTTGGAGAACAGTGGCTACTTCCAAGGGCTACTTTCGGGTTCCTCTGA
The DNA here is from genome assembly GCA_034642375.1 of Vigna nakashimae. NCBI lineage: Eukaryota > Viridiplantae > Streptophyta > Magnoliopsida > Fabales > Fabaceae > Vigna > Vigna nakashimae. The sequence goes on from CM067767.1 coordinate 11,289,359, forward strand.
GTATCAGAGATTGGTGCAGAGTGCTCAAGAGTATTATAGGAATACTTCTCTCCATTCCCAGGCCAGGTTAGAATTGGAACTAGGCTATTGATTTTCATCTGAATTAAGTCTTGTTTTTGTCTTGGATGGGTGGTTGGCCGTTTGGTTATGTTTATTTTGGCTTAGCTCCCTGTTTTTTCTTGTTTTTCCTTATTTTGTCATTAATGAGATCATGCATTGATTATAGATATGATCAAAGTAAAACTTATAAAGGCTTGGAATCCTTATCTCGTGTGATAGCTTTTAGGGTTTTGTTTGACCAAGCCCAAATTCAAGAGGGCACAAGTCTATTATATTAGGGTCCCCAGATTGTCCTAATAAAAAAACTACGAATTCCTGCTGCCTGTCGTTAAATCTCCATGCTGGATGTCTAATCTTGGACGTGAAGGGGTTTATCGAGATCTCACGTTGATTGAAATGTATAAGTGCTCTTTGTTGACAATGATTATTTGAGGCATTGGGGAATTGATCTACTTTGGTTCTGATGTAGTAATGTTGTTTGAGTTAAACCTCCATGTTTTATGTTGGTTTTTGTTTTTATCATTGCTAAGGTGAAAATTTGTTGCAGTGAGTTGATGAATGCTCCTGTTAGACGTATAGATGAAATTCTTGCTCTGCCCCACTCAGTGGACGATTTTAGGGATCAAGAGGTTCCTCCATCTGATGATGATTCCTGGCTTTATGGCGGAGAGGAAGAATTGAACTCTGTTCTTATGGAAAGACAAAAGGAGATGGAGCAATATGACTTCAAACACAAAAAGAAAGGGAAAGAAAAAGAGGATCAAGATACTAGTCCATCATCTGCTTTGAATGCTGACGAGTTTGATCCTGGAGATATAGCAAAGACCATGCAGTCATTTGTCCATAAGTTGTCAAGTTACAAGGGTGCTGAAGCTCCTGAGGACAGGTTAGTTCAGTGACACACATACTCATTTAGCATACCTGATATGCAGTCTTAAGTCACACTTATCGAGTAGGCATCTTTAATGTTTTACTGAGAAAGGATTAGGGCTGTTAAAATAATTTCATTCTCATGATGTTCGCTGACAAATTCTGTATCATAGATCGCCCGGGATACAGGTTTAAGTCTAACGCCCTGCCTATTAATTAAAATTGGTGTTGAATATAGTGAAAAACTATATTTAGATTAATCTCCCTTGTGTAAAATACACATATAGGGTTCTCTATTTATAATAGAAGAAATATGAGCTAAGCCCAAAATACAAATGAGAAATAATAACAAACTAACTAAAAGATAAAAGATATAATATATCTAACACTCTCCCTCAAGCTGGAGCATACAAATTGTATGAACTAAGCTTGGAATAGATGAACTCAGTGTTGAACTAGATGATTTGTCTTCAAGAGTGTGAGACAAACATAGATGGACTAACAACAGCTTATGAAACTTCAAGCTCAAAAGTGAAAGAAGGAGAACAGTGGTGGACAATGACAAACTGCAAAGACTGATTTCCAATCAATGATGAATGAGTGACGGGATCAACAATGGTAGCTGAACGCTAAGAGCTACAAAACTGCAGGGACTACACTAAATCCTCATCAATGATGGCTGGTGACGGGATCAACAGTAGTAGCTGAAATCTACAAAACTGCAGGGACTACACCCATATATATGTGACTTGCAGTGTCTTTGAAACGTACTCCCCCTTAGTGTGAACTCCCCCTTAGTGTGAAGGGCGGAAATGTGGAATATCACAGTTGCTGGACCACTAAAACAAAACAAAATATTAAACTACAATGCTTAAAACAAGGCATAAAGATCCAAAGATATGTTGGAGGTCCAAGATTCTTTGCTGAACAACTCCCAAGTGGTGATACTTAGCCATGTATCACAAGAAGATCGGGCTAAACTCTAGCCCAAGAAGAACTGACGCAATAGTGTTTGTCTGAGGCGGTAGCGACTGCAGCAGCGGTTGACTACTATAAAACTGTAAGGACTAAATTGCCATCACTGACTGATGGGGCCTGTAGTGGCTGGAAGCGACAAAACTACAGGGACTGCCATCACTAACTGACGAGGTGATGTGGGCCTACAGTGGTTGGAAGCATACGGCGCCGGACAGCGGCAAACGACGTCGGACAGCGGCAAACGGCGCCGGACAGCGGCAAACGGGGCGGAACAACGGCAAACGGGGCGGAACAGCGGCAAACCGCGCGGAATAGCGGCAAACATCGCCGGGACAGCGGAAACCCTAGGTATGAGCCCAAGCCAACAAAACGGAGAAACAGGAACCAAAACACACTCAAGAAGCTCCGGCGAGACAATCTGCAATGATGCGGTGAAACTCCGACACCGGGAAGGCGGCGCGTGCAGAACACGCGGCCGAGACTGGCCGAGAAGAAGCGGCGCGTGGTGAGGAGTTTGGTCATCACTCCGGCGGGGTTGGCCGTCGCTTGAGGAGGCGCTTCCGATCCGCTGGTCACCGGTCGAAACTGTGACGGTGGCCGTCGGTGACGGACTGGTCGGAAAGAAGCGGCAGCGACGGTGGAGAGATTTGACTGCATTGGTGCTGACTGTGGCACATATTTAAGAGAAAAAGAAAGAGAGAAGGGTTGCCCACTGAAATTTTAGGGGCTGCCGGCAGCCATGGCAGCCGGCCGTCGGCAGACAACAAAGACACCAGAAGAAGATCAGAGAACCTACTCTGATACCATGTTAGAAGTGGACTTGAGCCTAACTCAACCCCACAAAACTGGCTTGTAGAGTGAGGTTTGCACCCACTTATAAAGTAAGAATTGGCCTTATTCCTAGTCGATGTGGGACTTCCAACACACTGTTAGAAGTGGACTTGAGCCTAACTCAACCCCACAAAACCGGCTTGTAGAGTGAGGTTTGCACCCACTTATAAAGTAAGAATTGGCCTTATTCCTAGTCGATGTGGGACTTCCAACACACCCCCTCCACGCCGAGGTATAGACATCTCGTGCGTGATAGTAGAAATTGAGTGGTCCGATAACGGCCCGATACCAGGTGGAATAGAAGAATAGAATGCCCACTTAGAACTCGCTAGGATAGGCTCTAACCATGGCTCTGATACCATGTTGAATATAGTGAAAAACTATATTTAGATTAATCTCCCTTGTGTAAAATACATAGGGTTCTCTATTTATAAGAAATATGGGCTAAGCCCAAAATACAAATGAGAAATAATAACAAACTAACTAAAAGATAAAAGATATAATATATCTAACAATTGGTATTCCCATAAGTCAAATGTGGTCCTGATTCGACAAGCGTGTAAAATAGCTTTTGAAATCCAAATAATCTGCTGTGGGAATATTTTCCTAATCTTAAAATCCTAAAATAAAAACCCTTGCCTTTTGTTTATGTGAAGCTGAAACCAGCTCAATTTTTAACTATTTTTTATGATAATTTCACAAAGTTCTAAGTAAAATATCCTTAATTATTAAGTATTGAATAACATAATAACATTTTCTGTTTAGTATATGGTATAAATATTTTTTTCTTGCTACTGGTTAGTTTTTCTGGATGCTGTCATAATTTTACCTTTCAGACTTTTCTGTGTTACTTTATTATGTAATATCTCCATATCTGGGTTTTTTCTTGTAAAGGAATATGGAAGTGGACATTGATGTAGACCAATTTATTAAAGACATGGGATCAATAATGAAGTATTCAGACAATGAAGCTGCCAACGGCAATATTGAAGAAGGATCATCCTCTGACCCGGACTTTGGTGAGATCTCATGTCTAAGTTTACTGTTGTATTGCTCCTCTCTTTAGTTGTTATATATTAACTTTTTTATTTGCATTTATTTTTAGTAATGGATTCTTTTGTAAGAGGGTTCTTTTACACCATTACATTAATACATTTTTTTTGTGATATCATGCATGTAATTCATTACAATTCACATCTTGTAGGTTTGAACTTTTTGGTTATCTGTTTTGCAAAGTCTCCAAATTTCTTTCTCGGTTATGAGTGTAGCATGTATAGTTCTAGTAGAATGAAGGTAGCAGTTCGTATAATTTATTTTCAAATTTCAAATTTCCTGTCAATGATTTGGATTAAGTGCTAGCAAATTCTTTATTGTGGTTTCTATGGTGGTACATGTTAGGATTTTCTTTTTTTTTTCTTGGCAAATGGTAGTAAAATGTTAATCTCTTCAATACACCATTATCCAACTGAAAAAAGTCTAAGCCTATAATACCTTGGTTTTGTACTTGGGAATTGGGATAAACAGATAATGAAAGTGTATCATGTTTAATGCTTTTCCTCTGTCTTTAATAATAAATATAAAGAAATAGTTCCTATTAAATATGCATATTTATTTACTTTAAAATATTAATCCTTGAAAAATCTAGAAGTCCATGTAGAGGATTTTGCTTAATCTAGTTTCACTGAAAAGTGCATGATAACAATAATAATGTTTAATTAGTTATTGCTTACCTGAACACTTAAGTTTGCCTCTTCAAATTTTGTGCTATGGGATGGGATGATAAAATCATATAAATTAAAAAGTGATAGAAAACAGGTAAAAAATAAAGTAAATATTGGAGGTGTTGGGTTCCTAAATTGGGAACCCACTTTCAAGACTCCCTTCCTTCCCAAGAAACACATAAAGAAAGAAAGAAAAAGAAGTCTGAATGTTATTCACAAGTATAGTATCTGTACAATCAACCGCAGAGGCATAACCCTCTTCCACAAGTATAAACCCGTAAGCAACTAAGCAATCAAAAATCCCCCAATCCCTTTTACTCAGCCTCTATTTATACAATCTTACAATCTCACCAAAACTGTCCTAACTGTTAGTTTGTTACAGTTTGTTATATTCATTTCCTCCTATTTCTTCTCTCATAAACTACCCATCCTTTCTTATTCTTATCCCTATCAATACCCTCCCCTTGATCATCAACCTTGTCCCCAAGGTTGAAATCGGGGTACTGTTCTCGGATGGTTATTTCATCTTCCCAGGTGGCCCCTTCTAGTCTTCCTTGTTGCCACTCCACTAGCAGTTGCGGCACACTTCCTCCTTCTTCTATTCGCTGCCTCCTTCCCAGGCCAAAATGAAGGCCCTTTTGCCTGTAGATCAGGCGGTAGGTCCTTCTCCACCTGGTGCTCTCTTACTGCCTTCTTCACCTGTGAAACATGAAATACCAGATGGATTCGCGCTGTCTCCGGCAATTGCAATTTACAAGCTGTCTCCCCCACCTTCTGAATCACTCGAAAAGGTCCAAAATACCTTGCTGACAACTTTGGGTGGAGTCGGGTTGGCATTGAGGTTTGTCTATGGGGTCGTCTCTGGTTTGAAGTTCTTGATTCACGGCCTCTACCAAAGACTCACCAGGAATGAATTTGTGCAAAGAAGGAGGCGCTCTCCCGTAGACAACCTCAAAAGGTGTGCACCTTATTGCTCCTTGGTAGCTCGTGTTAAACCAAAACTCCGCCCATAATAGCATTGTCATCCAACCTCGAGGCTGCTCTGAACAGAAACACCCGAGATACCCTTCCAGAATACGGTTCACCACCTCCGTCTGCCCGTCTGTTTCTGGGTGATATGCGGTGCTCATTTTCAGCTGCGTCCCCTGGCTTTTGAACAATTCATTCCAGAACATGCTCAAGAATAATGGGTCTCTGGCGGTCACGATGGATTTTGGGATCCCATGTAATCTTACTACTTCTCTCATTAAAATCTCAGCCATCGTCCTTGCCGAGTAAGGGTGTTTGAGCAGTATGAAATGGGCATACTTGCTCAAACGGTTCACCACCACCAATATAGCGTCGTGCCCCTGGGACTTAGGCAACCGTACCACAAAGTCCATGCTAAGCTCTTCCCAAACTACATTTGGAATTGGTAAGGGCTGTAGTAATCCTTGCAGTGATGACACTAAATACTTGTGTTGTTGACACACAAGACATTTAGCTACAAACTCTGTAATATCCTTCTTCATCCCGACCCAGAATAAGGACTGGGCTATCCTCTGATATGTCCTGTAGACTCCCGAGTAGCCCCGTTTGAGTTTGGTGAAATTCTGCCATTAGCCTAGGTAACCACGAAGACTTTGCAGACAATACTAACCTCCCTTTGTAATGCAACCTTCCGTGTTCCACTATGTACGCCGGGTGAGAATTTGGATCCCCCTTAATCTCTTCAATCACCTTTCGTATCCTCTCGTCCTCCTCCACTTCCCTCGTGACTTCTTCAAAGTCTTGCCAGTAAGGTCTGGCTATCACCGTCAGTTCCTTGTTTTCTTCTTTTTCACCCTTTACTATTCGAGACAGAGCATCAGCAGCTCGGTTGGTCGTCCCAGTCTTCTACACAATTTCAAAATCATATCCCAATAGTTTAGCTATCCAGTTTTGTTGATTCTGCGTCGTGATCCTTTGCTCCAATAGATATCTGAGGCTCTTCTGGTCCGTGTGCACTATGAATTTCTGCCCCAATAGGTAAGGATGCCAATGCTGGATAGCTAACACGAGAGCCATCAATTCCTTCTCGTAAATGGATTTGCTGAGAGTTCCTTCAGACAAGGCCTTACTGAAAAAAGCGATTGGTTTTTTTTCCTGCATCAGTACAACACCCACTCCTTTACCCTACGCGTCACATTCAATGTGAAAAGGTTGCTGAAAGTCGGGTAAGGACAACACCGGGGCTGTCGTGACGACTGTCTTTAGTGTTTGCCATGCCTCTTTCGCCTTTTCGTTCCAAGCAAAGCCCCCTTTTTTCAACAGTTCCGTTAGAGGTCTGATGATTTTGCCATAATCCCTAATAAACCTTCGATAATACCCCGACAGACCCAAAAATCCCCTTAAACTCTTTATCGATTTTGGCCGTTCCCAATCCACCACCGCCTTGATCTTTTCATCGTCCATCTCCACTCCTCTATGCGAGATGATATGTCCCAAGTATTTGACGTGGGTTTGCCCAAACTCACACTTCCTCCGATTGGCTACCCACTGGTCCTGACTCAGCGTTTTCAGGACCTTTCCGACATGCTCCAAGTGTTCATCCCAGGTTCGACTGTAAACGAGGATGTCGTCGAAGAAGACTAGCACGAACTTCTGCAAATAACGCTTTAAGAGGTGATTCATAGTGCTCTGAAACGTCGCCAACGCGTTGGTGAGTCCAAAAGGCATCACCACGAATTTGTAATGCCCCTGATGCGTGCGGAACGCCGTCTTCTCTATATCCTTCTCAGCCATGCAGATTTGGTGATACCCGGCCTTTAAGTCCACCTTCGAAAAATAAGTAGCCCCTCCTAACTCGTCCAGCAACTCCTCTATTACCGGTATGGGGAATTTATTCGACACCGTCGCTCGATTTTGGGCTCGATAATCGATGCAGAAGCGCCAGCTTCCATCTTTCTTCTTGACTAAAATTACTGGACTCGAGTATGGGCTAGGGCTTGGTCGGACCACCCCTGTCCGGAGCATCTCCGTCACTTGCTACTCGATTTCATCTTTCAACACGTGTGGGTATCGGTACGGACGAACATTGATCGGACCGGTGCCCTCTTTAAGGGTGATTTGGTGCACCGTCTCTCTACTAGGTGGCAACCCCACTAACTCCGCGAACACCACGTCATGAGATTTTAGTAACTTCTCTATTTGATGTTTTTGTCTTTCAGTAAAGCCCCGAACAATTTGGGCTGCTCGCCTGGGTCTCACACGAGCCCAATTCCCAAACCAATAACCACACTGCCACCTCATCTATTTTCTGTAAAGCTCTGGGGCCCACCACTCTTCGTTCTAAAGTGGGATCCCTTTTCACTGTTATCTTCCTATCTCCCTGTCGGTCATTTCTTTCCAGTCCACCATCACTTTCCCAAGCTTTTCTAACCATTCCACCCGCAGAATGACATCGACTCCGCCCAACTCAAAAATATAGAAGCGTTCAACCACTTCTGCTTCCCCATCTCCAATGCCACTTGTTCACAGCACCTGCTAATTCGTTCCCTCTGTCCGTTTCCCAAGCTTACCATATATGGCGGGGTTTCCACCACCGTCATCTCTAATTCCTTCACCACCCATCGACTTATAAAATTGTGGCTAGCGCCACTGTCAATTAAAACCAATACCTCACGTTGACCCATTCTCCCTCGTAGCTTCATCGTTCGGGGCGTCGTGAGGTCACTGGCAGAAAGGGCCGATAACTCCATCTTGGTGATGTTCAGTTCATCCTCCCCGTCATTTTCAGATTCTTCCTCCTCTTCAGCGAAAATCATCGTCCTTATCCCCCTCTCCGTACAACGATGACCGGGGCTAAAAGGTCTGCTGCATCTGAAACATTTCCCCTCTTCCCTTTGTTTGATGTACTCAGAGTAGGGAAGATTGCGAACACTCCTTTCATTTCTGCTGCCGCTGTCTCTCCTGTGATTTCCCCCGTGGGTCGCACCTTTGTTTATAGAACCGACACTTTCAGCTGGTCCCGCCCGCCGGTTCGCGATTCTTCTCCACCTTCATTACCGATCCTGATGTTTTTCCTCAAGGACTTAGATTCTTGGATATCCATCCTCCTCCCGTCTTCGTGCACAGTTTTTCCACATCTCTCGCCACCCACACAGCGGTCATCAAATCCAGTGGATCATGAGGCCGGACATGATCGCTCACTTCTTCTCTTAAATCGGACAGAAAATACAACCATGATCTGCTCCTCAGGTATCTGGGTCATTTGCCCCACCAGAACTTCAAGATCACATATGTATTCCCCCACTGGTCCCGTCTGTCGTATGGTGGAGAGTCTCTCATACACCGTTCCTTTTGTTCCTCCCCTGAATCAGATACCCAACGCCCTCTTCAACCCCTCCCAAGAAAGGTTCTTGGTCTTCTCGCGCCAGAATCGGAACCAGCTTCCGGCATTTCCATCCATGCTAATAAAGGCCAATTCCAACTTCTCCTCCTCCGCCACCCTCTGGACTTCGAAAAACTTCTCTGCTCGGCCGATCCATACCCACGGTTCGCCTCCCTCAAACACGGGTAATTCGACTCGCTTCCTCCACTGGCTCATCCCTCCTTGGTTACCTTCTCCCCCATTTCCTCCTCCGCCATTCAGTCCATCGTCATTATCGTTCATTGATGACTAACTCTCCCCTATCGCTGTCCTTGGTTCATGGGTATATGTTCTCCCATCGCTTTCAAGATCACTTGAACGTCCTGGTGTATCGCCGCCGTATCAGCCTTTGTCTCAGCGATTGCCACTTCCACTGCCTCCAAGTGCCCTTCAACCACCACCATTCTTCCCTCCATCTCCACGCGCGAAAACTCTTCGATATTGGTCCGGCCGGTCGGACCAAATGTTGGGTTCCTAAATTGGGAACCCACTTTCAAGACTCCCTTCCTTCCCAAGAAACACAGAAAGAAAGAAAGAGAAGTCTGAATGTTATTCACAAGTATAGTATCTGTACAATCAACAGTAGAGGCATAACCCTCTTCCACAGAGGCATAACCCTCTTCCACAGGTATAAACCCGTAAGCAACTAAGCAATCAAAAATCCCCCAATCCCTTCTACTCAGCCTCTATTTATACAATCTTACAATCTCACCAAAACTGTCCTAAGTGTTAGTTTGTTACAGTTTGTTATATTCATTTCCTCCTATTTCTTCTCTCATAAACTACCCATCCTTTCTTATTCTTATCCCTATCATGAGGTGTATGGTTGAAGATAAATATAACAGAAATAAGGGGAGATGTAGAGAATTGAGTGAAAGTGGGTGACAAATAGAGTAGAAAGATACCGGTGGAATGCACTAATCTTTAAATTCTCTCTTTCATCTATTCTACCAAACACACCCATTTAGTTCGATCACTCTATTTCTTCCCCTTCAACAAAGTACAACATTAATTGTTTGATAGGAATACTGGTACCTGGGTTTTAGCATGTGTAATGAATTAATTTCTGGAATTCAACCAAATAGGAGATCACTAGGCCAGTCAATCTGTGTCTTCTCTCTTGGTATCATTTGTAATTTCTGGAATTCAACCTAATAGGAGATCACTAGGCCAGTCAATCTGTGTCTTCTCCCTTGGTATCATTTGTGGGTTCTTATATTTTTATTGATTATACAGATGATTCTGAGAGTGATGTGGGAGAGCTGGGGGAGGACGATGATGATACTTTCTTGCGGACCTATTCTGACGCTATGAATGAAGAACTAAAGGCAACCACCCTTCAGAAAAGTTTTGTTCGTGCTAATGAACAGATTCCAGAGAATCAGGTATTTGTTTGCTTTTGCATGAGGAAAGAATATGCTAAATGTTATTCTGTAACGATGTGTATTTGTCCTATGTTTTAAAAATCAATGAACCAGTCATTTAACTAATTAAGGCATTGATTCAAGGCAATATTAAGTAACGGATGTAGCACTGCTATAATGCTTTAAAGTGGTATTTTTTGACCCACAACCATGGACCTTTCATGAAGGGAGGTCTGCTACGGCGGCAGCATAGGTTGCAAGGCTGTGTTTATATATTGGAATTTTGGTCTTCCATCATATTGCCCCATTGATATTGTTAAAGGTTCAATGCCTGGTTGAATCAGTATTAATATAATAATAATTGAATAATATTATGATTTTATAACACTCAAATCTAAAACGAAAATCGTAAGTTTTTAACATTCAGCAATACACAACAAAGTATAAATAAAATATATCATAGTACTTACTATAAGCTTCAGCAATACACAATCATTGACTATATAAAGTTAATATCTAGAATAAAGAAGAAAATGTCAAATACTTATATTTATTTTTAAGAAAAAAATTATTAAACATTTTCATTGATTCTAAGCCATTTTTTCTTTTTGTACTGTGTTTTCCAATTTTTTATTGGTTTCAATGACGATTTTTTGTGTGGAGCGATTTTATGATTTATTTGAGTCAAACAGTTGATCGGTGTGGCAGTTTTCTAGTTTGACCCGCCGGTCTGATTTTCAAAACACCGGGGATACCAAACCTCTCATGGTCATTTGAAACGAAAGAAGTAAAGTATATATACAGCAGTGTCATACAGAGGTCTAATCATGTTTTATTTTGGCATTTGGTTAGGCTAGTCAAGTATGGATTCCCTTTATCCTCATGTTGCTTGATTATTTACGATAATCTATTGCAAATTATGCATTTTATTGTAGCTAGGGTACTTCTGCTCATGTATGTTTGTCTACGTGATTAATATGAAATAATGATGAACTTGTGGGTTTAATAGAGATTGTGTACTGTCATTGTAAATTTTTTTCATTATTAAACCATCTTTTGCATGACTTTTAAAGTAGTTATTGTTATTATTGTTATAGAAATCAACAAACATGCCATATATGACTGTTTGTGATAGAATGGCTTTGTAAAATAAGGCTTTACATGTTAATGATAAAAAATGCAATTATAGCATATGCAAAGTTAATAATGCTAATTTATAATTTTAATAAAGGATGAAAAATAATATTCAGATAAAAAATATTATAATCTTGAAAATGGATGATTACGAACTACAGCATCCTATATCATAAATATAAAAAATCTAGAAATAAAGCTCAAAGTTTTATACTTACATACATACATCCTTACATATGTGTACACCCATATATAAGATTCACTCTAGCTGTAAAATTCAAAATCTAATTAGTAATCGATTTTAAAAATTTATGATAATAAGTACAGCGTAGAGTAAATATTATATTTTTTATATCTCTTATCATAATATGATAATTATTATTATTTTTTACAGTGTAACAATAAAAATAAATATTTGAAACAAATATTGGCTGTTATTACATAACATGTTTAAAAATAAATATCTAATTTTCATCAAATAACAATATTATTTTATGGTTTTATAACAACTGTTAAGTTATTATAATATTTATCATTAATTCTGTCTTTCATTTGACATTGATCTCATCTTCTAATTTTAATATCAAGTTTCCTAGGTAGTAAAAATGTAATCTTTAAAATATTTATTTCATATATAACTAATCTTTGAATGATATATTTAATATTCAAAAGTTAAATTATAAATAATTTATTTTCTATAAAATATAATGCTTTTTAACCACATAATGATTTAAATAATATCAATCTTGATAATTACAGATAAATAAACTTCAAAAAATATTGCATACCTGTTCGTAGCACTGCTACAAAACCAAGCTTAGAAACGAGATAGTAGTGACCAAAATGGACACTTGCATAATAATTTAGTTTATATTTTCTTCTGCAATTTTGCAATTTTTGATTTGTGCAGTTGCAAGACTGATGTTTTGTTCTGCTCTTGCATTTGAATTCACTTTCAGGGAACATCTAATGCATCAGAACATAATATGGACGATGATTTTTCTCCTGTAGATGTGGATGTAAATTTAGTAAAAAGCATTCTTGATTCCCTTTCTTCCCAACAAGGCCTTCCTGGTCCTGCTTCTAATTTGCTCGGCCTCATGGGGGTGCAGTTACCACAAGATACAAAGAAGGGCAATTGAAGATACTGAAATATTTATCTGGGTTTAAGTTTTGGGATTCTTCAATGATATTCATCTGGATGGCATGTTTCCCAACCTGTTTACTATCCTTTATTTTTTTCACGTTGGGTAGGAACCTGCTTAGCAGAGGGCATATGGGAATGCTTGCTAGTAATGGTGTAACTTCACCAGGTTTTGGCACTTGACAAGGGCTTGCCTCCAGAGAAAAGCAAGACAACGTTCATCTGTAGCTTGTTTATTGGATGTAACAGATAACAGGTGGCTAAGTCTACCAAATTGGGAATTGGCTTACAATGTTACATGGCAAATTTATTTTTTATACTTTTGGTTTTTGTCATCCACTATTGACAGTTGTTGATTCCTTTGTTCCTTCTTTTAGGGTTTAGTGAGTATCATCCAATACTGTTCTAGTCATATATGAATTTGTACTTTGCTAGCCGTAAAATTATCAGTACCAAATTATAATTTCCTACTCCTGTGCTTAAAATACGAAATACTACATTCTGTTACACTTCTCACCAACTTATGATTTATGAACCAACAAAAAATTAAAATTGAATATTCCGTTGTAGTAAAAAGGCATCTGTCAATAAACTGCAGCCTAATTTAACAGATAAAAGAATTTCATAAAGATGAAAAAACTAAAGTAATACATGAAAAAACTTTGTACATACGGTCCTGCTCCTACCGGTATTTCCGATTCATTCCAGGGGTCATACAGGAGAAGATTGATTGTTTCTTTGGTTTGGAGCCAAAGATAAAAGACCTCAAAGGAACCTTGGCCCGAGACTCTGATTGTCTTAGCTGGCCATTTTGATGTCTTTTTGAAACCGAGAATCCATGTTCATCATTCAAGTTCACCAGAGCCTTTTCTACGTCAAGTTGGAGAGCTGATACAACATCTAAACCCGCTTGAAGTTCATCAGCAACCTTGTTGTTTTCCTGTTTCATGTTCAAAATCTCACCTTGGAACTTGGCAGCTTGGTAGCTTGTGAACCTGAAGTCATCATCTTCAGCACTGGATTTCAATGCTGCTGTTATATCCTCTTGGATGTCACACAAAGATGAGAATCGATTATGCAGTTCTTCCTTCAACACGGCACCTTTTTCCATCCAGACAGTTATTTCACCCTGGATCTCTGTTAGGTGTTTGTAAATTGGTTTTGCATCTGATCTTATAGAATACTTTATACTACTACTACCCTCTGACGTCTTTCCTCTTTCCTGTAGTTTTAATAGCTCGGTCTGCAAATCTTTGATAGTGGTTTGAAACTTCTGTATGTCAGAGTAATAAGCACTGAAATTTAACCAGAAAGTTAAGTTCTTCTCTAGAATTTCATCCATGTTTGACCGGAATTTGTCTTCAATAGGTGAAGTAGATTGAGGTTCAACTTTTAGAACTTCCTCAATGCCGTTCTTTTCTGATGGCATCACTACAGTTACCTCTGCCAGATCTTCATTTCCTTCAAAGCTTCTCTGCAAGAGAACTAGTTTGTGACGCAGAGTTCTTATCTCTTCATCTTTCGTGGCATTGGCCGTCTTCAGTTCTTTTAGCTGCACAGATGAATCAAAGTTGCTATCTTGATTTTTCTTCTCTATTTCAGCCAGCCTCTTCTTGACATCTTTATAGTTTCGAAGAGTAGTAGTATATTCAGCCAGCAGAACTTGTTCCCTATCATGCATTCCATTTGTAAACAATTTCCGCCAATCAGGTTCATCTTGTGCTGTTGCCTGTTCCTTGGAATCAACTTTGAGAGAATTCTCTATCTCACATGAACTTTGTTTAGCATCATTTTCTTGCTGTTTCTCTGAACTCTCTGAAGAACTATCTAGCTTGTTGCTTGCTAGTTGCTGTTCGACTTCCTGATTTTCTGTGGTAGTGCTCACATCAGCTGTTGCCTTTTCGTCACCTTTGCCAGGATTTACATTCTTCTCTCGTTCTTTTAATTCTTCGGGAATTTTGTTTTCTACAGGGGTAGTTTCTTCCATTTCTAAGGAACTGGTGACCTCAACCTCATTTACTGACTTGACATCATTTTTCAATGAACCGGTGACATTAGCAAATGGTGAGCCAGTGACCTCAGGCTTGTCTGATGCTAGATCATCTTCGACAGTACCAGCAACCTTAAGTCCCTTATCTGTTGCACCATCCTCTACCAAATCAGCTGTAGATTCGCATTTTAATTCCTCTTGGGGTGATGAATCCTGTTGTTCATGTGATAAATGTGTGGTCTTAGCCTCCTCACCTGGCTGCACGTTTTGGACTTTCTCTGAGAGATGATCAAGATTAGAATGTGCATCAGTGAATTGGGTTTGGAGATTGATATTCTGATCCTCAACAATTTGGTTTAGATCCTCTACTCCATGCATCTTTTTTTCCATCTTCCTCAGTTGGTCATTCAATTTATGTTTGTCGTTGATAAGATTTTCCTTATCCTTTTCCAGAATTCGAATCTGCTCCTGAAGTTCATCAGTTTCTGTTCTCAATCTCTTCACCATAGCGCTCTGCGATGATACTGAAGTTTCCAAACTGATCACTTTGTTCACTAGCTCATCAATTTTCTCTGCCATCTCTGCTACACTGAATGATGAATTGGAGCTAGTTTCAAAGTTCTCTTTAAGGTTCTTCTTTAATAATTGCAGCTCCTGCTTCTTCCGAGTCAAATCATCGGCATTTTCATCTAACTCTGTTTCTGCTATTATTTTTGAATCACTTTGGATCCCTGGCTCTTGAGAATTCTTCCGTTCATAATGGAATTCGTCCATGAGAGAGCCCACCTTGGCCTTGACATCCTTTACCCTTTTGGACTCGATTTTACTTTCATCAAGTGATTTTTCCTGTTTCTTTTCTAACTGCGTCAATGCCTCTTGGCATGATTGAAGAGCAGCTCCTGCTATCAAACGCCGAGCTTCATCATCTTCAATGTCAACACCTTCTCCAAGTTCTTCATGCAGAGAGGAAACTCTCTCTTGCAATTCCTTTATTTGCTCCTCAGTGTCCCAGTACCTACTAAGGGAATTCTCATAAGAGTTCTTTACAAATTCTTTCACAGTTTGTAGGGCCAGAATCTCTTTCTGCAGCTTGTCAATCTCTTCAAGGGCATCTCTTCTGCTCAAACCAGATTTAGGAACTTTTGGAGTTGCAGCAGCTGCAGTGGCAGCTGCTTTCTTGGATTGCAATTTCTTTGTGGCTGTTGCTGCTGTTATGACCGTTTTCAAATCTTTATGGGGAGGCTTTGGTATATTTTTCAACCCTTCTGGTTTTTTTTTTGGAAGCTTTTGTGATGGATCATCGTCATCTTCATCCATTAATGGGACGCGATCTGGAAAGACAGAAGCAATGGTGTTGTTGGCATTTTGTAACTCTGTTGATATGTGATCATATCGTTCGGCTAAAGCGCGGTAAGCCTTGAATGATTCCTCCACAAAGATTATCAGTTCCGGTCTCCTTTTGTAATACATTTCTGCTCTCTTGGCAAAAGAGTCACCCTCTTCCGCTAAGAGCTTCATAACACTTTGCACTTTTTCCTCCATATCTGCATTGTAATTTATATATTTTAGATACCCAACTAAATTCATTTATAAAGGCAAAGACACATAAAAGTGGGCTGTGTTCATCTTACACAGTCATCTAGCCGTGGCTCAAGCAAATTTTTAATTCAGTATTCTAATTAATAATATGGAAACAGGTATGTATCGTTATATCCACATGTTAAGCATCTCCTTAAATTCTAAGGTTTTAGAAAATTACTTCAATAACTTGAAGGAATGCAAACCACAATATCTCAAAAAATCATCTGTTCGATGAGAGAAAATGAAGCTAATCAACATCTGAAAGGCATTTAATCAAGAACAGGGGGAAGATGGAGTAATTCTATGCCGCAATTTCTCTCTCACATTGGCCAAAGATAGCATTACAGTTTGAGAAAATTCTATTGAAAAAGTGATAAACGAGGTGCATGTGTACCCTCTGATTAGTAAAGGTTCAGATTTGAAAATCAGAGCAGGTTGAGAAGCATTCTCAGAATCCATATAAAGCAATCAAACTTTGAGCATGATTAAGCGTCTCTCCACTCATGCAGATGAAT
Source organism: Vigna nakashimae (assembly GCA_034642375.1). NCBI lineage: Eukaryota > Viridiplantae > Streptophyta > Magnoliopsida > Fabales > Fabaceae > Vigna > Vigna nakashimae. Next base: position 11,305,937 of record CM067767.1, read on the forward strand.
TACCCGATTACGGATAAATGTATTTTAGATAACACTATATATTTTAATACAAGGCATGGATAATTTAAAGATTTAATTCCATGGTGAATTGAAATTGACCAGCGCACACACATTTATATAATAATCTAACGTTGAAAAGCAAGGCAGAGAAGCTATCCGTTTACATCACATCCATGAATGTGTACAAAAATTCAATCAGAAAAAGGAGACAAATCGTGAAGCTGGTGATGCTTTTACTATGAGAAAGGAAAATGAAGATAAAGTGATGACCTTGAAGGTTTTGCTCCATCCATTTTGATTGTTTTGTTCTGATGTGGCTAACCCACCACCATGAATAAGCATTGCTTGCGGCTCTCTGCAACATATTGGTTGCTTCTTTCTTCTTTTGTGCTCCTGATTGGTGTGTATTGAGATTTTAATAAGGTGAGAGTGAAAATCATGCAAACCGTGTTTCTCCTATTTCTCTATCCGTTTGAGATGGAGAAGAGAAGACATGGATTCCATGACAAGAAAGTGGAAAAAAAAAATTAAGAGAAAAAGAAAGAGAGAAAGATAACGAAGTGAGAAAACGTGGGAACTAAGATGTTGTGCTAATTATGGGATGATGGAGGGGAGCAAAGTTCGCAAGAATTTATTGTGCAAACCTTACTTTTCAAAAAGCATTGCAATAAAATATGACATAATGCATGCATTCAAAGCCCCCACGTGCCTTTTCCATTCTCCACCTTTGCTTGCTTTTTACACCTTTCATCTCTTTCTCTTTTAAATTAGCTTCTGCGCTGTCAAACTCTTCAAACAACAATCCAACCTCAAATTTTCAACCAGATTATCGTTACCAACATTTCGATAAGTCAGTCAAAATATTAGTTACCAAAAAAAGTCATTATTTTTCCTTCAAATAACCTAATCCTAACAAGTAAGAAGATAACATTAAAATATTACATATGACCAAATTAAATTCATAATTCAAAAATTACTATTTTAATATTTACATGGATTTATAAAGCTATAAACTTCATTAGATTAGATTAACTACTTAGTTATCTTTAAAGCTGATATTTTCTTACTTCTCCCATCATACTGCTACGATGTTGACTTTCACGCTAAAATTAACTCCTCATAATGAAAATCTCATTTTCATAATAAGTGAATATAAATCTAATTTTATATTTAATTATTTTTTAACAGTATCAAATTTATGATTCAAAATTTATTTTAATTAAATTTATTATTTGATTGAATTATTGACTGATATTTTAGTTTTATATTTAAAATATATATGTGGCGACACTAAAATTTACGTAGACATGAGAAATAAAAAGAAATGTATGAATTATTGTGAAAAACACAAATGTGTGTGACTGTTTTGTAAATTTGATGATAGGAAAAAGTTGCTTAGGAAATGTGTAATGAAGGTGGCGGTGGCCGTCTTTTGTCGTAGAAGAATGACACCTTGTTGACAAAGTTTAACAAAGCTTCTGAGAGAGAAATTAAAATATAAAATTGCTTCTTTCTCTTATTTTTGGAGGCACGTTCTGTTAACTACTTTGGCCTGCAATGATGCTATAAATATCAAATGTTTAACAATCCTAAGAAAGCTCTTTCACTAATTTAATATATATATATATATATATATATATATATATATATATATATATATATATATATATATAATAGGGATAATCTATTACAATTATCCTAGCTAGTGGATTTAAAAATTAATTCGCATATAAAAATTATATTTTTCTTTTCAAATTTAATTCATTTTGAATATTTTCAAATCTAACTCATTTTGAATGTGTAATAAATTAATTTATGGATTATAATCCATTTTAACTTAACAGATTATATCATTTACTTTAACTCAAAAATTACATCATAACTTACTATCCTAAATATTAAAAATAATAAAATTTTTCGATTTTTCAAAAATCAGAAGTTGTGGAGATTTTCAAAGTGCTTGAAAAGAAAGTGGGAGATCTTCAAAATTCTAAGAAATCCCGATATAAAGTTATATTTTGAAAGACAGAAAGTTTGAGGGGAAAAAAGATTGATTCGCTTCGTTATCATCAATAAAATGACATCTCAACAAATCTTATAACAAAAGTAATCATGCACGGCAAATATTAATATTCATTTATTAAGAAGTTAACTAGCATATGATATTTTTATTTTATTTTTAAAATAGTTTTATGTTGAAAAAAAATTAAAATAACTCTGTCGACACTAGTAATATTTTGTTTTTTAGATATTTTCTTTTAGTCTTTTTTTCTAAATTTTTTAGTATCCTACAAATAGTAGTGTAGTTGATAGCATTGTTAATATTTGTTTTTAAAGGTTGAGAATTATAAAGTATAAACAATAACATAGAAGTGGCGATCAACCCATGAAACTTTTGTCTCCAGGATCATAACTTTACTTTTTTAAGAGAGAAAACACTTTTCTATAAGACTTTTATTTTTACATATCTTTGGTATAGTTTTCGAAAAATATAATTTTTTATTATCAACCAATAAAAAAATAGATGGAATTGTATTTTTGTTGGTTAAATTTTTATTTTTACATTTTAGTTTAATATTAGATATTTGTAATTGTTTTTTCATTCTAAGTTCTGTGTAAAGTACAAAAGTATTAATCCAAAGTTGTTCTACATTCTCTTTTTTTTTCTTTCTAAAAGCATGCAACTTCCTTTTATATAGTAATTTTCTTTTTCTCTTTTAAGTTTTTTCTTCAATTTTCATATTATCTTCTTCTATCCTTTTTAGTTTCTCATTTCATTTTTTTATTTCAAAATATGGTACAACAGGTAACGAATTTAAAGTTATTTTTCAGTTTTTTTTGTTAAAGTAAGTACTTTTTATTTTAAAAAATTCTTATTTTTTTCTTTATGAGTTGTAAACGATGGTCGTCTCAACTAATTTTATTCTTTATTAAAAAAATATTTTGTTTAATTATGTTGTTATAGAATTTTATAGTTTTAGTACTTATTTTTATCTATGTAAGTATTACATAATAGATGATAAGCAATTCCAAATCAGAGAAATTATTAAAAGTTAAATGTGTAACTACTACAATTATTTTTGAATAAATTAAATTGTAATAATAAAACGAAATTGACTGACAATTATATTTACATGTATTATTGAATTTGATAATGGTTTAGAGTGATTAGATTGAGCATCATTAGCTATTTTCGTTAAACTATGATTTTTTAACAAATCCAGCTTGAATATTGAGTTACTCAAATAATGCTTAAGCAAGAACTTTAACCTTGTACTTAAAGTATTATTTTTAAGCAATTAATATATTGAATTTTTCATATAAGATATTGTATTGTTACTTATTTCCAATATTTTACTTTTTTTTTCATATTTAAATATATGTCTCTATGAAGTAATATTGTACATATTATATATATACATACATATATATATATATATATATATATATATATATATATATATATATATATATATATATATATATTTTGAGAAATGGAATGTTATATTTTGTACATGTTTAACTTATTTCATTTTTTATATTTAATTAGTTAACTGTATTTTGGTCTTACCTTTCATAAATATGTTAGGGGTAAGATTGATTTTGTAAAAAATATTTAAAATTACAGATCACAAATAACGAGAGACCAAGGTATAATACGGTCATAATTATTTAAGTTGGTAACGTCGACAACTTTATCGGATATACATATTTTGCAGTTTGAAGAAAATGTAAAAAGACAAAAAGAGTATATTTTTAGATAAAAAAAATTGTATGTTTTTTGTTCATATTTCGTTAATCTTTAAACTTGAGTTTTTATTAGCTGTCGAATTTGTCTTCATTCCATGCCATGTTTGGTTGTTATTTAATAACAAGAATGGAAGAGGAAATCACGAAGAAGGACGGAGACAAAAACGAAGGAGTGAAACAAATTCTTTGATCATAGCTTATACCGTCAATGTCATGCATGGGGTGCCCTTTTAAATAGGGATACATGTTTTAGTTATATAAAAAATAAAATAAAACTAAATTGATTTCTATTCAAAATTTTGGTTTTTTGTTCTTCTTTTAATTATTGAAAATAATGGATGTAGTACCTTTCATTTAAGGTTTAATTATTGACCAGTTTTTTTTATTTGAAATTTTAAATAGGTTTCTTATTTTTTTTCGTTAATTGGATTTTTATTTTTGTAAAATTGCTCCAATTAGAATCCTGTCGTTGAATTGGGTCAACGACGTTAAAGTAATGTTGATGTTGCATGTTGATGGTGCTTTTTTAAATAACGTGATCCAGTTATTTTGTTAATTAGGTGATTCTGACGTGTATATTATCATTTTTAATTAAATATATTGAGGAAAAGAGAACCAAACTTCGTTCTTTGAACTAGGATTGAAACAATTTTCAAATTGAATGCACCTTTGATCTAAACATTTTTTATTTTCATTGTTGTTTCTTGAGTTTCTCGAACAACCTCAACATAGTTTAATCTAATACAGAAAGAAAATAATACAAAAAACAATAAAGTTTTATTCTCTTTTCTCAGGAAACTGAATGAAGAAGATTGTAAACTTAAGCTCTTATCTTCAATTCTCAGAAGTAGAAAAACAACAAATGTTAAAAACTGTTCAAACTACATTTTTTTTTTAATTTATGACACTGTGAAGACAAAGTTGATGTCTTTTTCCTACCCTATTTTTTGAGCAAACAAGTACACCAAAACCATGTTTTTTGTTTTCCGAAACCACAAAGAGAAGGGATCTATTTGAGATTCTCATCCAAAAAAGAACCTGACGAATGATTAAACTTTCATTTAAGGATATTAAATTTTGTGTAACATAATAAATGATGTTTACACATATTTTATATGTGTTGTTCATGTGTTAATAATAATTAATTTTTTGTAATGAAATAATATTTTTTAAAACATGGGTCAATTTGACTATGTTTTAACATTAGAAAATAATTTTGTTAGATATATTGTGTTTTATGTTAATTATGAAAACTAAATCCTTATAGTAATTATGTTATTTTTACATATCCATTTGTATTTGAAGTTAACCTACATCCTCATTATTATAAATACATTATCCTATGTATATTTCTTACACAGAGTAGATTAATCCTATACCTAGTTTTACTATATTCAATATGGTAACTAGAATTTAAAGTTTTTTATAGTCAATATTTGAATTTTGAATTCATTGAGAGAGAATTATCTTGGTTCTTGTCATAAACATTAGTTTTTATCAAGAGATCTTTGTGACAAAACTTTATTGACTCATCAATCTGTTAGATTATGACGTTCATCTCTGTCTTATTTTTGCATTCTTCTATGATTTTATTTGTTTATGATATGGTAGGAATCAAATTTAGAAACAATTGTACTATATCCTAGATAAGATCGTATCATATGTTCAACGATAAACTACACTGAGGTCGTCTCCTTCTCCCCTCTCAGGATCAACACTTGTTTCTTGATTAAAGAACCTTGGATTTTTAGGAATTCTCTCTCTCTCTCTCTCTCTCTCTCTCTCTCTCTCTCCTCTCTCCATGGTATGAGGATCATTAAAACTCTAGTTCCACTACTTTTATTAAACACATAGGTCTATCTTTTGTTGGCCCAACTTAACCTTCTTCTCTTAGACGTTTGGTTTTTGACTCAAGTGCCACATATCACATTACTAGTAATAGATTTTTGTTTTCTTCTTTATCCTCTCTAGATAATTTACCTACAATTACAATGGCTTATGGGTCTTGGGTCATACCTCTTAGTGTCGGTACTATTAATCTTTGTCTATCTTTAACCGTTGATAATGTTCTTTATACCCTAAGATCCCCCTTTAACTTATTATCCATTAGTCGTCTAACATGTTCTCTTGATTGCTTTATTTCTTTTATGAAAAATTTGGTTTGTTTACAAGAACAGAGTTTGGGACGGATACTTGGCACCATATGTGAGTCTCATGATCTTTATCATCTTTGCCCTTCTACACATGTTGACATAGTTATGAAGTCTCCCTCTCTTCTTGATGTTTAGTTAGGTCATCTTAGTCTTTTCAAATTGCAACAATTTGTTCCCAATTTGTCAAATTTATCTAATTTGTCGTGTGAGTCATGTCAATTAGGAAAACGTAATTGTAGTTTCTTTCCTTGTAGTGTCTCATAACGTGCTTTGTCACCTTTTTCATTAGTTCACTCTGACATTTTGGAGACTTGGTTGTGTTAAGCCTAATTTATGAATGCGGTATTTTGTTACTTTTATTCATGATTATTCCAGTTGCACTTGATTATTTTTAATAAAAAATCGTTCTGAGTTATTTTCTATATTTCAATCCTTTTATGATTAAATTAAAACTCAATTTGGGATTTCTATTCAAACTTTGTTAAATGATAATGACCTTGAATACCTTTATCATTCTCTTAAACATTTTATGACTTCTCGTGTAAATTAAGAAAGCATAGTCATAGTTTTTTTCATCGTAATGTCTCACAACGTGCTTCGTCACCTTTTGTATTAGTTCACTCTTACATTTGAGAACCTAGTCATGTTAAGTATGATTTAGGTTTTCAATATTTTATTACTTTTATTAATGATTATTTTCTATATTTCAATCCATTTATAATGAAATTAAAACTCAATTTAGGATTTTTATTCAAACTTTGCAAAATGATAATGGTCGTGAATACTTTTCTCATTCTTTTAAACATTTTATGACTTCTCATGACATTCTTCATCAAACTTCATGTGCTTATACACCTTAACAAAATGAGATGGTTGAGTGCAAGAATATACATCTTGTTGAAACAACTCGCACACTTTTAATTCATGGTGAAGTTCCTCAACATTTTTGGAGTGATGTTATTTTTATTGCATATAATCTTTTTAACCACATGCCATCTTCAATTTTAAATAGCATAATTCCTCATTCTATTTTATTTTCTCATGCACCTTTGCATTCCTTACCTATAAAGATTTTGGATCAACATGTTTTGTTCATAATTTTAGTTCTGGTTTGATAAGTTATCTCCTAGATTACACAAATGTGTGTTTTTAGGATTTACTCAATCACAAAAAAGATATAAGTATTTCTCTCATTCTCTTAACTGTTATTTTATTTTTGCAAATGTCACCTTCAATTAGTCTTCTGTTAACTTAAAGTCCTTTCTTCTTCTTATGTGTCTCTGTAACTACAACTAATATTCATGTTCTTTGTGATCCTTCATTTGTGTCTAGTCCACCATTAGATTCCCCTCCTCCAACACCACTTTAGGTTTATAGTTGAAGACATCGTTTCAACAACCACCAAGTGTCTCGCTTAAAGTGCCAACTATTTTTTCTCCTCTAGCTTCGATAGCGGAGTCTAACCTTTCAATTTCCCTTAGTAAAGCTATGTGTTCTACTCATAATCCCAATCTACATTATATTGTTTTGAGTTATTATATATTATCTTTACCTTTTTATACATGTCTGTCATTTATTTCTTATGCGTCCATTCCTAAATCTTTAGAATAGTGGAACTTGGGTGCTCGTCCCATCACCATCTAGGAAGATTGTTGGTTGTAGGTGGATTTTAACTATCAAAGTTGGTTCTAACGGTATCATTGATCGCCTCAAAGCTTGCTTGTTTCCAAATGTTACACACAAATTTTTAGATTGTATTATGGTGAACTTTTTTCTCCAATGGAAAAGATGAATTCTATTTGTTTATTTCTAGACATGACTTCTCTTTAATAATGAACACTTTATTAACTAGATGTGAAAAATGCTTTCCTCAATGGAAATTTGTTGGAAGAAATTTATATGGAACAACCTCCTAGACTTTTTGCCTAGGAAGGAGTCTTTTAGATTAGTATGTTGTCTTCACAAATTTTTATATAGCCTAAAACAGTCTCATAAGGTTTGGTTTAGAAAATTTAGTTGCGTTGTTCAACAATTTGGTATGAATTAGAGTGAAGCAGAACATTCAGTCTTTTACCATCACTTAAGTATTGGATGTGTCTATTTAATAATATATGTTGACGTTATTCTTACAGACACTGACCATAATGGCATCTCCTAGATAAAACAACACATTTTCCATCATTTTCAAACTAGAGATCTTGGGAAACTCAATATGTCTAGGGTATTGAGGTAGTGCAATCCAATTGTTGTATCTCAAAAGAAGTAGGCATTAAATATTTTAGAGGATACTTGGTTGATAATTTAAAATCTGTTGACACACCCATGAATCCTAATATCAAACTCCTACCAAATTTGGGAAGCCTATTTCATATCATGAGTAGTATACAAGATTGGTGAAAGATTAAATTACCTTACAATTACTCGTCCTAACATTTCCTTTAGAGTCAATGTGGTGAACCAATTTCTCAATTCCTCATATGAAGATCATTGGAATGCAATCATCCACATATTAAAGTACATTAAAGGATTTCCTTGAAAATGTTTGTTATATGGTTCCAATAAACATATAAAAGGTTGTTTGCTATTCAGATGCTAATTGGACAACATCTCCTTATGATAAAAGATATACCTTCGAGTATTATGTCTCCGTTGGGGGTAACTTGATCACTTGGAAGAGCAAGAAGCAAAATGTTGTGACAAAATCTAGTGTAGAAACATCATATAGAACTATGACCTTAGCCCCTTGTGAACTTTTTTTGCTTAAGCAATTGCTCAGAGAGTTACAATTTGGAGATGTCACTCGAATGACACTTATATATAATAATCAGACTGCTCTTCATATCCGTTTTAATTTTTTCTTTCATGAGATAACTAAACACATTAAGATTGATTGTCATTTCATTTGAGAAAATATTGTATCTGGAGACTAAGACTGAGTTTGTCAACTCAAATGATTAGTTAGCTTATATTTTCACTTAGTCTTTACGAAGATCGAAAATTGATTATATTTGTAACAATTTTGGTATATACGATTTATATGCACTAGCTTGGGAGAGTGTTAGATATATTACGTTTTATGTTAATTATGGAAACATAGCCCCTATGTTAATTATGTTATTTTTGTATATTCATTTGTATTTGGACTTAGCCCACTTTCTCATTGTTATAAATACATCACCCTATGTATATTTTCTATACAAGGTAGATTAATCATATTCGTAGTTTTAGTATATTCAATAGAGTTTTAGTAAGAGTTGGACCAAGCTTGTTCTTATTCAAAATGAAACAATGAAGGGATTATCCTATCTCCATCTCTACAAGGCTCCTCACTCCAGCACCAGGTCTCATGGTTGCACATCACAAAGCCACATATGGCGACATCAACCAACACTGGATGCCTCATTGATGTCACTCATTCTCTCATCCCTGATTCTTGCTTTGCCCTTTCTAAAATAAGTTTCAATGCAGCAACCACCACACCTTGCAGTCAATGCCAAGGTTGACATTGTTCCTTAGGCCGGAGGCACTGCCGTTTGAAAACATCCTCAACTCTACTGCAACTACTATTCTAGAGAGAAATTGCAAACCATTGAAGAATTGCAAGCCACCTCTAGTTCTTCCTTCGATGAACATCCACATCTTACCATCGTCCATCATTGAAACATCCTTGACTAAAGAAGTCGTCGCCATCAACATCAATGAAACCAATTGTTGTTTCTACGAGATTAAGGTTCATCATTACCACCTCCATTACTTTGCCACCTCCATACAAAAGACTACTATCTATTTGTTCTTACTCTACACTTTTTCAATTTCATTTTATTGTGATGTTTCTTTTGTTTATGTTAATGATGTTGGGTGGTGACAAGTGATATTGGAGACGAAAAAGGGAAATTAAGATGGAATTGGAAGATTCTTGCCAAATTCGAGTCCTGGAGTAAAATCGAGGGTGAATGATAAAGATAATGATGAAGGAGTACCTTTATAATTGTGTTATGTTTATGTGTTGTGAGTATTGGAAATGCAAATGATGAATGGAATAAGATAGATGAAAGCGAGCTCCTGGATGTAGTGATAGTGAAGTTGTGGTGGTCTCATTTATATTGTGTCTCCCTAGTGAAATGGGTTAATGATTCTTCACCTTTATATATGCTTCACTTTCTCATTTCTGTCAAATGCAGGGCTTAGACTCACACTTGAATTCCTAACACTATGATGACTAGAGGGTGAAGTAGTGATGAAATTATATGGTGTTAGAAGAGATGAAAAGCCGAAAGGATGAAAATTAGAGAAACAATGGAGATGTAGGTGATTATGTAAATGAAGATGGAAAATTAAAGAAAAGGTTTAATAGCCAATTTAGTCCTCACTTTGGTTGAAAAATCTCAATTTAGTCTCTCGTTATAAAAGTGTTTTGAATTAGTCCTAACTTTTAAAATAGTGGGTCAGATTGGTCTTTTCTGTTAAATATAAGTTAACAAAATTAATGGATGATGATGTGACACAACTTAAAGCTAACGAGGGACCAATCTAACACATCAGCTTTAAGCTGTGTCACATCATCATCCATTAATTTCGTTAACTTATATTTAACGAAAGGGACCAATTTGACCCACTATTTTAAAAGTTAGGACTAATGTAAAACACTTTTATAACGAGGGACTAAATTGAGATTTTTCAACCAAAGTGGGGACTAAATTGGCTATTAAACCTAAAGAAAAAAAACATTGTTGTTTGATAAAACTTTTATTTCATTTTAAAAAATTAATAATTGACATGTGACAAACCCATGTGAAGGTACATGTAAACGTCATTTGTCGCAGGTTAAAATTTAATGTCGTTGAATGTGAGAGACTATATCCATTACTTTCTAAAGTTAGGGAACCAAACATAATCAAAATTTCGAGTAAAAACAAATTCAAATTTTAGGTTATAGTTAAGAAAAAAAAACATATAACCCTTTTTAAATAACACTTCTTTCCTCTCTTACACATTACAACTTAGACATTAAAAAACAATTTGTGAAGGTAGGCCATGATTCATGGTCAACCTGTCTAACATAGGACGTTCATGTTCACATTTTCTACTTCACCTACTAATTTGTTTTGAACTAGTTTGTCTAATCTCCAAATTGACAAGTCAAATGTGGGACAGAATCGACTAACCCACAAATATTTTTTAATTAAAAATTAAAATAAAAAATAATTTAATAAATTAACTTTTCAATATTATATTCTTTTAAAAATATAAATATGTAGTATTATTACACCTCAAATTAATAACACTTATAAATTAAATTTAATTATTAATTATGATAAAATAATTTGTAAATTTAATAATTATTTTAATTTATTCAATTAAAAACCCTTAATTAATCAATTAAACATTTCAAAAATATTTATATGATTAAATTTTAATATTTATTTATATCGAATCAAATGCTTCTGTTTGGCCTACCATAAACTTTGAAAAAATTTCTACTTATTTTCACAAAATAATTTTTTTTTAGAATTTTAAGTAAGAAATATATCCGCAATAAAGGACAATTTAGTCACTTTCATTTTTTTTTTTCCAGTTTGTGTAAAAAGAGAGTCACAATTTTTCTCAAAGCTTAATTCAATCTATTTTATATTTTATTTAACTAAATCATTTCTTGACAATACAAAATATTAGTTCTAGAGTTTAATTTCACCAAAATTAAAAATTGAATTAAAACTTACAATTTCTTTTAGACGTAAAGACTAACATAATAAGGAAATAGAAAATTCAGGATGGCATATCAGGAATTAAAGGAAGAGTAAAATTGTAATTTTATTTTGTACACATTTAAAAAAAAAAACAAAAAACAAAAATTGTTTTGATCCAGATAGCCCTACTTTAGCACTCAGGATTTCCTTGGCATCAATGATGCAACAGCCACACATTAAAGGCAATCCACAAAGTTAAGGAGGAATGAGCCATTTTATCATTGAATCGAGGAACAAAAACTATGTGGTTCTTCTTTCAATCGTACATTCATGTGGTCCAACACATGATATGCCAATTTGGATTAAAATAGATTATGCAGATTTACAGCCAAGAGGAAAGGGAGGGAAAACTGCAGAATGAATTTACGAAGAACCAATCAAAATAAGAAAAGAAGCAAAAAGATAAAAAGGAAAGAAGAAAGGAATCTAATTTACCTGCTTGAGTTGCAAAAGTAAAAGCCATAGAGAGAAGTTTTTCTTTTAGTACTTATTTCCATAAAGAACATTATGTTTACCAACCCATCTCTAAATTAACCACACTTTTTCATACTTTATTTAACACATTATAATTAAAAATATTGTTTAAATTATGAATGACCAATTGCATGATTACCCTTTTTTTTAAAAAAAACATTTTATCTTGTAATCTTGCACAGTTACAAAAAGTCAAAAATAAAAACATATCAGCTTATCCAAAGCATAATTCTTGCAATTCTAAACATGAAAATCTCCTTTTTCTTTCTATTATAGTAGTGATTGATTGGCCCATATGAAATTTTCTAGATTGAAATTTTCCATTTCAATTTAAGCTCTTACAATAAGAGGAGAAGATGATTTCTTTGTACAAAAAATACATGGGATGGATGGATGAATTATTTAGCCTCCTCTACTCCAAGAAGGTTGTCAGAAGAAGTAGTTTTCTACGCTTTAAAACTCTGAAGAGAAGCTAGCCAGTGTTCCATGTAGCTTTTGCTTGCTGCAAATTCAAACAGTGTTCCAAAGACCAATTTAGAACAGTTCCATAATCTCTTCATAAGGCAGATACATAAATATTATAATGCAGATGACAAGTGGTACTGTAAGAGCAATGAGTAATGGCAATGAATGTTTTTACTCCATTGAAAGCACTTCCATATTAATTCCAAGACAACTTTCCCTAGTTTTCATAAGTACAAAGAGCTCAATTGAAAGTGGTTAATAGTTATTTTAACACAAAAGTATGCAACTGTTACAAATTCAATCAATTTCATCTGTGTGTCCTATAGATACTACAAGATGATTTAGGTATAAATGTAAATTCAATCATAAAGATCTAAAATCCAGGACCACTTTCCATAGACAAGAAAGGAACAGTTCCGAAATAAAAAGGAAAGCAGCTGTTGTGCTAACATGTCTTATTAGCACATCATATAGTATACTATACGCTATCTTTTTAATTCTATTTATTATTGAAGAAAAAATGCAGGGTAGGACATGAGAGAAAAATATCAAGTCATTTGACTGTGGTAAAAAGACAGTGGTCAATTTGCTGTGCCTTGTACAGTGTGGAGTTTATGACCTTAAATCAGATTGTGATGGTGAAGCTACTTCAGCAGTTTCATGAACGAGACTTTTTATCTCTCATGAACACAACCAAGTAAAAGTGATTTACCACCGGAACAAAAATTTATATGTAACACTTTACATTCAAAATAAGAATTTGATAAAAAAAAAAAAAACATGACAGAAGCATAAGGAAACCTCCTGGAATAGGTTATATACAACCAAAGAAAATTACCTCATACATCTAGGCTACTTTGCAGATCCGACATTAAACCGTTAGAATATAAAAGAGGAACAAAAACCAGCATAGGATAGAACAAGAAACCCCGATAATATCCACACACCAAGAAAAATGCAAAAAGTATAATAAATAAATAAATAAAAACAAAGGCCGCGCAGATCAATGCATTTGAAGATAATTCTAAGAAAAAGGCAAAACTACCTGGTCTATATCATGTAGTATGTATTAGCCTATTTGGACTTAGCGAGTTTGAAGCCCCAATTACCATTGCACTCATAATTACTAAACAGTGCATAGTATTTGATAATGACTGACACATTTCTTCATTAGCATCAGAATCCTCAACAAGGCCAAACCACATAGAAAACTACCGATTACAAAATAATATAAAAGCTTAAAAACACCTGAACAAGAACAAGGATCATTTGACTTTAAAGAACCAGCACAGACAAAAAAAGGTTAATCAAGTAAAAGTTAAACAGTGCTTGGAGTTGAGAGAGAACAAAATAACTCAATGAAAACAAAATCAACATATCAAGAGCACGTCCCGAATCTCACCAGGAGAAAATTCATTTGGAAGGTTCTTGATGGCACTCAAAAGCTCCTTGCTTGAACTCTCCACCTCCTTTCTATAGCATGGAACCAGCACAGCAAAATTATTATCCATATCGTCATCACTTTGAAGAAATTCAGAGCCATGAGGCTCCAACCAACCAATGGACCAATCTGAGTCATCAGATTCAGAGTCTGACCAACAACCATCACCATCAGATGACACCAGCACAACATCGTACTCTCTATCAAGTCTCCTCTCTTCCCTGCTCTGCCATTTCCTTTTACCCTTCCTGTGCGAAGGAGCTATCTTTGTTCCCTTCACAGAAGGAAACTTCACAGTCTCTCTCTCCTTAAAACCCCATTCAGAAGATGACTTCAGCTGAGAGCCACTGGAAACTGGCTCTTTCTCTTTGCCACCCCACAACCACCATGACAAACGAGTTAAAGAGACAGCCATACTTCCAATTCCCGTGGTCAGTCAAACCTAAAGGGTCACAATGAGTGAAGCTCTTTTGGTGACCAAAGATTTGTGAAAGAATGAGACCAAAAAATTTGAGAAACCGAAGGGCCAGTGGTTCCTGCCTGTTGCAGTGACCAGACTATATTAGGATATGATCCATTCATCAACAAAAGGAAATCAATTGGAAAATGGGGAAGGCCACAAGAATAAATTCAACCCAATAAACCTATTAATATCAATAACAAACAATAAAAAGCCAAAACTTTGTTATTAAAAAACACAAGCACCGAGATACATTAGTACTAAATTCACCAAGGTTTTCTTAAATATCAAACCCAATTTAGAAAGTTGAAGAACTTGACATAGAATTACTGGCCCATTTCCAATAATGAACTGTTAGCAAAACTTATTTCAGACGTTTTACACTCTCATAAAAGCATAAAATAATATTTAAAATAACTATCCAAATCGCAAAGGAATAATTTTTCTTGTTTCTTATTTATCCAAAAATATCAACACAAAAATCAAGCACAATGACACAGTCATACTCGGTCCACCCACCGCAAAAATGGAAAAAGAACACGAAACCCAGAGAATATTTTGATTAAAGACCTTTGCTTTAGGTCAAAATCGAGAATTCCCTCAAACTCAATTCACCAAAGAATCACCGGAAAATCAAATACTCCTCGCCGGAAAAACAGAACCTTTCAAACTGCTATGCTACCGGAAAGAAAAACATGGGAGATCGGACCAAGAGTTTTCTCCGGCGAGAGAAAAAAAACCGCCGACACAATGCATATGCTCAGTGAATCAACTCGAAACCCTAACTCGCAAATTATCCCTCTCTCTCTCTCTCTCTCTCTCTCTCTCTCTCTCTCTTATCTCACTATCTGACTTCCCCCTTCTGCTTCTGTTGCTGGGTACGCTGGGATGCAAACCCAATCGCTCAAAGCCTCGTCTTCATCTGAATTTATAGAGCTATTTTTTCACCTTTTCAATCTTTTCTCATCAACGGTCAAGATTGCACCGGTTATTCTGATTTACGGCCCGATAGAGGATCTTTCTCCTCTTACTCTGATTCTCACTCATATTATAATAATCATTCCTGGCCTATAGATTAAGGTAGTTAACAATTTAGCGTGAATATATGTTTTTTAAACAGAAAATATTTGACGTTGATTAAGTGATAGGAGAGATAATAACCGTCCAAAGTAGCTGACGTGGATGACCATTACCCAATCATGGTATGCATGTGCAGTCCAACTTGTGGACATGTGTCAATAATGTCAATATAAGATTATAATTTATAAGGAATAACTTAGGATAAAGTTAAATTTATAATTTTTTTTCTTTTAACATTATTTTAATACCGATATCTTTTCTTATTGTTTTTTAATATATGATATATAGTTGCCTACAAATAAAATCTTATTTCGTTGTTTATATTTTGAAAAATACTTAAAAAAAAACAAATATAACAAATCTATGAAAGGTATAATTTTTTTATTTGAGAAAATTTATGAGTGAATTATTTAAATATATGTTCATTGCATTTTTGTATTTAATTTGAGTTGGGATCTAGGTTATGGAAGATAAATTGCTTGTAGTCTAAGTTATAACTCGGCTTGATTAAATACGGCCAATTTAATATATTTTTTTAAAATAAAAGATGGAATATAAACAAGACATATAAATTAATATAGTGAAAAAAAATACAAAAATTCCATCTCATCATTTTAAGTATAAATCAAACATGAAACTAGCTGAAATATGCTTTTATTAAATCGAACATGATTGCAAAAAATTAATTTTGGTGTATACACACAAAAGTATTATTTTAAATATACATGTAAATTAAATATTCTTTTGAATCGGTTGTTTTTACAAACGAAATTATTTATATCTATAAGGGGATTTTATTTTTATTTTTTGTCAATTTTTTTCTCTTTTTTTATCCTTCAACTTACCGTTTTATTTAACTTTAATTGATTTTTTAAATTTAATTATTTTTAAAATTTAACTATTTTTTTCTAAATTAAATAAAAATAAATAAATTATTAAATAAATAAAAATCATCTACAAAATAAATAAAAATTATTTATAATTAAATTGTAAAAATTATTTATATTTAATTATATAATTATAATTTCACTTTTGTTGTTATGATAAAAAGTAAACACACATATCTTTTCACTTGTGTTTATAACACAAATTCATCTAAAAGTTTCATGCCAAAGTCTTTACGAATTGTATGTAATACCATGTGGGATGAGTAAAGTTATTCTTTATAATGTACTATTTTTAAAAATAGTTTTAAAAGTTACTTAGGATTTGTTCAAAGAATGAACGATAAAGTTTAGCGTTTCAATCATACACCTTTCTACCAACTTTAAATAAATTGATGGAAGAATTAGGCTTTAACGTCGCTCCCGTAAATATTGGATCACAAAATAGTTAATATAAATTATTGATTAGTAACATTTTTGTAAATAAGTAGGTATATAGATGTCTGTTAGGAGGGGCCCCGACATCTATAATATTATAGACGTCGGGATCCCCCCTAACAGACTTCTATATACTTAACAGGTAGGTGAAAAATCATTGTTTTTTCGTTTTAGAGACATCTGATCCCGCTATCCCGATGTTTATATTCGATTATAGACGTCGATGCCCCTCTTAACAGACGTGTCTGACAGGTGGATGAAAAGTTATTTTTTTCCGCTGAACAGATGTCGGATCTCGCCATCCAATGGCCTGACAGGGTAGGTGAAAAGTTGTTTTGGACGTCATATGAGTGAGGACCCCGACGTCTAGGCCACAATTGATGCCGGTTCACCTGGGGAGCTGACGTCTAGTTTGCTATTAAGTCAGACATCAAACTCGCAGTTACGAGCACTTCATCGTCTTCCTTCTCACCTTTTCTCTCTGCGGCATTGCTTTTCCAGGTGCGTTTTTGTCTCTTTTGAACCGTTTAAACGTACTTTTATTCCAATTATATTAGCTTTGGTTGATTATCTTTCGTTTGAATCGATTAAAATGAGTTTTTGTTGTGTTTTGGTGTAGTTTTTTTCGTGTCTTTGGGTAGCGTAGTACCGCATTCTCCCTTTGCTAGTTTCCTCGTAAGAAAAACTTGCGTCTTTTGGATGCCTTATAGCGTTTCAATCCAAAACCGAACTTCGGTCCTTTCCTAGTTCTATTGTCACCGTTTGTTTTCATTGGCGGTTTTAATGAAATTAGGCAATGACCCAGATTCGGTTTTCGGTTGAAATGGCATAAGAGATCCAAAAGACGCAACCTTTTCTATGACGAAACTAGCAAAGGATGAAGGTGCTACTACGCTATCCAAAGACACGATCTGCAGTAGACATCGGTTAATGCAATGTCTGACGTCTATAGAACCCTTTAGACGTCAAATCATGCAGTAACTAACGTTTACAAACACGTCGGACCTGTTGAGTCCGACGTTTGATTAACGTCACCCACAAAGACGTCGATTCTGGAGCTGACGTTAAAAGACCAAAATAACAGACGTTAAATGTCCTTTCTGCACTAGTGCAGAGATCAAGTTGTCAAATACATCATAAGATTTTATTATGATATTATCTTTCTAAATATGGTTCAACATGAAAATGTGGATGTAGTTAAACTTAAAAAAACATCTGTGTTAATTATCTTTTTCTGCAATTACTTATGTAAGGTTGAACACATGTTAAATTAGTTTATCTATAGGAAATTTAAAATTCATTAGAAATAATGATGAATTTAGGAAGCTAATTATAGTATAATCAATTTCTTTATGCTACAGATTACATAAGATTTACACCTAAAAACTCGTACCATTTTGTGTAAGTTTTAATTTATGCTTTCGTGCTTCCAATTATTACTTATTCACTTTTATTCTTTTAAAATTTATCTATTTCAATAAAATCAAGAAAAAAATTATACTATTTTAGACTATAAGTGGAGATAAGAGTCTAGTCAAGTTGGAAAAAAGAGTAAATGAAGGCTTAGTCCGAATAGACAAATACATGTCTCTCAAAACATTCTAAACAATATTCACAATATAAAAATTCAAATGTCTTTTATTAGGAAATTAATATTTTCTATATAACAATAAAATTGTATCAAATTAGCAAATTTAAAAGTCATAAATCCATTACTTGTTCTAATTATAATTGAGTGAGCTAAATAATAACTTAATCTAATTTGAAGAAAAATAAGCGGAATTAAAATATATATTTACAAATTGAATGAAATTAATAGCATATCTATTTTAAGATTAGAATTACATGGTATTATGGTAATTAAGCAAATATTAGGAATATCCTTATAAGATAATTAAGGTTATCTAAACGTGAATGTTCACTTTTAAACTCAAAATGAAAATATAAAAGTTAACATATCATTACAACAAAACAAACAAATAAAAGAGTTAACACATTAATTTAAGTCAAGTTAAATAAAGTTAACATAAATCAACTTAAGGAAAATCCATAAAACTAAACTAAAAAAAGTAAAAAAGCTCTCATTCTAAACATGTTTATTCTCTCACATACATTTTTTATAAGGTTTAATGACTCATCAATATATCCTACAAAAATAGTATTTGAAATTGATAACGTTTACATGCTTTAAATTTTGTTTTGAATGCTACTATTTATTATTAAAGTGATCAATATTTTATAGAAGTTAGTAAAACAATATACTATAACAAGCCGTGAAGATAAATGAGAAACCTATTAAACTGAGGCCCAAAGTGATGTGCACTGTGATGAAGCCCAATATTGGGCGGCCCATGGAAGGATTAAAGCCATCAGATGAATGGCTAATGCAGACGTGGCCAGTGCTTCTTCACAAATCAGGAGAGAGAACGGAGAGCTTCCAGAGAGTTCCGTCTTAGAGAGTGGCGATCTCACGGTGGTCCGGCAGCCTTAGAGGCTTCAGATGGCAGTGGTGAAAGAGGAGAAAATGATCAGGGCAAAGAGACAAGTAAGTATTTCTTGGTTCCCATTTCTTTCTGTGTATCAAAGTGTTATTGCTGTTGATTGTAAAACAGAACTCATACAAAAAAAATAAAATAAAACAGAAAACAGAGCTCTATATATAGTGCTCTGATGAACAGAAAACAATAAAGACCTAAAACAGAAAACATTAAACATAGCCCCAAAATGAACTTCGGTTCATTTTGTATTTATGTATCTAATAACAGATTCTTAATAGCCTCCCCTCAAGCTGGATGATGGATATTCATCATTCCAAGCTTGGGAATAATAGATTTGAACCTAGTCCGGTGAGGAAATTTAGTAAATACATCTGCAAGTTGCCCTTCTGATCGAATGGGAAGCAAATGTAGGAGCTTGGCTTGTATTTTCTCACGAACAACGTGACAATCCAACTCTATGTGCTTGGTTCGCTCATGATAGCTTTGATTGTGAGCAATATGCCTTGCTGAGTTGTTATCACAATAGAGGACAGCAGTAGCTGTTGGCTCAATGTGTAAATCTTGAAGAAGATAGTGTAACCACTGCATCTCACACACTGTGACTGCAAGAGCCCTGTATTCAGCCTCCGTGGAGGACCTTGACACCGTACTCTGTTTCTTTGACCTCCATGAGATAAGAGAGTTGCCTAAAAAAATGCAGTATCCAGTAGTAGACCTTCTTGTATTAGGACATGTGGCCCAATCTGAGTCACTGAATCCCTTTATCTGAGGATTAGAATCAGCAGCAAAGAAAAGTCCTTCAGCTGGACTTGATTTGACATACCTAAGTATGTGTTGTAATGCTTGATAGTGGTGCTTAGTTGGTTCCTGCATGAACTGACTTAAAAGATTGACAGTGAAGCATAGATCATGCCTAGTGTTAGTAAGATAGAATAATTTTCCTATTAATTTCCTATAATCACTAGGGTTTTCCATATAATCCTCCTTTTTGTACAGATTGCTAGTATTGCTCAAATAAGGTGTAGAACTAGGTTTACTCCCTAGCATTCCTGTTTCTTCTAGGATATCCAAGGCATATTTCCTTTGGCACAAGTGTATCCCTTTCTTCGATCTAGCCACTTCAAATCCAAGGAAATACTTGAGTTCTCCTAAATCTTTAATCTGAAATTGATTATCCAAAAGAGTTTTCATGAGATTGATTTCTTTCATTGAATTCCCTGTCAAGACAATGTCATCAACATATATAAGTAAGGCTGTGAAATCCGAAAGGTTTCTTTTAACAAATAGGGAATGGTCGGATTTAGATTGGGTATATCCTGAAGAAATAAGAAAGGATGAAAGCTTGTCAAACCACTGTCTGCTAGCTTGTTTCAGCCCATATAAGGATTTGGTTAGTTTGCAGACCAGCCCTTTATTGTCAACATTTAATCCTGGAGGAAGATCCATATAAACATCTTCATTCAAATCTCCATGAAGGAAGGCATTGTCTACATCAAGTTGATGTAGGAACCAGCCTTTAGAGGCTGCAAGAGCCAACAAAAGTCTAACAGAGGTGAGTTTAGCAACTGGGGAAAAAGTATCCAAAAAATCTATTCCCTCTTGTTGAGTGTAGCCTTTGGCTACCAATCTGGCTTTATATCTCTCAACTGTGCCATCAGCTTTATGCTTCACCTTATAGACCCATCTGCATCCGATAGACCTCTTTCCTGGAGGAAGTTGGGTCAAATACCAGGTTTTATTCATCTGTAGAGCATGTATTTCTTTCCTCATAGCATCAACCCATTCAGGGCTGTTCTTAGCTTCTTCATAGGAATTGGGCTCTTTATTCCCAGTCACAGCAAGAGTGTATCTCAAATGCTTATCTGAAAGAGATTTATAAGACAGAAAATTTTTAATGGGATAGGGAGTAATCAAACCATTTTTGGCACACAGTTGGGTGGATGGAGAGTGATCACTTTGCTGTATGTAATCTTTTAGGTATTCTGGAGTCCTTCTCATTCTGTTGGATTTCCTCTGTACATTCTCAAGTTCTTGGTCTATAGGATTGTCATTATCGGTGGCAGCTTCCTCTTGAGTAGATCTCTCATTCTCAGTAGAACTTTGTTCATGGCTGCAAGTAATGTCACCAAGAAAAAATAGGTCTCCTTTATCTTTATCATGATTACTATTTCCTGCTTGTTTGTTTTTATATGGGAAAATATTTTCATAGAAGATAACATTCCTACTTATGAATATTTCTCTACTATTAATGTCAAGGACTATATATCCTTTTATCCCACTCTTGTATCCTAGAAAAATACCCTTTCTAGCTCTAGGATCAAGCTTACTTCTGTTACCTTCTAAGGTAGATGCAAAACATAGGCAACCAAAAATTTTTAAGTCAAGATAGGTGGGTGATTTACCCTGTAAGAGTTCGTAAGGGGTTTTGTCTTTAATGATAGGAGAGGGAAGTCTATTGATCAGATAAACAGCTTGGGATAGAGCATAGGACCAATATATGTGAGGGATATTGGATTGGAAGATCAAGCTGCGGGTTACATTCAATATATGTTGGTGTTTCCTCTCCACAACAGAATTTTGTTGTGGAGTCTCAACACAACTTCTTTGATGTTCAATTCCATGCGAATTATAGACACTAGAGCAATTAAATTCAGGTCCATTATCGGTTCTTATCACCTTAATAGCCTTATTATGTTGTGTCTTAACCTTAGCAATAAAGCTCTGCAGCAACTCTCTAGTTTGGCCCTTATTATGCATAAGAAAAATCCAAGTATGCCTACTGTAGTCATCAACAACAGTTAAAAAATATCTATGACCATGTACAGAGGGGGTAGATATGGGACCCCAAATGTCACAGTGAATCATGTCAAAACAGGCATCAGATAAAGAAGTGCTTTTAGGAAAAGGCAATTTGTGCTGTTTGGCAAAGTGACAGATATCACAAGCATCACTATCACTAGCAGTTTGAATATAAGGGAAAACTTTACACATCTTATCAAGAGTTTTATGTCCAGGATGACCAAGTCTAAAGTGCCAAGTATTTACATTGTCATGTTCATACGAAAAAGCAAAACTAGGAGCTAAATTCCTTCCAAAAGATTGTAAATGGTAGAGTCCCTTGCACACACTAGCATACCCAATCATCTTCAATGTTGAGTTGTCCTGAATTTCACACATCTTAGAAGAGAAAGTTAGTGTACAGTTTATATCCCTAGTAAGACTTTGAACAGATATGAGATTAAAGGTGAATTCTGGTATATATAAAACATTAAAAATCACAAATTCTTTAGAGAAATGTATGGTTCCAGCATAGTGAGCAGTGACAGTAGAACTATTGGGTAGTTTTACTGATATAGGATTGATTTTATAGAAAGTTGTAAACTGGTTTTTATCATGGGTTACATGATCTGTTGCCCCTGTGTCTATGATCCATGAAAATATACCTGGTGCACTTTCTGTGTTGTCTTTCTGGATTTGACTGATGCTGTGAGATGGGGTGTCAACTTTCTCCAGCATTTGCAGTATCTTTTGCATCTTTTCATGAGTGAAAGAATTTTGAGTGACATTTTGTTGATTTGTCTGCACCCCAGTAGATGTTGAACAGACATTAGCTGCCCCCCATTCACTCTGTCCAGTGTTGTTCTCACTGCTGTTGTCATTCTTTTTGTACCAAGGTGGGTATCCATGCTTGGAATAACACTCATCAATGGTGTGGTTCATCTTATGACAGTAAGAACACTGTTTTCCGTAGTTGGGGTTTCTCCCTCTCCCTCTTCCTTGATTTTTGGGAGGATTTCCACGTCCATAAGTCTTCCAACCTTGATTGTTCTTCCATTGATTTTGTTTTTCAGTGGTACTAGCAAGAACCTTGCTGTCATTCTGATTAGAATCATTTTTCCCTTGTCTTTCTTGCTGTATGATGAGGGAAAACACACGATTAATGTTGGGTAGAGGCTCCATAAGCAATATCTGGGTTTTAACAGTATCATAGCATTCATTTAGGCCCTTTAGGAAACATATGACATGCTCCATGTCCCTGTATTTCTGTGATGCTTTGGACAGATCACATTTGCATGGAATTTTGCAACTGCAAATGGGAATGGGTCTTAGAAATTCAAGTTCTTCCCACAAGATTTTCAAATCTGTAAAATACTGGGTCACACTCCTTTCACCTTGCTTGATGGAGTGAATTTCTTGGAGTAAATCTGAGAACTTGAAGTGATCTCCTTTAGAAAATCTTTCCTTCAATTCTTCCCACAATTCTTGTGCATTCTCTACGTATATCACACTCTCAGCTATTTGGGGTGATAGGGTTTTAATGATCCAAGACAGCACCATCATGTTGTTTCTTTCCCAAGAATCAAACAAACTATCACTTCTTTCGGGTCTTGTGATGCCTCCATCTATGAATTTTAGTTTGTTCTTGGATAAGAGAGCCCTTCTCATGTTTCTACTCCAAGAAGTATAGTTGGTTTCATTCAAGACCTGAGATATGAGGGAGGTGCCTGGGTTCTCCCCTGGGTGTAAGTAGTAGGGGCTGACTGGGTTATTGGTCTGGTCCAGTTTTTCCATAGTTAGCAAGAAAATTTTAAAGAACCAAAGAAAGATCAAGAAGAAGAAGAAAATGCAGCGGAATCAGTGGCAGAACAGGTCCAAGACCTGCTCTGGTACCATATTAAACTGAGGCCCAAAGTGATGTGCACTGTGATGAAGCCCAATATTGGGCGGCCCATGGAAGGATTAAAGCCATCAGATGAATGGCTAATGCAGACGTGGCCAGTGCTTCTTCACAAATCAGGAGAGAGAACGGAGAGCTTCCAGAGAGTTCCGTCTTAGAGAGTGGCGATCTCACGGTGGTCCGGCAGCCTTAGAGGCTTCAGATGGCAGTGGTGAAAGAGGAGAAAATGATCAGGGCAAAGAGACAAGTAAGTATTTCTTGGTTCCCATTTCTTTCTGTGTATCAAAGTGTTATTGCTGTTGATTGTAAAACAGAACTCATACAAAAAAATAAAAATAAAACAGAAAACAGAGCTCTATATATAGTGCTCTGATGAACAGAAAACAATAAAGACCTAAAACAGAAAACATTAAACATAGCCCCAAAATGAACTTCGGTTCATTTTGTATTTATGTATCTAACAGATTCTTAATAAAACCAAATCATGTTTATCTTCTCCAAAATAACTTCTATATCAAGTGGGAAAATAAGATTCTCCTTCACCATTTTAACTTCTATTGCAAATTTAACTATTTTTACACAGATTAAAAATAATAATTAATTATATTTAATATTTTATTTTCATATAAGAAAAAAAAATTTAAAATAACAGTATTGAATAAAATTTAGAAAAAATAAATTTATTTATATTTTAAGTTCAGTATGTATGATTCATTATTATATATATATATATAATTGAGTTAGGGAACAACCATAGATCAAATTTAGTAATCTTAATAAATAGTCGTAACCACTATTTTTGAATGTGATTAAACTATTTTAGTGATTGAATTAATTAGGAAAGTTCATAAGTTTAATTAACACGACATTTAGTTATCGAAATAAATGTTCCATTAAATGAAAAACGAGATTAGTAATCAATATAAACTCTGATAATGATTTAAGAAGTTGCATTAAAGAAATGGTTTTAAGGTGAAAGAGCGCACGTAACAGCTTAGTTATTGATCTACAAGTTTCTACGAAATTGATTGAAAGTGAATCATCATTTTTCCTACGAACAAACTGAAAGGTGGGTGCCCATGGAGTAATCAATACTCAAAGAATATAGAATATAGAATATGGGAATTAAGTATTCGAAAAAAGTTTGCATAGAAAAAAGAATGACAAGTATTGACGTAGCAAGAAAGAAAAAAGTGTGTATTTTCTCATTGGATTTTCTTAGAAGGAGCTCCTCCAATTGACTTTTGTTCCATGTTCTCTTCTTTTAAAAGATTTTAAATTCTTAAGGTTTGTCTAACGTTAAAATAATTGAGTTGCAAGAATTGATGTTTATACTAATTAGGGTAGTTTTATATATGAAGCAAAGTTTACACAATATAAAAATACATAAGGGTTGTTCTTGATCACGAATTTATATATTGTTACACATTAATTTTCATTCTTTGTCATCGATGGCTAACAATCCAATCGTGTATGCTAAATATACACTGTTCTTACTTACGTATGTAATTTGTATTATAATAATTTCTACACAATTGTTACACATTAATTGTTACACATTAAATATATACACATGCACTGTTCTTACTTACGTATGTAATTTGTATTATAATAATTTCTACCAACATTTTATTTTTTACACTGTTTTTATGACTTTATTTAGTGGAAAGTGGTGTGTTTCAAACTATTTTCACCAAACATGTAATACAAATCTGTCGCCATAAACTTTTAATGATGCTTCTTCTTTAAGGTGTTGTGGAGATAAATTTTGGCCAGACCTGTTGTGCTGAACATCGTAGAAAAAACGATATCATAACTTTTGGAAGGGGAGAATAAATTTTGAGTTCACAACTTTATTTTTATCTATGAACTTTTTCCCTTCTTTAATGAAACTAATTATAAATGTAAACTCAATACAATTATTATAAAAAAATTAATCCTATCATTCATATCAATTTATAACTAGAAAATAGTATAACAATGATTTTTATTATCAATTATTTATAATTATGTCCTACAATTTTAATAGTGAAATGTGGTTATTAATTAAGCTACTTGTTTAAACAGAGACTACATTAGTTAAATATGGAAATAGGTGGATGTATTTAGTTTTCGCTTGTTCCTTGTCTCACATTTATATTGTTGTATGTAAGGCTAAGGGTATTGAAACTACACTTTTTATATCTAGGTCTTATATTTTGCTTGCTCATATCTCTTAAGTATAATTTTCTTTATCGCTTAATTCACTTTGTCATGTTGATTATCTCTCAAAGGTATTATGACTCTCAAGTAAGATAATAATGATCAAAGTAATCAACTTGTCTTCATCTTAGAGGCTTTTGAGTAGTGAGGCTAACGGGTATGAAAATGATGTATCTTCGTCGAGTTCAGCTTTGAGCTTCGATCAATAAAGGTTGTATGCTTTGGGAAGTGAGTGATCGTTGGGCTTCAATACAGGAGACAACAAATTTGTTTCGCAGTTGGGTGGTGCGACAAATTTTCCCAAGGGAGGTACTTTACGATGCAATGTGGAGGTAGATATTAATGCTACTGGGGAAGGGTAGAGCTAAATTTGTTGCCCATTCTTAGATATGATTGGGTATATGCTCAAGTTTTGTAGTATGCAAAGAATTATCATATAAAGGATTCTTTTCACTATTTGGCCGAGCGCGTCGAATTAATTGAGAAAGGGATTGTCAACACCCTTTTTACCTTTGATGTTTGTCATGGGAACAATTGTGTGGGCCACAGTCGTGAAACATTTACAAGGGACTTCTTCTCTTCCTACACTTGCATGTTTTATGAGTTGAACATACACTCCCTTTCAACGTTTTTACCATGTGATGCTACAAGAATTGAAAGTTGTCACTATACAACTTCGCCATAATAAATCGCGACTCTCCAAATGCTTAAGGTGATCTGTCAATGTTTGTCTTTGACTTCATTGCCTATTGTTTTCCTTCATTATTACTAAACTCACCTAGGAAAGAAGTTTGGTTGGATATCCTCGAGAACTTGTATAATCTCCTTACTCTATATGCTTCTTCATTCAAAGCCTTCAAGTAGGGTTTCTTCAAAGTTCTAATAAATGATTTAGGGTGCGAGCATATTTTTTTATGGCGAGTGTCTACGATTTCCCTTGTACTAGACTTGAAAGGCTTCCAAAATAACTTTTCGGGAATGATAAAAAAGGATGCCAGATGAGAAAGTTGACTTGGACTTGTTAAACAAATTACCCTGTTGACTCCCTACTTGACCAATTCTTCGAGCTTATCATGCTGCTAACCCTAACCCTGACCAACTAGTTATGTTTCTCATTTTTAATTGATGTAGAACTCTGTACCAACGTTAAATTCCTACAATCCCCACATTATGTATATGAGTCTCTCTACTAATACATTAGTCATTTTACTTATTTTTAACCGATGCGAAACTTCATACTCAAATTTAATCATACGAATCTCTCCCTACATAGTTTTGTGGTTCTTTCTACTTACATGGTAGTCATTTTACAAGTTTTTTTACCCAATGTGGGGCTTCCGACTTAATGAATCCTAATAATCTCCCCTTAATTTGTTTTTGGATTAGTTTTACTTGTATACTAATCTTCTTACTCATTTTTAGCTGATGTGAGGGTTCATACTCGCATTGAATCTTAAAAATCTTCCCTTACTAGATTTTTGAGTCCTTTTACTTTTATATTTTACATCTTACTCACCTTTACCTGATATTTATAAATAGACTTATTATTTTTATATATTAGTCATTTTTACTTGATATGACGTTTAAAATCATACTAATTATTAACAATAATAAACTTATTAATCATTTTTCGTTAAATATCAATGATGTTAGCATTCTTATCTATGTGGGACTTTGGACACACATTGAATCCAAATAATCTTCCCTCACTTATATATTAATCTTACTCATTTTCACCCGATGTGAGTGTTGAAACTCAAGTTTAGCCCTAACAATTTATGTCCTTCTAGGTCTATCCACTAATATACTAGTTACTTAGTCATTTTTATCTTTCCACTAAACCATAACCTTAACCATAACCCTCGTAACTCTAACCACCCTAACCATAACCCTTATAATCCTAATTGTAACCCTAACCCTGTAACCCTAAATTCCATAACCCTAACCCTAACCCATGTAACCCTAATTATCCTAACCTTAACCCTTTTAACCCTAAGCACCCTAAATTAACCCTGTTAGCCCTAACTCTAACGCTAAACCTAACCCTAACCCTAATCCTAACCAACTAGTCATGTTACTCACTTTTAATTGATGTGGGACTTCATACCAACGTTAAATCTCTATAATTCCTCTATTAAGTATATGATCGTCTTTCTACTTATATATTAGTCATTTTACTCATTTTTAACTGATATGGAACTTTAGATTTAAAATTAATCATACTAATCTTTCCTTAAATAGTGTGTTATGAGTCTTTCTACTTACATACTAGTCATCTTACTAGTTTTTTTATTCAATGTGGAGCTTCAGACTCAATGAATCCTAACAATCTCCCATAAATATCTTTTTGGATAATTTCTACTTATATACTAATTTTCTTACTCATTTTTACTATGTGGGGGTTCATACTTACATCGAATCTTAAAAATCTTCTCTTACTAGGTTTCTGAGTCTTTCTACTTATACATTTTACTCAACTTTACCCAAAATCCATAACCCCCCTCAACCTTAAACCTCATTATCCTTAAATCATTCTCCTTATATACCAGTCATGTTATTCATTTTTATTTGATACGTGATTAAAGTCATTTTGGATATTAGCATTAATAGATTTATGGATCCTTCTTGGTTACATATCAATGATCTTATCATTCTTACCTATGTGGGACTTTGGACACATATTGAATCAATATAATCTTCATCTACTTATGTATTAATCTTATTCATTTTTACCTTAAACCCTAATATTACCCTTCTACTTATATATTAATCTTACTAATTTTTACCTTAAACTCTAATATTGATTACTTTTACGCGTATATGAATGTTACTCATTTTTACCTTACACCATATTTATAGATTTTTTAGTCTTTTATCATAATGACGTCTTAATAAAAATCTAATTACACTTTAATCTTGTTTACTAGGATAATCTCCTAATTAATTACCATATTTTTCTTCTTCCATACTTGATCGACCGTAAGTCCCATTAAATATGAAGAGATTGCAAACAAAATTGATGATTTATTGGTTTTGGATGGTAAGAAAAGAAAAGAAATTATAGTAACAGATTAAACTATGCGAAATCTAGATACTTCTTTTTACTCCATGAGACACTAAGATTCAAGGTTACTTCTCCTTGTGAATTTGATCCCACAAACCCAAATGGAAGCATTTTTGAATTATTCTGTGACATTGGATGGGATCTTTGTGAACCTACATTATGGGCCATTTGGTGTAAGACAGTACAACATCCCACTCGCATAGCTTTGTAGACAAAAATGGCTTATCAAATCCTGACAAATCCTCTTAAGCATGAATATTTGTTCTGGACTTTACTCGAATGGTTTAGTCCCATTACTTGGTGGATATCCGAACTAGATCAAATACTCTCATTTCAAGAAAATCAAAGAAGGTCAAAAGGTCAAACATTAGTCTCCATTTTTATTGTCTATAGGCCTTATGCAAGTGACTCCTCCAGACAATTATTTTCATGAAACCATGTATATACTTGGGGGACCTTTGAAGAATATCCTTTAAACGAAAGTTACAAAATGCAATTGAAACAACACCTAAAAGAAGTAAATCTCAACGATGATTCTCCTTTCAACAACTAATTCCCTCTAACTCCGAAAGTCAACAAACCACTGCTTTCTCTGAGTATTATATCCCAGGATAAATGTTTTAAAAAGCCGAGGATATTGTATCTTCTGAAGAAGAAGACCTAGATAACTTAATGGAAAAAGACTCACACAGTTCAGACCCTAATCTCTCTCCTAGCCACGAGCCTATATGCAAATAAAGAAAAATTCTTGTAAAAAGTAAAAGTTATTGCTTTCTAACAAAATAAGATAAGGTTGTTTGTAATGAGTCACATAAATGATAATTAAAATATAAAATTATATGATTATAAAATTTTAAATTTATAAAATAATAAAATCATAAAATCATAAAATCATAAAATCATAAAATCAAATGTGATTACAAGTAAATAAAATCTATAAAATTTTAATAGAATTTAAATGAAAGTTTAGAAACTTAAAATTTAATTAAACTTAAAAGAAAAATACCATCATCATTAATTACTCTTATATTTGTCCATTTTTTTTTTGTAAATAACAACTTAAAAGACTCTCTAATTAAAATGGAGATCAACCAGATGCAAAAGTATTATATATTTTATGACGTTTTTGTTGTTGAGTATATAGTTGTTCTGAGTATCTCATTTTTTTCTAGTTCTTAAATATCAACTTTAAACTATGTTAACATGCAAAGTTTCTTTTCAACAGATTTTTCAAAATAACTTTTAGTATGGCAATTATTGCCAGCTAACCACATACTATCATTTCCAATATTTAAATTCAAAACTTTACTTTAACATCTTTACTCAAATTTGACGTGAAAAAAAAATTAAAAACAAACTAAAAATGAAAAAGAAAAAGTTAGAACAAACAATAAAGTAACAGAGGTTGATTTTCATGCAAAGCCCCGCATCGGAATTTTTTGCTCTTGAATTTTTATTAGTGGAGAATGCGCGGTTTTCTTTTGCACTAAATAATTAATTATGTTGCCAAAATTTTCCCTCAACGCTCAACTCACTTTCTAATCTTATTTTTTTAATGTGCATGCTAATTCAGAATAGATTATGTCTAAAATAAGATTAAGGATGAAAAATAAATAGTTGTAGCTAAAATTTATACTAAACAGTTGGTATCAGCATGTATTAATTATATGTGAATAGTGACATTTTAATATCAGTTTATAATTAGACAAAGTGTAAGTATTATATTTCTCAGTATTTATTATCTGTAAACATTAAAATAAAAAATAAGTTACATTTTATTAAATTAAATTAAATTAAAATTAAAATTAAAATTAATATATATTTTATTAGGTTAAATTTAATTAAAATTAAATTTTAATTTTAATTATATTTTATTTTATATTTTAGTTTGTAATTTTATTTAGATTTTATTTTAAAAGTTTATAAAATATTTTTTTTAAATATTCATCGTATTCAAGAATAATCGTGGGTTTTATCTACAAGTATTTTTGGTTTAATTGTTTATTTATTCTCTAAATTAATTATTAAATCTCAGTTAATCGTCTCTTAAAACAGTGTTAATTTCGTTCCATGCACTAATCAAGCATAAACAAAATTTAATGATTGGTGTTTTGGCAAAAATAATATGCATTTTCTTGTCTATCTCCTCTGCTCTTTGTCATGCACAACATTCACTACATCTCTTCATGCCTCCACTTCTTCATCTAAATATATCTTAGGCATATGGAGAAACTTGCAGCAACCTCACCACTTACCTTCACTAGTGCAGAACGGGCTATAGACATCCGTTTTGTGGACCTTTTGATGTCTGACCTCCAACGGATGTCTATGCGGGTGATGTCTATGTACATGTCCGTTGTGTCAGGCCGGACGTTTATATAAACATCCGTTGTGTCAGGCCGGACGTCTATATAAACGTCCGCTATGTCAGGCTGGACGTTTATATAGACGTCCGTTGTGTCAGGCCGAACGTCTAGACGTCCATATAGACGTCCGGCACTTCGACCATTGACGTCTACTTGGCTGTATTGTTAGTGGTAGGGACTGGGGGGTTGGACGTCCGTTTGTGCACTGTCAGAACGGCCTAATAATGTAGCCCAAAAACAGTCAAAGGGAGGGAAATCGAGGAGGGAACGACATAAAACGTAGCCCAAAAACAGTCAAAGAATCCGCCCAAGAACACGCAAGAGACTGCAAAAAAACGGACCGAAAATGATTTTTACTTGGTTCAAATCAAAAGTATTTCATCACAGAGCAATGTAATCAGATTGAAAGTTAATTCAAACGGTCCAAAAAAGAGAAAATGTACCTAGAAAATCAATGGAGCAGACAGCGTTCGCGGGGGGAAGAGGAGCGTAACTGCTCGCGGGTTCGCGTTTACAATATTAATATTGTTATAGACGTCAGCGCCCTCCCAGGACGGACGTTCAAGTGGCTGACATGGGGAGTTGAAACGTTCAGTGTTCAGCCTAGTGAACGTCTGCCCCCTCCCACGGACGTCTATAAAATGATAAACGTCCGCGCCCTCCCAGGACGAACGTTCAAGTGGCTGACACATGGGGATTTCAAACGTTCATTGTTCAGCCTAGTGAACGTCCGCCCCCCTCCCACGGACGTCTATAATATTATAGACGTCCGCGCCCTCCCAAGACGGACGTTCAAGTGGCTGACACATGGGGAGTTGAAACGTTCAGTGTTTAGCCTAGTGAACGTCTGCCCCCTACCACGGACGTCTATAATATTATAGACGTCTGCGCCCTCCCAGGACGGACGTTCAAGTGGCTGACACATGGGGAGTTGAAACGTTCAGTGTTCAGCCTAGTGAACGTCCGCCCCCCTCCCACGGACGTCTATAATATTATAAACGTCCGCGCCCTCCCAGGACGGACGTTCAAGTGGCTGACACATGGGGACTAAAACGTTCACTTGTTCAGCCTACTAGACGTCCGTCCCCCCGGACGAACGTTCATAATATTATAAACGCCCGTCTTGCCCTAGGACGGACGTTCTAAGGGCTGACCATGGGGACTGAAACGTTCAGTTGTTCAGCCTATTAAACGTTCGTCCCCCCAGACGGACGTTCATAATATTATAAACGTCCGTTTCGCCCCAGGACGGACGTTCTAAGGGCTGACCATGGGGACTGAAACGTTCATTTGTTCAGGCTACTAGACGTCCGTCCCCCCAGACGGACGTTCATAATATTATAAACGTCCGTCTCGCCCCAGGACGGACGTTCTAAGGGCTGACCATGGGGACTGAAAGACGGACGTTCTAAGGGCTGACCATGGGGACTGAAACGTTCAGTTGTTCAGCCTACTAGACGTCCGTCCCCCAGATGGACGTTCATAATATTATAAACGTCCATCTCGCCCTAGGACGGACGTTCTAAAGGCTGGCCATGGGGACTGAAACGTTCACTTGTTCAGCCTACTAGACGTCCGTCCCCCCAGACGAACGTTCATAATATTATAAACGTCCGTCTCGCCCCAGGACGTACGTTCTAAGGGCTGACCATGCAGCCTACTAGACGTCTGTCTCGTCCCAGGACGGACGTTTAAGGGCTGACATGGGGAGCCTTGTAGACGTCTGTCCCCCTCCAACGGACGTCTATAATATTATAAACGTCCTGCTCGACCAAGGACGGACGTCTCGAGTTTCACTTATTTACGAATATGCCACCGGTCAATTATATACGTTGGAGCTTTTGTGGACGGATGTGATGGAATCGTACTTGACGTAGTCCTCCTTTTTGTATTTTTACTTTTTATAGTTTAGCTCTTAAGGAGCATGGGTTACTATAAATACCCAGCTCCTCTATTGTATTGTTACTTTTGAGATTAATGAGAATTAAGTTTTCTGAAATAGAAACAATTCTCTCTTGAAAGTCAGGCTAGAGAGTCCAAAGACTCCCTCTAGCCACCTTCCAAGCACCTCTCTCCCCTTCATTTTCCATTTCCACCGTGCTTCTCTCTCATCCCACACCATTCGCTTCAGCATAGTGGCGTTAACACTTCTTGGCCACGCATCCTCATTTCTCTGGTGCACATCATCTAGTACCGTGCACGCTTCAACATTCCTTCCCTCCACCTCTTCATTCAGCCACTCGTGACATCTTTCACGCTTTACTTTCATTCCTCTCCCGTAAGAACATCATCACATTTCTCTCATTTTCCACTTCGAATAAACCTCATCAGCTAGGGTTTTCTTCTTGAGTGCATCACCATCACAGATCTACGTCTCATCATTCGTAAGTTTTCATTTCTCTTCATGAATATACATCTCCTCCCATATTTGCACCTCATCTTCACCGCTCTTTCGATTTTCACCGATTAAAAACCTTGTTTCCCGATTCAATCCATTTTCCACCGTTCAATCTTCATTTTGAACCGATTAATCGGTTAAAATTGGGTTTCCTTCCATTTCTAGGGTTTATATCGAATTTAACCCTCCGTTTCTTGTTTTTCTTCGAGTTTTCTATCATTTTCCGCTGCGTTCATCTCTAGAGGAAGCTTCGAAGGAGTCCGTGTCGCGTCGTCGGCCTCTCCTCGGGCGTTCGTCCATCAGGATGTCTATGAAGAGACGTTAAAAGCGAATTCTGCACTAGTGCTGTTACTACTACCCACTAATCACAAGTTCTAAAAGATGAAAAAAGTCAATTTTATATATATATATATATATATATATATATATATATATATATATATATATATATATATAATGCAGAAGCACAAATTTTCCTTTTTTTACGGTTTTATTGACAATATTTTATTGAATAACGATGAAAACTTAAAACATTTTTTATTAAAAATATAAATACTATTCTCAATATTTTCGTGAATTATAAAACAATTGTCAAGTCAAATATTTATAAAAAATATTTTTTTAAAAAAATAACAAACAAAAAATTGTTAGAAAGAGAAGATTAAAAACAACCCATTATTAAAAAGTTATGCGTTGAAACAGGAATACAATGTTTTTATCAATTGAGAAAAGTTATAAAGTCTTATAATCAATAATATAATATCTTCGACATATTATTAAAATGATTTATATATTATTTAACATTATAATAGAAATTATCAACTAATTTATTTTCACAAAAATTTATGTAAAACAAAACTAATGATTTATACACCTTTCAATCTCTCTATACATTTCAAACATCTAATAAAATACTAATATTTTAACTTTTCTACTTAACTCTTCACAATTTATTTTGGTTTTTAAAATAAAAATACTCTTCTATAAAAATACACATATATGTTTTTTGCTCTAAATGTAGAAGTATTGTCTTTGTTCTCTAGGTGACTTTGGGTACAAAAAGAAGCATTATAGCTGCATAGGAAAACTAATCGAGGTCAACAAATTTGAAGTTGAAAAAAAGATTAAGGAAAAGAAAGAAAGGGAGGGGAAATTGAGAGAGAAAATGAGAAAGAACCATAAATGATATCGGTTGGTGATGTTTTCGTTGTTGCTGGACATTGAGAAGAAGGTTGAAGAAGAAAAGAGGAGAATAACAAGAGAACTAAAACCCTAGCAAGAGGGGAATGAAGAGAATCACAAGAGAGAAAGATATTGGTATGTGTCTAGGGATGACAACGGGTCGGGTCAGGTACGGATAATGTCTACTCGCAACCCGATCCGACAAAAAAAAATCCACCCGCTACCCGACCCGCTACCTGTACGGATACCCACTTAAAAATATCTGCGGGTATTTTAAAACCCGCGGATACCCGTGGATATCCGTGGATACCCGCAAATATTTAAAAAAAATATATTTTAATAAATTATTAAAATAAAATTTAAATAGAATTACAAAAAATATAAATTTTGTAAAATATATATATATAATATAATATAAATTAAATTAAATATAAATATAAATTCAATTTTAATTAAATTAAATCTTGTAAAATATAAATTAATGTTAATTTTAATTAAATTTAACTTAATAAAATATAAATTACATTTATATTTTTATTTTTTGCGGGTAGCGGGTATCCACGGGTACGGATAGTATAATATCCGCACCCAACCCGTTTATAAGCGGATATTAAAATATCCGCTACCCGCAGGTTGCGGGTAGTAAATATCTACGGATATCAACTATCCGTCACATATTTTATCTGCGGATATTCACGGGCGCAGATTTTTTGTCATCCCTATCTGTGTCGCATGCAGAGGAGCATAAGAGACAAAAACATGCAGACTTTTTTGTCACATTACCAGAGTTAATTCTGTTTCTGCAAAATTAACGAAATGAACTTGATTGATGCAAATTATACAAAATGGGAACGAAATTGAAACCTTTTTAAGAAAGAAAACAAAATTGAGAACTAGCAACAAATTTAGAGACTAAATAAACAATTAAAAATCCGGTATATTCTAAACGAATATCTCATAAGTAACAAATTGAGTAACTAGTAAACTTTTTGTTGCGAATAAAGAGTATCTATATCCATCGGACTCATTATCATAACACCTGTATAAATGAAAAATTACATAAAAATTTACAAATTCCACAAAATATATAAATAAATATATATATATATATATATATATATATATATATATATATATATATATATATATATATATATATATATATATATATATATATATATATATATATATATGAGTCCAAACTTTTTCTTAATCAAATTGTGCAGCATTCACGATTAAGAATTGATTGAAAAGAAAAATAACATCAGATGAACTTAATCATGACAATCACTCTTTGGAAAAAGCAGCATCAAACTTTTCGTGATAGGAGAAAGGAATTTTTCCCCTTTAGTAGGGAAAAGTATATATAATCATTCAGTTACAAATTATAATTTCAAGTTAATAATTCTTCCACTAAAAATGAAATGACTCGATTGTCTGTAACGAATTGAAATTCCTGTCTATTTTATATTGATGGTCTCATACGTTTTCATAACATCCTGTGCAGTGGTTTTGGGATGTTGACCCTTGTAGAGAAAGTACTAGCGGTTTCTTGAAGATTAAGATTACTCAACAACCCTGTTTTTAACTCAAATTTTCTTCCTCTTTTCTCGGTGCAGAATCTGGATTAATCACTGGTTAGGAAAAGGAACATACATGGCCACAATTTCCAACTCTTGATAGATTTTCATGAGCTGATATGATCAACTTGGGCACAAAGTACAATCGTTAAAAAACCAAATCGTGGCCACTTGCTTTGTGTTAAAAAGATAGGTGTGGGCCATGGCTACCCACTTGTACTTCATCTTCACTTCATGTTAATTAACTTGCAGACCATCCCTTTTTCTTTCCCACTTGCCCACTCCATGTGCATCACACACCAAACGACAAAATTACATTTTTTTTTTCTATTTCCTTCTTCCTTCACCAAATTCCTCATTTTTTCTTCCTTTATCAGATATAACTTCTCGTATACCCAGAATTTCACATGACTTTAATTCCCATAGTACATTTTAAAAACAAAATTATTATAAGAATTTTAAACTTCAAAAAGAACAATATATATATATATCTTGACAAATGATCCTCTTGATGGAGATTTCAGGTCAGAATATTAGTGTGGTACATGAGAAATTTGAGAGTTTGAAAGATACAATATACCTATAAGATCGAAATATTAGTATGGTATGTGAAAATAAAAATTTTCTTAATCCCTCCATTGGAAAATTTGTTTTGATATATTCAACCGTCTTATATTGAAATCAAGATTAAAAATAATTTAAATAAACCCTTGAGTAGCTTTGAACTTCAAAACCAATTATATCTTAAAATAATAAAACAATACTAATAAAATAAAAGTCTAATTTATGTAAAAGATTTACATTATCTTTAATTAAAAATCTTATAAAAATTAATAGATATTTTTTATATTAAATTTTATTAATATTGGATTACACAAACAATTTTTTCGAGTTTTTAATTTCCTAATTTTTAATGAAAAATTAAATTGTGATATCTTTTTGAAACTTTGATCTAATTTATTTTTTATAACTTTATAAATGTATAAATTTAGTTTTTTTAACCTAAATTTATTTGATATTTTAAATATGTTTATTAACTAAAATTGAGATAGAAATATATTAAATAGTGTAAACGACTCATATGAAACGTATTAAATAACATAAGATAAATTTAATAAAATTTGATTTAAAAAAATTAAATTATCATATTTTTAAAGTTAGAATACTAAATTAGACAAAATTTTTAAATAAAAATTAATTTTAATTTTTACCAAAAGTAATATTTAACCTTAAATAATATCATAATTAGGTTCATAGTAAATTCATGAGTAGCACTTATGTGTGGATAAGCAAAAGAAAACACATATTCTGATTAAAAAAGTTATATGGTTCATATGATTAGAGGATATGTATAGTTTCAAGGAATCATTTGAAGCTAGACTATAAAAAATGTTGATGATGCACACCTTGTCGCTCACGGTTGTTTTAGGAATACACATAAGACTCGTGACCAATTTCATGATGATGATGGTGATTCATCTTTTATGTTATCTCCTCGAAAGGCGAAAGTGTTTGGACACTGAGTTTGTAGTTTTCGTTTCTCTGTACTTGCAACTTGCGTCACTCCAAGCAGAGCCATTGTTACCATTTTAACAATTTAATTGGACTATATGTATTTATATATTAGCTTAATTGTATTTGAGTCTATCATAAATTTAAAATATTTTAATTCAATTCTTGTTAAATTTTTATAATTTATTAAAATTTTACAACTTTAAATTTTTTTAATTAAATATTTATTTTTATGTTTTTTAATATATAACATGATAATTATCTTACACTGTTTAATATTAGATAATATTTTATTATAAGAGATTATAGTGAGAAGGATTTTTCTTATTGTAACATCTCAAAAATATAACTTATAACTATATAAAAGAGTCATTAGTAGAATAATTATTGGAAATAAAATTGACTTACAATTATCCTAAAACACCTATAAAAATTAAAATCTTTATACAAAGATTTTATGCTAACACAAACCATGTATAAGATCGAACGGTCTTATACTAAACGGATAGATCATCTCCTTCCAACGCTTGCTCCATAGAAACATCTCCTTCCTCTGCTCACATCCACCGGATCATCATTGCAAAGGAGAATACCAAACAGACAGCATGACCAGACAGAAAGAAGGGTAAGCTAGTGTAATTTAATATTCATGAAAGCATACAATTCAAACAAACAGTTAAAATACTCATACACATATATAAAACATATAAACATATCTTAACCGACCACTTGACCAACCCGTCTAGACCAGTATGAATATGTAGCTATGGTCGTTCGTGCACTCGTGGGTGAAGTAATTGGAAATACCCTCAGCTACCGCATGAGGTTAGCCCATTATCCCTCACCTTAGGTCAAGGTAAACATACCGCCCAAGCTAGGGCCTCTTGCTATTCTCACGACATGCCTCATCATTCTCTACTTGAGAATTGGTGACCATTAGAATGTCAGGATGAATGCAAAAACTGAGCTTCCCATATTCATACTTTTACTACATTAGAACCACCACTAAGACATTCCTCCTAGAATTCTCTTTCACATCACGTTAGAAATATCATACCATACTTCAATACCAACATACTTCCTCATCCATAACACATTTAAGTAAAATCAAACCAAACAGTAAAACAACCACTACCCTTGAACATGACCGAACGAAAAAGATCAACATAACCTATGAACAAGACCGAACACTATTGGCTTAGGCCGAACACTATTGGCTGAGGCCAAACACTTATAGCTTAGGCCAAACACTATTGGCTTAGGCCGAACACTTAGGGCTTAGGTCGAACACTTACAACTTAGGTCGAACACTATTGGCTTAGGCCGAACACTATTAGCTGATACCGAATACTACTATAAGACCAATCACTAAAAAAATATAATCGAACAGTCATTAACAGGTGAGGTTCACAAGAGGCCAAACGTAGCTAAAACCGAAATACAAGTAGGAAACCTAACACAAGTACCAGACTGAACGCTATACTAGAAGCAATACCAAAACATACCTGAACGCTATATTCAATCGAATACTAACATAAGGACGATCGGTCATTAACTGAAAGTTAAGATCGAACACAAGAGTAAAACCGAACACAAGAGTAAGGTTGAACAGTCAACAAGGAACCTTCAGCGAAACTGCACAATTCTGTAGAGTGTCTGCAAAATTATGATCAACACCAATCTTTACCAATTTCCTTCATTCTTCCCAACTTATAATCCTCCAAACTTTTATTATACAAACCTATACACTACTCTAAGAACATCTAAACATTCCTCATAATACACTCGGCCATAAACCAGAAATTACGCAGAAAGACATTCAACATGAACACAGTACATTCCAATAGTGCCGAACACACAATCATTCAATTTCACATACATGCAGAACCATCAAATAGTATTTTTCATACATCATAAACAAATCTATTAAATTAGCTAGCTTCCCTTACCTCTTAATCGGACCAAGAGTTCAACACCTGCAGAATTTTGCTCACAACACCAAAAAATCCTAGAACCACCTATAGCTCACCGAATGATGAGAGAGATCAACCAAAAGACCAAGAATAAGATCAAAAATAGGAAGAAGAAGCTGATGAACACATGCAACCAAAATTGTGGCTTGCATGTACTCAAAAGTTTCAGAATTTTCACAAGAATGAAAGAGGACGAAACTTACCAACTATAAACTCTAATTTGATTGGTGAAAGAGAAAGCCCTTGACTCCTGGATTGCTTAAGGATGATTTGATTGTTGAACAAATAAAATAAGATGGAAGAAATCTAGAGAGAAGGAAGAGAAAAAGAGAGATCAGAAGGTTGGACAGAGATTGTGAATGTAGAGAATGAGACACATTTTTGAAACTTTCATTTATATATGACTCTGAAAGCCGAACGGTCCAATCCTGTGCATACACCTCTCTTCTCCAATTTCTTAAACTTTCCAGTCCTTACAATTGTTATATTTAACCAAAATTATTCTTAAAAAATTAAAATTATATAATATAAAATTAATTCTATATATTTATAATTTTATAATTATCTAAGTTTATAATTTTATATTATATATATATATATATATATTTTTTTTTTAATTTATATTCTATAATTTTAATTTGTTTTAAGAATTGTTATTCTAAATATAGGTTTAATAGTTCACTTTGTCCCTAGTTTGGTTGACAAATCTCAATTTAGTCCCTCTTTAGAAAAGTATTTGAAATTGGTTCGTAATTTTAAAATTTTAAGTCAAAATAGTCTCTTCCGTTAAGTATAACCAAATAGAGTTAATGGGTTAATGATGTGGCACTACTTATTGATTACGTGTGAAAATATATTCCTGTGTATGCTTACGTGTTGGTTAATTAGAGAAGAAAGAATTTTATTCAGAAGTTGAGTTTTTTTAATTGGGGAAATAAAATAATTTGCAACTGTTTCATTCTCTCTTTTTTTAAAAAGAAGAGAATATCTATTGTATCTCGACCCATAACCCTAATCTATCTTCATCCTCTTCTCCCCTCTACGCCACCCATGTCAACACAGAACCATCATCATTTTCATACCCCTTCGTATGCTGCCATCAACCATCACACTCTTCATCTTTATGTACCTTCATTCACCAACATCTCTTTAACCTGCACCCAGAAAGCCATGCAATATCCAGAGAAGAAAAACATTAACTGGAGAAGACTAGCCAATAAACATTACACTCCCCAAAAATCAAATTCAATCTGCTTCATTTTCTTATTCCAATAAAAAATGAGGCAAAATCTACTCCCATTATCTTCATCAAATTTTAACCCAGGAATTCATTTCCCATTTCCCCAATTTCTTTTTGGTACGCAAACCCTAATCCACACCCTTTAGTGAAGAAATCCATTGTCCAACGATATCAGAGATCGATCCTTATTAGATGACTGGTGCGTTCATTCGCGTCATCTGAGATCGATCCTTATTGTTGTGGCGAGTTCCCTCGCCCAGAAGATTGGTTCCTTCTCCATTCTGAACCGTGACATTGTCGGCGACAGTCTGGTGGTGCTCTTGGTGGCGACGTCAGCGTGAGTGGTTGGCTGCTGCAACCGACACGGGTCTCAGCCAGCTGAAGGAGATGAAGCGGATCGAGGCGGAGAATCGTGGCAGTGACGATATTGATTCATGTCGTTGGCGTTGCATGAATAGATGAGACTCCTCTCGCGCGCGAAAAGCGGGGACGAAGATTTCGAGTTGTTGCGTCCAGCGTAGGTGGCATCGTCGGTGATGCTCTTGACCGGCAGAAAAGAGATG
The DNA here is from genome assembly GCA_034642375.1 of Vigna nakashimae. NCBI lineage: Eukaryota > Viridiplantae > Streptophyta > Magnoliopsida > Fabales > Fabaceae > Vigna > Vigna nakashimae. The sequence goes on from CM067767.1 coordinate 11,348,085, forward strand.
CGACGCCACGAGTGAGGGAGAAGATGGCTACTCAATTAAAGAACCCAATTTATGAATAAAATCTTTTCTTCTCTAATTAACCAACACGTAAGCACATTTTTTGACACGTAATCAATAAGTAGTGCCACATCATTAATTCATTAACTCTGTTTGGTTATACTTAACGGAACTAACTATTTTCACTCAAAAATTTAAAAGTAAGGACCAATTTCAAACATTTTTCTAAAGAGGGATTAAATTGAGATTTGCCAAACAAAATTGACTATTAAACCGTAAATATAATAAATTCATTAAGAATATCTCGTCATTATGTATCTTGTAAAAAAATAGTATATCACGAGATTTAAACACGATAACAATGCAAAATAAATGTTATGTAGTTAAAAAAAAAATCTAAAAGTAGGAAATCAATTAAAAAGTTTTAAAATTTTAAGAACTCAATAAATCATAAAAGTTTAATAAGAATTCAATTGAAATTTTTAGGACTTACAATATAATTAAGTTTAATATACTTGTAGAGTTTTTTTTTTCAAATTTTAAGGTATTCAATAAAAAATTGTTATTAAAATAAAGTATTTTTTTAATAATATAACATCCAAACACATACGTTTGATTATAAATTTGACCTGGATTTTCTTTAATAATTAATCTTACGTTTTGTTATGTGGTACGAATAAACACAAATAAACATTATAATGATTAAATTGAGTTGTTTGATGTAAATTGTGTTTAACGCTTTTAAGAATGTAGGTTTCCTAACCCTTGTTTGCTTAGGAAATGAAAATTTATATTTTATTCTTGCTAGTTTATACTGTATAGAGGTAAACTGTGTTAAAAAAATTGTCATTTCTTTCTCTAGCATAGGCTTATTCAATCAAACAATTAAACACTCAATTTTATATCTAATTTATTTCTTTATTTTCAACATTTTTTTTGTTTTATTCATTTATTTTATTACAAAAAATACAATATTTACGGATGGATCTTATTCTACCAATAATGTTATTTTATCAACAGATTCATTGATGAATTATTTTAATTACATATGAAAAATCTGTCAATAATTTTATTGATATATATATATATATATATATATATATATATATATATATATATATATATATATATATATATATATATGTGTGTGTGTGTGTGAATTATTATAAAAATATCCATAAATAACATTATCAGTAAAGTATATGTTTTATTATCGACAGATCAATCTTTTGGTAATTGAGTGAATAAAATTGATTGAAACTTTTATTCTACCTCTCCTACGTTTTCACTCACCCTCGCTTCCTAGTCCAGGTTGTCTTCCCCTTGCCTCTTAGTTCCCTCGTCTCTCCTTCCCCTTGTCTTGCTTTCTCGTGATGGACTTTATCGTTTCTCTCTCCCATCACCTCCATTTGTAGTTTCACTTCGCTCATCTCCACTTCCTTTTGTTGTGTGCATCACTTTAAAAATGTCTTCTCCTTATAAACGCCTCTCTACCTTGTGCGATTCTTGGTCTCCAAACAAGGTATGACATTCTTCCACATATGGAAGTTCGGGTTTTGTTTCTGGGTAAGTTAATTTGGTTGAATTTTGTGTAGGTAATTGATTCAATGTAAGTTTTATGCTTATAATATGAATTGGACTTGATTTGGATGCAATCTAACTTATTCAACTTTAGTGATTCATGTATGAGCAATTGGTTTTAAACCATTTTATTTAATGTAATTAACTTGGAGACATAGTATTGGGTTGAATTGTTAGGAAATTGTGTTCCCTTCTATTTAGTATAAGAAACAATGAGTGCTACTGGAAATTGTGTTTTTAATGTTGATGAAAAGACCATTTAGAATTGTCTAGTTAGGAAACCATGTGTTGTTCTTAAGTGTAAAAAATTACATTGGGTTTCCCTTAGTTTGTTGCATCATAGTGAGGCCAATTCCATCCAAATGGGGAATAGCAAAACCATGTTTGATGTATTGTAGTTTATTTCTATTTGTCTCACCGAAAAGGTTAATTAAGGGAAGAGGAAAAAAGTTTGAATCGTCTGCTAAGGGACCAAGAGATTATAAAGGATTGATTGCATCCATTGTAATCAAAAGCTTTTGAATTTCATCTGTTTGGTATTTATTATTAAATGTAGATTCCTATAGTAAGCTCAGATCATACAACAAACCTTATATTACAACATCCTTTCTAAATAACTCAACTTGCAATAAATGATGTGTATTAGTGTGTTAGATTAGGGTAGCAGTGTATTGTTGGTTACTGGTTAGTGATTGCATTGGAAAACACTTGATTTTTAGGTGCATGTTTAGGTGTTGGGTATGTCCATGTACATTGGCATGAAAAGCTAGAAATCTCATAATACATTAAACCTTGAGTAATAGAATAATGGGTGTCTAACTTTGGGTTGTTGATTGAAGTAGAAGAAGTGTTTCCCTTGTTAGTTAACTAGCTACGACTGTTTAGCTTGTTTGGTGAAAAGCAAGGCTGAAGTGAGAGATCTTGTTTAGAACTACATAATAGCCCAAACTCGACAACTTGAGGGTCGGGTTGTTAATCCTAAAACTTCATTAGATGCACAAATAAACTAATTAATCTAGTCTAGTATTTATACTTGTTGACAATAAAAGAAGATGAACATTTTGTTTCAATAAAGAATTTTGATGATGATAACTCATGGAGAAGTGTTGAAGATTTAAAGAATTCTTAGATTCAAGAGATACATTCTTCACTTAAGAATTTAGTTCTTGAAGTTCTGTAATTTGTGTATTTTATTAGTAAAACTCAAGCAACAGAGCACTTAGGAAAAGTTTTATTATTCTAAAAATCTCTATAATAATTGATTATCACTATCGCAATTAATTTTATATTTTCTTAAAAATATTTGGAATAATTAATTATCACAAGATAATTAGCTATCACAGTAAGAAAATAATTTTTGAAATAATTTCTTGAATAATTAATTATCAGTTATGATAATCAATTATCAATGACAGTTGTGAATAAAATCTTCATTTTTTGACTTAATTTTCAAATTAAGGCTCTATATATAGTCTATCTAAACATTTAAAAAAAAAATCACTTAGAGGTTTAAAAGTTGTGTGCTAGAAAAAATATGTTTGTGAAAATGTGGTTTTGAAAAACTTGGTTTGAGTAGAGTGAGAATTTTAACTAAATGTTTCTTGAATGATTGAGTGTTGTTGTTATTGTTAAGAAAATTATTCATCCTTTGTGTGTTAAAGGAGGTGTTTTCTAACCTTAACTCTATTATCCGTAATTATAAGTTCTGATTATTTCTTAGTGATTAGTTAATCCCTTTTTAGAGAAATTAACAATTGGACATAAGGTCTTTTTGATTCGAACTAGTATAAAATACCTATGTAATTCTATCTTTCCTTATACTATTTATTTCTATCGTTGCTCGTTATAAAGAACTGATTTTATTTGTAAAATCAATTTATAAAAATGGAAAATTTTTGAAAGGCACACTTTTTTTTATTAAGTAAACCAATTCACTCTGCCTCTTGGTTTTTGTCCACAAATGAACATTCTGCTGCACGACTCTAACAATACTTCCCTGTAACTAATTCTAGAACTGAAAACCAAAACCTACACTAGACAAACTAACTAACCTAATCTAGTAACAAAACATGATAGAGACAACACTTGGTTAAGAAAAATTCTCCAAACTCTCTTTAAGCTTCCAGCACGTGCAATCAAGTGATGTTTAGGATCTTCAACAACCAAAACTTGATTTGGAGTTTTAACTTGAAAAGTCAATGTTGAGGTTAATTATACATCTTTAGTCATTTTGAGTTGTGATTCAAATATGATAACTTGTTGGATTTTTTTTCTTAATCACCCTCTAATGATCATTAACTCATTAAACATTTTCCTACCTTTGGCTTATGATAAAACATGGCTAAAGTTCTCATCCATTGTTATTATATTTGTGACCATTGCTATAGTGATAGGAGAGGTTTGAATGAAGCTTTTGTCCTAAAAGTTAAAGAGTTTGTCCAAACAACTCAACAATATAAATATTATTCTCTTTATCGAGGGATTAGATACTCATGCATCAAGTGCGAATGTATTAGAATTTTGAGAGATGAGGTGGTTAAAGTTCACATATACCAAAAGGGATTCATGCCAAATTACAAGATTTGGACATTTCCTGTTGAAGAAATTCTCTTTATTGATTCGACTGCATGTAAAAGTTGCCACAGTAGTTCCAGCAATTTTGTACATTATATGGACCAATTTATGTATAAGTAAGAGATGATAAATAATTCTCTTAGTCAGCATGCTTCCTTTTGAACAAGCAAATGATAGTCATTTAAAAGAGTTTTCAAATGAAGTCACTCAAAGGTTTTATAATTTATTGGTAGAGGCAAATGAGTTTGTATTTGAAGGGGCAACAGAGTTAACATTATCAGTATGCATTAATCGACATGCTTCCTTTTGAACAAGCAAATGATAGCCATTTAGAAGAGTTTCCAAATGAAGTCACTCTCAAAGGTTTTATAATTTATTGGTAGAGGAAAATGAGCCTGTGTTTGAAGGGGCAACATAGTTAACATTATTAGTATGCATTAGAATTATGGCTTACAAGTCTAATTGGAACATTCTCAACCAAGCATTGGACTTCATTTAAAAAATCTTTTTAGATCTAACACCACAAAATAATTCTTTGCCAAACAATTATTATAAAGTCAAGAGATATGTTTCTAAGTTGTGATTGGAAGCCAAGAAGATTGATTGTTGTGTGAATGGTTGTATGCTTTTATATGACAATGATAGTGGTAAAAATGATGCATCCTTGCTTCAATGCATATCTTTTTGGCAACCTTGGTATCACACAATTAATCCAGGACGAAGGCCAAAAAAATCAATTCCATTAAAGTTCATGTTTTACTTGCCTATAATTTTAAGATAACAAAGAATGTTTGTTTCAATGCAAATAACACAATACACGACATGACACGATTTTAACAAAACACAAGAAATGCTACGCCATCCATCTTCTTTCAGTCGTGCTGAGGAAGTCATTATTCAACTCCCACAACAATTAAAAGCATGTGATCAGGCTTATGATGATTTGAGTCGCAGGTTTGACACATTGCAAAATTTGGTCAAGAGATTCTTGCCTTTGGAAGCACACAGTTGTCTTCAATAGCCTCAATCCAGGCCAACATCGATCCAACAACAATCCATTCTAGCCCAACCAACCCTATGTTGTATAAAAGCTGACATAATCACGAACACGAACAAAATTTCCTGAGGCGTGTAGATTCACTGTCCTTAAGGACTTATCCGCGGTGTATTGCGCAAGTCCCCCAGGATACAACAGGAACTTCTCAGAATATCTCTGAGGATCTCAGAACTAGCAAGGATCTCTAAAAAGAATATAAAATAAACCCAGAATAATCTTAGAAGAGAAAAATAAGAAAGAGGAATGAGAGAAGAGTGCTTTTGGTGTGTTTTGGAATGGGGGAAAAGTTCTCTATTTATAGAGCTAAGAAAGAATAAAATCAATAAAACACAATAAAAGCCATTAAATATTTTACCGTTGGAGCACTTAATAAAATCAATTTAAACGTTATTGGCAATTAAAGTTTTGACCGTTGCAATCCAACGTTTTCTTTTGCAATAATCTAACATTATTACAACAATCCCCCACTTATTGCAAAAGAAAAAAAAAACAAGAAACTTTTATTCTGGGTCTCATAGGATGTAATTCATCAGACCTGGTATAGCAAGCAATATGAACCAGTCTTAGATTGAAATACTTAACACACAGTGTAGTTGGTATAGCAAGCTATATGAACCAAAGACACTTGACGTGTGTTAGAGGTTTATCAATCACAATACACCCCCACAATCCTTGCTGTTATCGCTGTGTTGCGCTTACTAGGCCATGCGCGTGCCCGGTATTCATGAGTGCTCTAGAGATCATGCCAAGATCTCATGCAAGCGGCCCCACTTGACACTCATATAGGTGATTTCATCAAGTGTATGCTGCAAATCATACACCACCCATAAGGGATATGAAAATCATTAAAACTTTGTTTAAGACAAAATTCTATCACCATATAGAATTTTAATGACAAAGTTTAACCTCTCAATAATGCAGTCTCTAGCACTTTCACACACACCATAGGAATAGACATAATTGATTAAAATCAATTTAGTGCTATCAGAACTAACAAGTGACTTGTTTTTACCCATATGAACCTTATTCATGGGATCTCCAATCACAAAGGTTGGGTTACCATCACTTGTTTGTTTGCTAGTGGCTTAAGTCTCATTCCCCTCGATGTTTCTAATATCATTTGTCTTCCCATGGGTTTTGTCAGAGGATCTGCTAGATTCCGTTCTGACTTCACATAATCAATGGAAATAGTTCCACTCTTTAGCAGCTGCTTTACCAAATTGTGTCTCAATTGGATATGTCTATTATTTCCATTGTAATTCTTGTTTTTAGCTATAGCTATTGCCGATTGGCAATCACAATGTATAGATACCGATGGCGTTGGTTTCATTCCTAGTGGAATGTTTGCTAAGAAGTTTGTCAACCACACAGTCTCACTACCAGCCATCTCAAGAGCGACAAACTCATATTTCATTGTTGATCTTGCAATAATATTTTGTCTGGTTGATCTTCATGTAATCGTACCACCTCCAAGTGTGAATACATAACCACTAGTGGATTTTGTCTCATCTGAATCAGAGATCCAGTTAGCATCAGTGTACCCTTCTAGTACAGCGGGAAATCCACTATATTCAATGACATAATTCATTGAACCTCTTAAGTATCTCACAAGCTTGGAAAATGCATCCCAATGTTTTTGATTTGGACATTGAGTGTACCTACTCAGTCTACCTACTGCATAACAAAAGTTTATCAAGTGCAGTAAGCTCCCTATTATCTCGGCATATTGAGGCTGAGATAATAATTCTCCTATATTTTTCATTAATTTAGAATTAGCATCATAAGGGGTACTCACTGGTGAGGTCATAAAACCTAAACTTCTTTAAGAAGTTTCTCAATATATTGTTCTTGGGATAGTAATATACTATCTCCCTTCCTTATGATTCTAATACCTAAAATCACATTGGCTTCACTTATGTCTTTCATGTCAAAGTTTGATTCTAGAAACAATTTAGTTCTAGCAACAATCTCATTGCATGTACCCAAAATTTAGCACGTCATCCACATACAAACAATGACACAATTCCCATTTTCAAATTTAGAATACTATCAATATCATTAAGTGAAAAGCCAAAATTTATTTTTTCGAGTAATTATGTAAAATTACCTACACCCCCACAATTTTAAAATATTTAAGATTGGTAAACGAGAAAATACCTGGTTGTGTTTTTCTCTTTGTAGGTAAAATATACGAAAATTTACTCAAGTACCTCATCCTCTTCGTCCTCATCCGCGATCCTTACAAATTCGATCAAAAGCCATCGTTGTTGCGAGCACCTTGACAAACTCCGGAAGTTATGGGTTTCGCAAACATTGTCTGAGTTCTGAAAACAAAGTTTTGATCCTCCGGGATTGAGTTGTTGATGTCAGCCATAAGTCCTTAAGATTGTTGTATAAAAGCTGACATAATCACGAACAAAATTTCCTGAGGCGTGTAGATTCACTGTCCTTAAGGACTTATTCGCGGTGTATTGCGCAAGTCCCCCAGGATACAACAGGAACTTCTCAGAATATCTCTGAGGATCTCAGAACTAGCAAGGATCTCTAAAAAGAATATAAAATAAACCCAGAATAATCTTAGAAGAGAAAAATAAGAAAGAGGAATGAGAGAAGAGTGATTTTGGTGTGTTTTGGAATGGGGGAAAATTTCTCTATTTATAGAGCTAGGAAAGAATAAAATCAATAAAACACAATAAAAGCCATTAAATATTTTACCGTTGGAGCACTTAATAAAATCAATTTAAACGTTATTGGCAATTAAGGTTTTGACCGTTGCAATCCAACGTTTTCTTTTGCAATAATCTAACATTATTACAACACCCTAATCCAACCACAAGCCCAACGATAACAAGACATTTAAGAAGAAGAAAATAATTCTAATGATTATGTAGATTATTATGACTCTTTTTTTTTACTTTATTACGTGTTTTTTTATTATGTGCGAATATGTTATTTATAGACATATTTAAAAAAATTGTTGTTTGTCTGAATTGTCTTAATTAATAAACATATTGTGATGTTTGTCTAGTATTATAATTAATGTTTGTTTGTATTACCTGGTTAAATTGTTTGGTTTTTTGTAAGATTGGCAGGTTTGAGTGCAGAGAATACATTTCAATGCACTATAAAATGACATTATTTTTATCGACAAATATTATCGACGAATATTAGCGGTTAATAATGTTCTATTCCTGAGTCATGTCATTACTAACAAATATTTTTGTTGATAATTGCCAAAAAATTATATCTGTAAGTAACAAAAAATATATCCATAAATAATTACTCAAGATTGATTGATATTCATCTATAAATGTTATAAAAACACATTTTTACTAGTGAATTTTTGTTCATCGTTAATTCCTTGGGAAACAACTATTATTAACTTATTTTTTTTGTTTAGTTTCTAATGAATATTGATCATCATAAATTTAGTTTTTTTTTAGTATTTTCCAATGGAAAAAACAAATATAACGTTAGCTCATTCGTTTGAGATTTTAATATAACAATAAAAAAAATATACTCATAAACACCTCAAACTCGTTCTTTATGCATGGTTAAATGATTTAGTCTCCATTAGTAGGGAGGAAGAAAATGAATAAAAGTATAGCAGAAATTGAGTAAGGGTAAAATTATCTAGTTTAAGAGAAAATAAAATAAAATTACTTGAGTAAGAACAAGAGTAAAAATTAAAATAAGAGTTTTATCATTTTAATATCTTTCTCTCTCTTCTTCTTTTGCAATAATTCACACCAACTTTTGATTTCTCATAATTTTTTCTCTTCGAATTTTCTTTGAAACAAAAAGGTTAGATATGGTGTCTGATTCTTGTATAATTTTGTGATTCAGCAGTTTATTAATGAAAAAGGTACAAGGTTTAAGCGTGTGTCTCTCTCCAATTATATGTGATGATGAGTTAAGTTGACGAAAGCAAGTGGGTCAAGTATTATTCATATGCATGTGGATGATAGAGGGAAAATTGCGTAGATGAAACAGTGAAAGAAGGGTGAGAATGATAGAAGAAATTGCACTACCAATAAGCATGCTTAGTGCTACATGTAGATGATGAGGGTCCATGTTTATGCTGTGAGAATGCGCATGGTTTCTTTGTCACCCCTTGTCCTTTATTTCATTTTGGCTTGCTAATTCTCAAAGGATATTTACCTCCCAATATCAAAATATTTTGAATAAAACACCGGTAAAATGAAAATTGTCAATATTAAGTGAAAAGTTTTGGACCTATATTAAAGGTTTAATAGCCTATTTTGTTTCTATTTTTGCTGAATAATGTCAATTTAGTCCCTTGATTTAAAAGTGTTTGAAAGTAGTCTTCAGTTATTAAATTTTGCCTTAAAATTGTCCCTTCGGTTAAATAGAACCAAACGGAGTTAAGACATTAATGATCTCGAACAATGCAGTAGTAACGTGTCAATTTAAATGTGTACGCGTGGTGACGTGGAGAAGACCCAGAAACCAATTCTACCATCAACACCACTACCCCATTCCAAAAACAGATCCAAACCCTCAAATCCCTTCCATAATCCAATCAACTAGAGACAAGTCCACCATATCCTCCTTGCTCCTTTCCACTTTCTCCAACAATACTCCCTCCTCCAATAATGACAGCCCCACCATCAAAGCCATTGCCCAAAGTAAGAAAAAACCAACTTTTCTGCAGCAACCTTCAGATTGTTGGGGTGCATTGCCGGCGCGTCATGGTAGGCGTTGGTGTTGGCGGTGATTCGCTCCTCCGTCGATTGGCAAGGGAAGAAAACAAGAAAGAAGAAGCACAAGAGAACCACTAGTGATGACAAGAATAATACTTTCCATGGCGAGATTCTAGAGGGTTCCAATCCTAAGTGTGGATTTTCAAGATGTTTGGTGTAGCCCTAACATTGGGTTCTCAGTAGATGTTGTTGCCTTTGTTGATTATGTTGTGGCCTAGAAGAATGTATCTACATCTGATTTTTGGGAGGATAGGCGGTATTTCTGGGAGGCTGTGGTGAGACGTTCTTGTATGTCAACATTCTCAACACCACCGGAACGTTGTACTCCATGGCGCGCTTCGCTGGCTTCACCAACGAAAAGGGCAAGTTCGAGGGACAATACTTCGCGTTCATGTCCGATGCCACTTCCATCGTTGTGGGGTCCTTGCTTGGGACCTCCCTCTTCATGGCGTTCAACGAGTCGTCGACGGGGATTCGGGAGGGCAGGAGGACGGGAATTATGGCGTTTACGGTGGCGACATATTTCTTCCTGGCGTTCTTCTTCACGCCGCTGCTGGCGTCGATTCTGGCGTGAGCGGTGGGGCTGCCGCTGATTCTGGTGGGGGTGTTGATGATGAGATCGGTGGTGGAGATTGATTGAGAGGACATGAGGGAGGCGATACCAGCGTTCGTGACGCTGACGTATTCGATCGCGTATGGGCTGATCGATAAGATTGGGACTTACGTGGTGTTGAACCTTTGGGATTGGGCCAGAGAGATTTTGGGTCACTTTGGGGTTACCAAAACAATAAGGGTACCCCAAGATGAGGATTCCCATCATCACCCTAAGAGGGTCAATGAGGTACTACAAGATCAACATTCTCCACAAAATCCAACTTCCAAAGCACTTCAACTAAGGGCGGTGGTGATAGTGGCGTCGCAGAAGGAGGAGCTCACGAATGCGAAGATGAATTGAGGGTAGTTCTGGAGGAGAAAGAGGATGACGTCGTCGTGCCCTAAATCGATTTTTCCTCAATCAAAAAAACCCTACACGTCAACATCTAACTACGTAACACCTCATCATGCATACAATTTTAAATTGACACATTACCAGTCCACTCTACCAGATCATCAATGTCTCAACTCCGTTTGGTTCTATTTAACTGAAGGGATGATTTTGACACAAAAATTAATGACTGAGGACCACTTTCAAACATTTTTAAAACAAGGGACTGAATTGACATTATTCAACAAAACTGGGAACAAAATAGGTTATTAAACCTAGATTAAATATTTATGTAAGGTGAAAAATGTTGGGAAACAGCGGTACTTGTTCCCTCCTCTGTGAACCCCAAAATGGGCACTGTGCGGAAGCGTAAAAATGAAAGCGTAGGGAAAAATAACACTGGAAATTTTAACGTGGAAAATCCTCTTGGAAAAAACCACGGGACCTAGTCCAGAAAAATATCTCCACTATGAAAGTAGGATTACAGTGTTTCTCTCACTCTTTGAGGATCTCTCAATAAATCTCACCCTCTCGGATGGTATACAAGACTCTCCCTATATCACACACTCACAAAATAGACTCTCTCTATTTTTTTTCTCTCTCACTCAATCGTGGCTTCACTTCTGAATTTGGTGGCTTTTCTTTTTTCTGTTCGTTGCTTCTTTTGCTGCTTGGTTTGCCTTCATTTATAATAAATGAAGGAAGGAGAAGAAAACAAGAAACGTGATGAAGAGGTGCACTCATTACCGTGAAACAAGGAGGAATGGGACTCATTTTCTCCCACTTTTGGTGGAGGAGAAAAACATTGACCCCTAAAGTATGGTGGATGGGTCCCAATCTTTGTTTTATTCCAACAAAACTCCCCCATAAAACAAACAAATGGGGCTTCCATCCCGTCTTCGTATCTTGACTTAGTTGGAAGGTACCACGACACCAGCACCTTGACAACAATCTTCAACCTTCTTGATTGGTACTGATTTAGTCATCATGTCAGACCAATTCAAGTCTGTATGGATTTTCTCTATCTTCAATTTCTTCTCATCCAGCGCTTCTCGTATCCAGTGATACCGCACGTCGATATGCTTCGAGCGTGAATGGAACATGGGGTTCTTGGTTAGATGAATGGTACTTTGATTATCACAGTTGACCACATAATCATCTTGATCATGTCCTAATTCACTTAGGAAATTCTTCATCCATAGCATCTCTTTAGAGGCTTCAGTCACCGCTACATACTCTGCTTCAGCAGTAGACAATGTCACACACTTTTGTAGCTTTGACTGCCAAGAAACAGCTCCCCTTGCAAAAGTAATCAGATAACCTAATGTTGACTTCCTTGAATCGACATCTCCAGCCATGTCTGAGTCTGAATATCCGATTAGCTTTAGGTCTCCATTGCCAAAACACAAGCTTCTTTTGGCAGAACCTCTTAGATACCTTAGTATCCACTTAACAGCTTCCCAATGCTCCTTTCCTGGATTCGACAGGAATCTGCTTACAACTCCTACAGCATAGCCAATATCTGGCCTTGTACAAACCATTGCATACATAAGGCTACCCACGGCAGAAGAGTAGGGTACCTTGCTCATTTCTTCTTTTTCTTCTTCATTCTTTGGACATTGAGACTTGCTGAGTTTGAAATGTCCAGCAATTGGAACACGAGCAGATTTGACATTGTGCATGTTGAACCTTTTGAGAATCTTCTCAATGTAATCTTCTTGAGATACCCATAGCATTCTTCTAGAACGATCTCTGGAGATTTTCATTCCAAGTATCTTCTTCACTGCACCCAGGTCTTTCATGGCAAAAGACTTACTCAATGCCTTCTTGAGAGCAGCTATTTTAATTTTATCCTTCCCTACAATCAACATATCATCAACATACAAGAGAAGTATGATTGACTCACCATTTTCATAATGCTTCACAAACACGCAATGGTCTGCGGAGGTCTTCTTGAAATTATGTTGGATCATGAAGGAATCAAATTTCTTGTACCATTGTCTTGGAGCTTGCTTCAGACCATAGAGACTTTTCTTCAGACGACACACCAAGTGTTCTTTGCCTGGTTCTTCAAAACCCTCTGGTTGCTTCATGTAAATTTCTTCCTCTAGGTCTCCATGTAAGAATGCTGTTTTGACGTCCAGTTGTTCAATCTCCAAGTCTAGTGTTGCTGCTAAACCGAGAATCGCTCTAATGGATGTCATCTTCACCACTGGTGAGAATATTTCATCAAAGTCTATTCCTTTCTTCTGGTTGCACCCCTTCACGACAATTCGTGCTTTGTACCTTGGGCTTGGGTTGTTCTCTTCATTCTTGAGCTTGAACACCCATTTGTTCTGCAATGCTCTCCTTTCTTTTGGTAATTCTACCAAATCATAAGTCTCATTTTCCTTTAAGGATTGCATCTCTTCTTCCATGGCTTGCAACCATTTGTCTTTGTCTTTCATCTCCATTGCTTCTACAAAGCTTTGAGGTTCACCTTCATCAGTAAAATTAATATATTCATCTGAAAAATACCTTCTTGACGGTTGCTTCTGCCTTGTTGATCGTCTCAATTGGGGTTCTTGCGGAGCATCCTCAATTGGTTGATCTTCTTCCGTCAGATTAGGTTGATCTGCTTCTTCAGCCATTTCATCAAGTTGTAACTCTGGTTCGGCTTGATGAGTCTCTCCCCCTAAGTTGTTCATCACAATAGGGCTTTGATCACTTCTCAGCTTAAGTGTTGGTTTCTCCACTTTCTTGATGTCTTGGATTGTCTGATCTTCAAAGAACACCACATCTCTGCTTCGAACAATCTTTCTGTTTGCAGGATCCCATAATCTGAAACCAAATTCATCTTTTGGAGAACCAAGGTATATGCACTCTTTCGCCTTAGCATCGAGCTTTGCTCTTTCATCTTTCGGGATGTGAACTGATGCCTTACATCCGAAGACTCTCAAGTTGCGATATGAGGCCTTTTTACCGGACCATACTTCTTCTGGTATCTTACCGTTTAATGGTCTTGATGGTGATAAGTTGATCAAATCAGCTGCTGTCACCACTGCCTCCCCCCAGAATGACTTGGGAAGTTTTGCATGAGACAACATGCTTCTGACCTTCTCGGCAATCGTTCTGTTGAATCTTTCAGCTACACCATTCATCTGAGGTGTCTTGGGAGGTACTTTCTCATGTTTGATCCCATGAGTCTTGCAATAGTGCTCGAATGGACCTCTATACTCTCCACCATTATCACTTCTCAGACATTTCAACTTTCTACCAGTTTCACGTTCAACTGAGGCGTGAAACTCCTTGAAGATTCGTAGAACTTCATCTTTTCTCTTCAATGGATAGACCCACAATTTTCTTGAGTGGTCATCAATGAAGGTAACAAAATATTGAGCACCACCAAGGGATTTTTCAGATGTTGAACAAACATCTGAGTGTACAAGATCCAAAATATGCTCTTTTCTTCTTCCATTTTCAGATCTACGGAAGGACACTCTATGTTGCTTACCTGCTAGGCAGTCTTCACATAATTCAAGTGGTTGTCCTTTTATACTCTGGAGATGATCTTTCGCAAGGATCTCTAGTCCTTTCTCGCTCATGTGGCCCAGTCTTTTGTGCCACAGCTCCTTACTTTCTTCTTGAGCAACATTTGTCTCTCCTTTGCATATCTTTCCTTGCATGACGTACAAAGAGCCTTCCTTTTTGCCACGAGCAACAATCATGCTTCCTCGGCTAAGTTTCCATTTTTCATCTCCAAACTGGTTGTTCATTCCAGCATCATCTAACTTACCGACTGAGATAAGGTTTAGACGCATTTCTGGTACATGTCTTACCTCTTTCAGCACAAGTTTGTTTCCGTTTTCTGACGTCAAAATCACTTCTCCTATGCCCACAATTTTGCTTGTGACATGATTACCCATCTTCACTGTTCCAAAGTCTCCTTTTTGATAGGATGAGAAGAATCCCTCATGAGGAGTAACATGGAAAGATGCTCCGGTATCTACTATCCAAGTGCAGTCATCAAAAGCAATATTTAGATAGTTTACCTCAGTGATAAGGAACACATTCTCATCATTTGATACCACCGCTGTTGTGGTCTTTTCCTCCAACTTCTTTTTGGGATCTACCATATCAGGGTGTACAGTTCCATTCTTCTGATCTCTCTTCAGGAATCTACATTCTTGCTTCTTGTGGCCATCTTTTTCACAATAAAAGCATGTTAGACCTTTGGAACGAGACTTGAATCTTCCTCGTGATTTTTCACGTTTTCCTTTGCTTCTGTTTTCACTCCTTCCTCTATTCTCAACAACATTGGCTTCTGAGTGACTACTCGATCCCCTTTCTTTCCTTCTGGATTCTTCATTCAGTAAACTGTCTGTGATGTTATCCAGACTGAGCTTTCCATCTGGTGCTGAGTTACTGAGAGTGACCACCAATGTGTCCCAGCTCTCAGGTAGAGAACTAAGGAGTAAAAGAGCCTGTAATTCGTCATCGATCTTCATATCAGCTTTCATTAACTGGTTCACAATACCTTTGAAAGTATTGAGATGCTTGATCATATTCTGGTCGTCAGAATATTCCAACTTTACGAGTCGCCTGACAAGGTGAGCTTTATTTCTCGGAGTCTTCTTTTGAATCATAGATTCAAGCTTTGTCCATAACTCATACGCATCGGTATAAGTCGATACATGCTCAAACAAGCTTTTGTCGATATATTTCCGAATCATAGCCACTGTTTTACGATTCAGAATCTCCCAGTCTTTTTCGGTCTTTCCTTCCGGAATTTCCGGATTTGTGATCGGCTCATACAAATCCTTACAGTATAGATGATCTTCCATCATCGGCTTCCAGTAGGAATAATTATCTGCAGTTAGCTTGAACATGTCTCCTTCCATCTTGAGTTTCACAGGACCGTGACTTTTTCAAATCGGTAGCTCTGATACCACTGTTGGGAAACAGCGGTACTTGTTCCCTCCTCTGTGAACCCCAAAATGGGCACTGTGCGGAAGCGTAAAAATGAAAGCGTAGGGAAAAATAACACTGGAAATTTTAACGTGGAAAATCCTCTTGGAAAAAACCACGGGACCTAGTCCAGAAAAATATCTCCACTATGAAAGTAGGATTACAGTGTTTCTCTCACTCTTTGAGGATCTCTCAATAAATCTCACCCTCTCGGATGGTATACAAGACTCTCCCTATATCACACACTCACAAAATAGACTCTCTCTATTTTTTTTCTCTCTCACTCAATCGTGGCTTCACTTCTGAATTTGGTGGCTTTTCTTTTTTCTGTTCGTTGCTTCTTTTGCTGCTTGGTTTGCCTTCATTTATAATAAATGAAGGAAGGAGAAGAAAACAAGAAACGTGATGAAGAGGTGCACTCATTACCGTGAAACAAGGAGGAATGGGACTCATTTTCTCCCACTTTTGGTGGAGGAGAAAAACATTGACCCCTAAAGTATGGTGGATGGGTCCCAATCTTTGTTTTATTCCAACAAAAAAAAATTATTTCCATTCACACAGGTAAGTCACTCACACCTAGTTGTTGGCCACCCTTCATCGAGAGTCACTAGCAACATATTCTTGAACACACAACAAACCAATATGTATGCATCTCTCTACTTCACTGGCTAAGAATACTTTTTCCAGATCCATCAATTCTAAACATTTTCCTTCATAAACCTTACCATTACCAAAAGGACAAACATCATCACTCTCAAAATTATGTTGAAAATCTTATATTGACTATAAACAAGGCGATTTCATAATATATAAATGATTGCACATCTAACTTTACAAGTCGATTTTGTGAGATATAATTAGACTTAAAATTATCTT
This sequence comes from Vigna nakashimae, assembly GCA_034642375.1. Classification (NCBI taxonomy): domain Eukaryota; kingdom Viridiplantae; phylum Streptophyta; class Magnoliopsida; order Fabales; family Fabaceae; genus Vigna; species Vigna nakashimae. The sequence continues at coordinate 11,364,826 of CM067767.1, forward strand.
TTTATTAAAATCATGGTTTAAAGTTTATTCTAACAAAATTTGTTATTGGGTAATTATTCTTCCACCCAAACTACTGTCCGATAATTAATTAGTGGTGCACGAAATATACATACTTTGGTGTGAGAAAGGTGTGTTGAAAGTCTTACTTTGACTAGAAATAAGATAATTTCATAGTATATAAGTGGGTGACCTTACCTTACGATTTTATATAGATAAGTAAGATTTAAAGATTATTTCTTAATAAACTATATGCTTTCTTGAATTGTTATTCTGCTTAAAATTAATTTCCAAAAGAAAAAGAAAAACAATCATAATCTCAATTGTAAAACTCGTGACCATTGGTGACAGCGCTTTGATTATTGTTGCATGTCCAGATCTATCCTCTTAATTCCTTGATTTTGGCTTCACCCTCTTCCCCCAAGAACCACCTATATTCCACCCTATCATAGCTTCTTATTTCACCTTACACGCAAAACATAAGACAAAAGAGAACTTCTTTTTTCTTCCTCAACCACCCAGACCAAATCGTGCCTCTACAGAAAAAATAGAAACCAAAATTGGATCTGGGATTCAGCCAAGTGATTTTCAATCGCGTCGTTAGTACAATAGGAGCATTGATGGGGTTGTGGTGTTCCCAAGAAGATAGGAGAAAAGGGAGATTAGGGTTTTAGAATATGGAAGAACGATGGGTGACGTTGGCAGCACTCTGGTCATGGTGGTAAGGGCAAACAACCTTTCAAGCTTGCCGGAGTTGCTCGCAATTGGAGGCAACCTCTCCTTTCTCCTCTTCTCTAAGCTTCTTTGTCTCTCTGAGTGAGTGTATTCTGGAGCAATTAAGAGGATGAATGATAATCTGTCTCCTCTAATCTATTTTTGTTAGGTAGTCAAGATAGAGAAGAGAATGAAAGTGGGAGTCAGGGTGGTGTGGAGGATGGGAATGAAGTTGCAACGACGTTGAAAAATGTAGGAGGAGGTTATGAAGGTTGAAGGTGAAGGGTGAAGGCAATGGAAGAATCGAATGGGATGGAAGAGTTTGAATATGTTGGTGACTTGTGACAGTGTGGAGAAGTTGGTTATATATGGGCAATGGAACGAATGAAGATGTTCCCTATTTGTATGTGATAATTTGGTGCAGGTGAAAGATGATGGAGTTGAAGTGAGGTTGGGAAAGAATGGGGACTGTGAAGATGTTAAAAAAAAGCCTATTTAATCTTAAGAGAATTGATGATGAAGTTTGATAATCTTTGAAGATGTGGAAAGTTGATCGAGGGATTAGAAGAAGATGAGATACTATGTAAATTGAGTGGAGAAGGGTTTTTTTCTGAAATTGAAGGTGGATGAATGTTTTCATGTGTTGAAATGGAAGGTGTGGAGGGAAGGAGAGGATGAATGTAGTTGATGATAATGGAGGAAAAAGATCATGTTCCAAGTGAAATGCTGACATAGATTACCGTTTATAAAAATTGATTTCATTTGAAATGATAGAAACCTAATTAGATTAAACTTTGAAAGATAGACAAGAATCAAAGTCGTTTAATACTTTAAGAACAAAAACATAATTAATCCAAAAATATTTTATATCCATTATTTATAATTTCTTTTTTATATTAATTAGAGATGTGATATAAATGTTTCAAAGTGAGAGATATAATATTAAGTTGGACACTAATTGATATTATGATTTTTACAATTTTAAAAATAATTTTTTGTATTGTTTTTTCTATATCGATTTAGACACAGGAATGAATATAAAAATGAATATATAATAGTGAACTCTAATTTATGTTGTGTAAATTGCATAAAAAAAATTATACATCTTCTATTGAATATGAAGTGAATTGAGGTAGAAGGTTTTCATACTATATTAATTTTAAGTCATAATTGATATATCATGGTTTTTGTTTTAATGTACAATTCATTTTGTTTGTTTCCAAACCTATAATGTAAATAGTTTAAACCAGACATACTAAATAAATTCCAATATGCGTCTAAAATAACAAATAGTGAAATTTTACTTACGTACATCAAAATTCAAATATCAAGGTCAATAAAAACTAAACTAACCATAACTGTTAATCAAAATTAAACTACATCAAAGCATTGTGTATAAATACCACACATAATTCTAACCATAACATATACTAATTTTTAATACTTCAAAAATATCTCATCCATTCATAATGAATTTTTTCCATTATTTTTGTGTCTAAAGATTAGATGTAATATTCAATTTTTATATTGAGTTTTAAAGAAGAAACTAAGTTTCACTCGTTACAATAAAATTATATAAATCTAACAAAATATCGACAATATAACATCTATAGTACAAACTTCCAAAATTTTAAGAATATAATTTGTTGGGAGTTAGACACAATGGAAAACAATATTAATACATTTATAAAAATTACTTAAAAAAATTAATTAATTATATTTAAAGATAAATAATGTTATCATTTTGTATTGTTCCTAAAAACACAATTAAAACAATCTAATGGGTTATTTCTTCATTTAATTGCTTAATGCGCCAATTAAAACATGGACTTCTTTTTTGAATTTTATTGACTTCACTAGTGTAGGAAGAGTTAATACACATATGTCTTCTCTGGTCAAACCCTCACAGATTTGTTTTTTGCATCACTGTAAAATGTATCACTCTAAATTATCTTATGTGTATATAAATTCTTGAACATCTCTTGTTTTATCCGATGTGAAACTTTTGTTTGTATCCTAACAAGTAGAATATCAAGATTTTTTTCCAAAACTAAATCCTTTTATTATTCAAGTACAATTTTTTCTTTTTGCGAAAGACTAAATTCTCATTATGCTTTTTCTAATTTTGTAGGTCTTTTACTGCTAAAATTTTGTTGTTTGATAAATGAATTCTTAGTAACATTTAAATTTTGCCAAAAAAAAATTGTACACAAATAGTAAAAAGGGTCTAACTTGGAAAAAAATTCTAATGATCTACTTGCGTTAATAAAGTTTGAACATTTAAGTAAAACAAAGTCTAAAACATAAGATAATAGATCATGTTGAAAATAAAAGGTTATGAAATCAATTTCAAAATGGCCAACTCAACTAATATTAAAGAAAATTAATGATGTCACTAGTGATAATTTTAGTGGTAAAGTTGTAAAAAAGGACGTAGGTTGTCGTTCAACTTACACTAACATTAGGAGTTTTAAGGTTGACTTTATAGGTTGAAAGAGAAGATAGGAGAAATTGTGGGTTCAATTCCTTCCACTACCGTAACACTAACAAGTAACATTTATTGATAATAAAAATGTTCTTTTCACTTATTTAACTGATTTCAAAAGTCTTTCAGTGTGTATTAAGTCTTAGGATTAACATATTTCTTATTTTAAGATAAATCTTATCTACATGAAGAATTCAAACACATTCAAACATGAAATTTACACAATAAGAAATTATGTAGTATCGATGGACAAAGTATGTCTGTAAAATGATCGTCAATAAATTTTACTGATAGATAAAAAATTCATCAGTAAATTCTATAATCTGGCATTTTTCTTTCTTTTCTTTTTCTCCTTCTCCTCTTCCTCTTCCTCTTCATCTTCATCTTTCCCTTTTTCTCCACTTCTTCTTCTCACCCACAAAAAAAAAATCTCACCAGACTTAACGCGAAATTTGTCACTCACTTTACCAACAAATTTATCAACAAAAATATTTGTTAGTAATACAAATCACAAATTATCAACGAAATCTATTGATGAAATTGATCATCAGATACATTAGTGACAATACACATAGGTAATACAAATTATAATTTATTGATGGATTCGTAACCGTTGATAATTTAAATTCTAAAAAAGATAAAAGTAGGTTTGGTAACAAAATTATTTTTATAGTATTATAACATTTGATATACATTATTTCACCATCATGATACAATTTGAGATATAGTTTTCAATCTTTAAGACTCTTTATGAGCTTAGTCAGCACTTTTTATATAATCCAACAACTTTTTTTTTATATAATTCAACAAGTTTCGGAAACACTCAACACATTAAATAATCATTTGTTGCTTGAATACCACTTGTTTCACTCTTAGATAATTTTTCCAATTTTTTTTTTCTGAAATCTTATGGTATAATTTATTCTTTAAGCAACCATGTTGACTATTATAGACTAAAATTAAATTGTTCAAGCAATAATACCTCAACACTAAGCATGGTTTAAAGCAAAATTAACCACTTCAACAGTATTAATCCAAATATACATTTTTTATAAGCATTAAGTACAATAGTAATTATAAATTTAAAATACCTAAAACACAAGTTTGAAATATCATCCTTCTTACTTTTATCCATATTCAACTAAAATAAATATTATAATTAGTTTTTATTCCTTAGAGGTAAATAGTAACTACCATTAGAACATTTCTACCACAGTTGATCATGATCCTAAAGATAGAAATTCAACTATTACCTGCATAATCATTACTTTCAACTCAATCCCACGTAAACGAAAAAAAAGGGATTGTAAAAGGGAAAGACCGAGAGACAAGAAAGAGAGGATATTGGAATGAATTCTATATATTATTGATGAAAGAAAAGTACATCATATATACTGCTACAACATGTGGATAAGAACGAATAAAGGAGAATAACCACTATACAGTTCATCATATTCTAAAAGAATGCTAGCTATTTATAGCTATTATTCAGCTATTTCTGTAATGAAAAAAATATGAGGTAGTAGAGTGTGCATTATGACCCATTTCTACTACTGCACAATGTTGTTTTTGGGATGGATTGGGCTCTTTTTCTGTTAGTCCCCCATAATTTGGAGGTAGGAAGATGTTGATTAACTCCAACTTGGATAAGTTTAAGTTGAACGGCTTTGGAGGGAGAACTTTTGTGAAGATGTCTGCTAGTTGGTTTGAGGATGACATAGGAATTAATCGCATCAAGCCAGCCTATAGTTTCTCACGAATGAGGTGACAATCAATGTCCAGATGTTTTGTCCGCTCATGGAAAACGGGATTTGCTGCAATATGTAATGCATTTTGATTGTCACAGTATAAGACAGCTTGTTTGGAACAAGGGATTTTTATATCTATAAGCAGAAAATTCAGCCATTATAACTCATAAGTGGCTGAAGCAAGGGCTTGATATTTAGCTTTGGATGATGATCAAGATACAGTTTTTTGCTTCGTTGTCTTCCCAGAAATTAAGGAATTTCCAAGAAAGAAACAATACCATGTAACAGACCTTCTTGAATCAACACAGGTCGCCCAATCTGCGTCACGAAAACCAAGAATTTGGATAGGAGAATCACGCATGAACATCAGACCTTTCACGGGGCTACTCTTGAGATAATGAAGGACCCTCATGGCTGCTCGAAGATGCATCTGAGTAGGATTACTCATGAATTGACTTAGTTGTTGTGTGGCGAAAGTGATATCAGGACGTGTGCTTGTAAGATATAATAGACGACCAACAAGTCTTCGGTACAAAAGTGGATCAACAAGAAGTTCAATGGAATCTTGATGCAAACGAAGTGCACTGTCCATGGGTGTGTGATGAGTCGATATTTTCTACACTTCACTTAGTTTATTGTACTAGAATTAATAAGGGAATTGTGCTTAAATGTCCAGTGTTCTCCCATTTTGCTTGATTGTGCTTAATTCGATCAGAAATTCTTATTTTAATTAATTTGAATTATCTGAGCTAATTATTTTACAAGGAAAATTTGGAAATACAATTTGGGACATTTGAAGGTTAAATAAGAAATGGAAATAGAGCCCAATGTATTTCAGCCATTTCAGTTTTCGCTGGTTGCTGCGTGAATTTTGTGTCAACTTGTTTGTCCCCGTTCAGGTTCAATTCTTATCCGTTTTCCATGCAATTTTTTTTCATAGTTTCGTATGGATGTCTATTTTCACGTATAGTTTTTCGTTTGTTCAAATTCGTTCTATGTTGTTCCCAGTATTTATTTTACTCTCCTATGTCAGTCCAGTGATTACTGTTTAAGTGATTTCTAATCTGTTTGCATTGTTTGCTTGTTGTTTGGTACATGTGGTGGCTGGAATTGATCGTTGAACGGTGCTAAGACCTCCCAACAATCTTAAGCAAGTTCTTCATTTATTAAATTTTAAGAATGATTTGGAACTCCTATACACTTCACGGCCTTCTTATGTAACAAAAGATGAATGAAGAAAATTATTCAAGGTGTTAATGAGCTACCACATCACGTTTTATTGAGAAGCATTTGTGTGATGGTTGGCAAATTCCACGTAGAAGAGTAGCACATTGAAGTGGAATCAAAAGAGTGGGAGCCACTTGGAGAATTCTCATTTGGCAAGTCAACAATGGAATGACAAAGGGACCACCACATTTACTCTTGCTTCAACGTGGTTTTTCAATGGAAAGAAAAGAAAAGATGGTGGAAAAAGAGGAAAGTGGTGTCATGGCCCACTTGGTAGCACATTGCATAAGGAAATTGGAGAAGTGTTATGCTAATTCACGTAGCACATGACACGGCCAATTATTTTTAGCAAGCATCAATTTAAATGGAAGGAGGGGACCAAAACAAAGAGCTCACGGTTTTGAAGAAAGGATGTGCAGAATTTTTGTTTTGACCGTGCCTTTCTACTCCAGTCAAGCATTTCGTTTTGGACTCCATTTGTAAAACAAGCTCACGGATCCAATGCTCATTTGCTGAATTATCAAAGCTGGACACATGGCTTCCTTTTGTTGCTTTTATCAAAAGTTTATTGAAGAAATGTACACGGCGCACATCACCATTTGGTTTTGTTTTCTCGGCTTAAACATGTACACATGGCCACATATGGACAATTCTTTGGCAAGCATTAAACTGAAGAAAGTGGGAACCATCACACTCTTTCTTGGTATAAGTGGTTTCAAATTGGAAAAAAAAGTAACATTAAATCAATGGACACGTGAAAAGAGCAGGAGAAGAATTCACATCCCATTTAACAAATAAAGAAAAATGTTACTTTCACATCTTACCCCATCCACCAATTTAACAAGTGAAGATAAATGGAAAAAGGGGGTCACCACCTAGGATTTAAAGTTCACGGGTTTTTATTGTGAGAGGCAGCAGCATGTTTGGTCACGGCTTGGTCTTGGAGAAAGAGCACCCACCATCTTTGAAGAAAGCAAACGGCACACATGGAAAAGGTGTATATTCACTTTGGCTTGTAGTGCAGATTTTTCACAGCTCTTCCACGAAGCTTTTGGTTTTGGACATTCAATAAAAAATAAAAAAAAGAAGCTCACGGTGGCAGCAGTAGCGTTGAGGGAGGAGAAACTCCAGCTTCCAGCAGCCACGTCTGAAGAAGAAGCACTCGGCATTGGAAAAAGAGGATGGCTGTCCAAGGTCCTCCACGGTCCAGCTTGGGAGAGCTCACGGCTAGAGCAACAAGCAACACCAACGTCCAAAGATGGTCCAGCATGCAGCCACCGCCAAATAAGAAGAGCCCTCGGCTGGGAAAGCCACCACATTCACGTTGATTCCAGAGAAGATGAGAGAAGGAAATGGTGAAGAGAATGAAGAAAAAGAGGCATGGAAGTCCACGGTGGCTGCTGGAAGTAAACTGGAAGAATGGAAAAGCTCACGGCAGCTTGGAGCTGGAGCAACTATGGTCTAGCAAGAAGAGAAGCAGTGTGCACGGGAGCAGCGGTTGCATGTCAAGCAATGAGGGTCCAACTTCATATTAATTAATTAATATTGAAGAAGGGCCCAGCATGATTTGTATTGTTGAGGGGATTGAATTATTTGGCTTAAGAGAATGAAGCAGACATCACAACACTAAATAGTAGAGGGCCCATGGTTTCATTTTGCATCATCCATTGAGCACAAAACGTCTGGGATTTTGCTTTAAAAGGGGAGGCCGTGAGGAGAGTAAGGGAGAGGTTCCAGCAGCTGCAGTAAGGGGCTGGACAATACAGCAGGGGGCTGGAACAGTAGTGAAGAAACACAGTACAGAGATGGAAGGTTACGGTTGATGCACTGATTCATCTTCTTTGCTGTAATGTGGAATTTCTAATTTAGTTTTCCTCTTCTTTTGTTGTAATAAACTCTTCTATAATTTTAATCCAATGCACTATTTTTATTTCCTGTTGTTAAAATTTCTAGAATTGTTTTACTGTTTCTTTTTACTGCCGTAATTTAATTTCTGTGGTAATTTAATTTCAGTTGTTGTTTTCTGTAATTTAATTTATGTTGTTCTTTATTTTTGCATGTTGATCATTTACTGTAATTTTATTTTCTGTATTTTACTGCAGTGATTTTGATTCTATTTTTACTGTTTTTACTGTTTTCTGTATTTATCTTTTTCTGTATTTTATGTTTTTATGTATTTTCATTTTTACTATTCCAGATTTATTTTTACTAATTCATGTTACTGTATTTTCATTTTTACTATTTTAGTATTTTTACTGTTTTACTGTTTTTACTGTTCTCTGTATTTTGTGTTTTTCTGTATTTTCGTTTTCTGTATTTTTAAGTTTTCTGTCCAGATTTAATTTCACTGTTTTATGTTACTGTATTTTCGTTTTCACTGTAGCAATTTCATTTTTACTGTTTTAAAATTGTTTTACTATTTTAATTTCGTTTTTACTCGTTTCACTGTTTTGAATTTTATTACCGCAACCAAAGCAACCATTAAACCCCCCCTTTTTTCGTGTGTGATCTGAGACTGAACCGCAATATTGGTCCTTGAGAGACGACCTAGGAGTCACATCCTAGCTATGCTGCATTCTTAATTTCTGTGCACATCAAATTTGTATGACCGCGACAGTCGTATCAGTGTGGAACAAGGTTTGGATCTTGTCATACCAGAATCCTTGAGGAGATCTAAACAGTATTTCCATTGACACAAGGAGACTGTGATCAGCATGAGCTTGTTTATATCCACAAGATAAGAGTAAGAGAAACAACTTTTCATACCATTTCCTGCTCGCTTGTTTTAGACCGTAGAGAGATTTCTTTAATTTGCAATACTGCGAACTGCAGTGACACATGACACTAGGAGGAACAACCATGTAGACATCTTCAGAGAGTTCACCATGTAGGAACGCATTACTAACATCAAACTGTTGAAGATGTCATCTATTGACAGAAGCCAAAGCAAGAATAAGTCGTATGGTTGCTATCTTTACAACGGGAGAGAAAGTTTTGAAATAATTGATACCTTCAATCTGTGTGAATCCCTTCGCTACAAGTCGGGCTTTGTAGCGTTCCACAGTCCCATCTGGTCGTCGTTTGATTTTCTACACCCACTTGCACCCAATCGGTTTGACATTCAAAGGAGTTTCAACAATATCCCAAGTCTTATTCAGCACTAGGCCTCTATTCCACTTTTCACAGCCTCCTTCCAACAAGGTTGCTTTATGGCTTCTTGATAATTAGTGGGTTCTTGCTCAGAAGACAATGACATGAGGTAGTGACAGTGAGAAGGAGACACAAAAGTGTAGCCAAGAACAGATTCCAATGGATGTAAACACTTTGTGGATGATTGCATTGGCGTAAAATTGCAAACGTAATCATCAAGGTGAGGTGGAGTGCTATGTGGGCGAGTTGAGCAACGAAAAAGGGGCGTTGTTTGGTCTGGTTCACTGTGTTGCGGCATGGTTGCGTTTGGGGAGGATGAACCAGATGGAAAGGAGAAGGGAAAATTTGGCTTGGACATGGATGGATTGGGGGCTCGGTCATGAGAGGTGAATTGGGTAAGTTGGGCTCGATCATGAGAAGGGAATTTGGGGCTGGAACACTTTCTGTAGAGGAATGTGGGCTGCATAATGTTGGTTTTGACTCTTGGGTGATAATGGGTAAGTAGGAATCAGTGTCTAATGAAGACCAAATTGGGCTAGGATGAGACAATGATGGATTGGGTCTGGGAAGAGACAAGGATGGATTAGGCTTTGAGAAGATGCAATATGGTATGTAGCCCCTAAACCTACAATCCAGTGGGTGGAGTGGGAAGAAAAAGATAATGCATGTGTGTGAGAAAAAATGTGTGTGGTGGCGCAAAAAATGAAAGGGATACCCAAATTGGAACTAGGTGAAGGGATTGGGCTCTTTAGAGAGAGATTGACACGTTTGGGCTGGTTTTTGTCTACTGAGCTCGAACTACCAGAAGGAGAAGTGTGTTGGAGAAGACTAAGTAAATGCTGAAATTGGGCTCTAGTGAGATTAAGCCCAGAATCTTGAATGAAGCTCTCATTGGTCTCCTTCTCCTCAATGGAAGAAGCATCACTGACGACGCTGTGAGCTGAAGAACTAGTGCGAGGATTAAATTTTGGCCTTCCGGGATAACGAGGATGACCCGGTGGATAATCATGCTTGCTATGGCAAACGTCCATTGTGTGGCCGGGACGATGACAATAGCTACACATTTTGGAGGAGTTGGCTTTGTTCCTAGTACTTCGAGCTCTGTCCATGGCAGCATTGGCGAACGAGTTAGGCTCATTAGTGGAAAAAACGACATTGTTGACATTCGTGTTGAATGACCATGGAAAAAATATGATTCACGGACGATAGGGGTTCCATAAGGAGCACTTGAGATCGAACCACTGAAAAACGATCATCAAGACCTTTTAGGAACAGGATGATGAAGTCATGTGTATGATACGTTTTTGCATAAAAACCATAAATGGGGCGAAAATTATCCAGTTCTTCCCATAAGGCTTTTAAGCTAGTGAAGTAATCAATGACATTTCGAGTGCCTTGTTTGAAGGCATAGACTTCTTCTTGAAGTTTTGCGATTCGGAGTAAATCGCTTTAGGAAAAACGTTCACGAAGATTGGTCCAGATGTCGATAGCTCTGTCAAGATAGATCACACTTTGAGCTATGGAAGGTGATAGAGAGTTCAATAACCAGGACATGATGAGTGTGTTGCATCGTTCCCATTGAGGGAATAACGAGTCTGTGGCGGCATGGGCTGGAATGGAACCATTGAGAAACACCATTTTGTTTTTGGAGACATGGGCAATGCGAAATCACTGAGACCATGAATGATAATTGTTGCCAACGAGAGCTGGAGCAACAATGACGGATGAGGGACTTTCACTAGGGTGGATGTGATATGGACTAGAAGGATTTTGGGTGGGGTCTAGTGGGGGATTTGAAGATTTTTCATCAGACCCTAGGTTGGACATATTAGAAGCTAAGCCTGACATGTCAGAGAATGGTTCTTGATACCACAAAAGGAAAAGACCGAAAGACAAGAAAAATAAGATATTGGAATGAATTCTATATATTATTGATGAAAGAAAAGTACATCATATATACTACTACATCATGTGGATAAGAACGAATAAAGGAGAATAACCACTATACAACCCATCATATTCTAGAAGAATTATAGCTATTATTAAGCTATTTTTGTAATGCAAAAAATATGGGGTAGCAGAGTGTGCATTGTGGTCCATTCCTACTACTACACAATGTTGTTTTTGGAATGGATTGGACTCTTTTACTGTTAGATTGAACCTTTGATAGGAAAAAAAAAAACTTAGCCCTAAGATTCCAATTTGTTTATCTTAACTAAGAGACACACTTAATTAATATAAACAAATAACTTCTCAATTCAAAAACCTAAAAAAAAAATTTAAAATAAAACTTAATTAATATAAACAAATAACTTCTCAATTCAAAAACTTAAAAGATAATTTTAAAAATAAAACAAAATAAAATAAAATAAAAATGTTATAATGTATTTGGAAACGTTTCATTCTTTACCTAGAAATATTCGAGATCTTACAAAAGTATCAAACAATTAATTTTTTTAAAGACTACACTAATTGAATATTTTACCACTCAAATGTCATTATTTGCAAATTTTATCATCTTAAGTTATTTTGTTCATTTCTAAATTATAATTATTTTTTCATATTTTATCCTTTAATATTCTTTCTTTATATTTTACATCGTGCTTTTTCTTTATGTTGATAACAAAATAATGTTATTTTACAAAACAATGGTATTTTCTAAAGGAATGTCAACACTTTCTTTTAGAAAATTAACTCGACAAAATGCATAAAAGTTAGAAATCATAAAGATAAATAATGATATACTTTTGAGTAATAAAATTCACATAATAATATATTTACCATTAAGAAAAGAAGAGGAATATGATAACAAAATGGTAGCCAATGAAAATAAGGTAGAAAACATACAATTTCATGTAAGCCCAATATACCAAGCCAACACGATTTAAAAAAATTAAAATAATAAACATACATTTTTCTAATATTTAATAAAAAATTAATATTTTAACTTTTCTACTTGATTTATCAATTTATTTTATATTTTAAAACAAAAGTACTCTTTTATTTGTTTCGAATGAATGTAAAGTACAAATATGTGCCTTATCACCTTTTGAAAAATCAAACTTGATTAATTCAATCTCATTAAATATTTTAATTTATTTTTCTTTTTTGTTAACTTATTTATTTTTAAATAGGGTCAGTTTCACACACTAAATTTTATCTTCCAAAAGGATTACGAGACAAAGTAAATAACAATTATAAAAAAAAAAAAAAACCGGACAAAATAAGAGGTTTGAAAAGTATGGTCCAAGTTTAGTTTGACCTAAAAAGATACGAGTATTTCAGCCTACACTTTTCTATATTTTCAAAAATTTTATTTTTCACCTTTTATCAGTATATTTTGCACCTTCAAGTTAAAATTTTCATTTTTAATTTTAATAAATTTTTTTCATTTTTTTTTCTCATACTAAAATAACTCTTTCACCCCCTTAATAATAATTTAATTTATTTAAAATTTAAATATTATTTAATATAATTTTATACTTTAATAATTATTAAAATATAATTTATATTATAATAATAATTATACTAAAAACATAAAAATAAAATAATAAAAATAATAATAAATAAATAATAATAATAATAATTGATATTAATAAATTAAAAAATTATTAAATTTTAAATAAAAACCAAAATTTTAAAAACTTAGTTTATCAGATATTAAAATCCGTAAAATATGTTGGTTTTTTTATGTAAAATTTAATAAATATTGAGTATAAATAAAAATTGTAATATTACTTATTATATTTATATTTAATAATTATTAAAATATGATTTATATATTTATAATAGTTTTATTAAAAAAATTAAAATAATAATAATTAAAATAAGAATAATAATAATGAACATAAAAATAATATTTAAAATCATATTTAATATATTTAAATATATTAAATTATATTAAAATATTAAATTAAAATTAATAATTATTTAAGTTTTAACGAAAAAAAAACTTTGAAAAATTTGTTAATGGGATATCGACATGTGATAAGTTATCTTTCGGATATCATATCCGATTTTAAAATTTTATTTTTTATTTAAATTTTAATAATTATTTAGTTTAATTTAATATTTTAATATAGGTAAATGTATTTAAATATTTTATTTAATATAATTTTATTTTTATTTAAATATATTATTTAATATAATTTTATTTTTATTTTAATTATTCTATTTTTATATTTTTGATATAATTATTATTATAATATAAATCTTATTAAAATAATAAATTATATTAAATAATATTTGAATTTTAAATTTAATTATTATTAAGGCGGTGCATAGTATTTTTAATAAGAAAAAATGAAAATGAAAAAATATTTATTAAAGTTAAAAATGAAATTTTTGAAAAAAATTGGAGGATAAGAATGACATTTTAGAAGGTTAAAAACAAAATTTTTGGAGCTGCAAATGTTGAAAGTGTGGGATGAAAAGACTGGGTCCTATCAATAGACATCAAACAAACAGGTTTTTGGGCTGGGCCTGGAAGTTAGCAATAGATGCACATTCCAACGGCTAGCTGAAGTTAAAACATTTGTGATTAGAAAGCCGTTACGGTCTATTTATGGTTAATAAACGTTTTATGCTGTAATCACCTTCCCTATTCTCTCCTTGTTGGATTTTCCTTCCTCCATTTTTTTTCACCAACACTTTCCTCCTTCAAACTCAGGTCAGTTTTTTGTGTTTCACTTCTTTATTTCTTTTACCTTATTAAAGTCTTTGGTTCACATGTTGAAACAATTTTAGCCATTTTATTTTATTGTTAGCATTGTTTAATGTTGAATGTATGGTTTAGAGTCATGCAAAATGCAATCTAATATGTCTAGTTTCAATTCATAAGAAACCATTTGAAAATGAGGGTAGCTCAATGTGGGATGAATCAATCAAACATGAAATGGGAATTGGATTTTATGTTAACTTCTAATGAAGAATTGTATGCAGCCATGATGATATTGTAATTGATTATAATAAACATAGGGATTGTGTTCCTTTTTCTATTCTTAGGACTTCAGAGAATCTAGCTAGCTGTGTTTGTAACATCTACAATTAGAGGTTCTAAATTGGAAGTTTTTCATGGTTTTTGAATTTGGAGGGCTACATCGTGTTACATGAGAAATTGTTAGATAGTCTAAAACTATCACTTGCTCATAGTCCTGGCTAATATCTGTATAACACATACTTGCGTGTGAAGATTAATATAAATTATGATACTTCCTAGCATTTTCCTATGATAAATCATATATAGTTTTACTAGGAAGTACTCGTGTGATGAAATCTGAGTAAATGTGTTCCTCGAATTCAAGTTATGTTTTATTACATCCAATATTTGGCATTGTTTTTGTTGAAAGTCAGATTCATATATTCTGTAACTTTTGTACCTCTGATTTATAAGCAAGAAGATCTGATTTAGAGGAACAAAATCTGCTCTAATAATGTGGAAAAAAAACCCTTGTAAATCAAACTGTGTGGTAGCATTCAAGCACAGTTCAAACATCTCTTGCATCTGGTTTTCTAATTTAGACAATCATGTTTTGGAGGGTGAAATAATCTAAGTCAACTGAAAGACCAAGTTGTGTTTCTGCTCCAACGACTCTCTTTATCTGCAAACTGCAATGTTTTTTTTTTTCTTTTTTCCGTTTTGTCTCTGTTCCTTTCTTTATTCTTGGTTTTAGTCTGGGTTCATGCATTCAGTGCAGGCAAACAGGATCTTCGTATGTGTAAAATATCTAGCAATATGGGTGTTCATCAAGAACTCGAAGACGCTAGAGCTGAAATCCAGAAACTCAAGCACAAGGTAAATCTACTTCAGAACATGAAGAAATCCTATGATGCACATGCCAATCAGATACTGGAGGCTATGTTCAAAATTGAGAATCTGAACCAACAACTGTTTGAAAAAGAAGATGAAATCAATGGGTCTCAGCAGATAAATGAAGATTTAACCGATAGTTTAAATAATAGAGAGGTCACCAGGCATCTCAGTGCTGCAAATGATGAACTTGGAGCAGATTGTTTTGAAAAGTTTAGAAAGTGGAAGGATGAAAAAAGAAGGTTGCTGGTGCCGTTCGAGGAGGAAAAAGGGAAAATGGAGAACCAAGAACAACTCATGCGTGTGTGCACAAACGAGATTGGAAGCAGGAACGGTTGCATTCCAGTTTCAAACAACGAGTGTTTGAAAATAGAGAACAATTTAAAGACATCAAGGGAAAAAGAAGAACCAGATGCCTTGTTCCAGAAGCTAGAGGAGGAAAACATGAAGGTAGAAGAGCAATTAAAATGGGAGAAGGAACAGTTTAAACATCAGGAAGAGGAGGATGAAACACTTAGAGAGCAGTTTAAAGCAAGTAAGGAGGAGTGGGAGTTGCAAAAGCATACATTGCTTGATGAGATTTCTTTACTGCAGTTATTGTTAGACAACCATGTAAGAAAAGCAGATGATCTGCAACACCAGTTACTGATGTGCAAACAAGCTCTTGCTGACGAAGAAAGCCAGCGAAAGCGTCTGGAAGATGAAGTCTCAAATTTGAAGAAAGAGAAAGAAGAGGAGTGTTTTCAGCTGATGAAGCAGTTAGAGTTGAAAAATGCTGCTTTGATCAGTGCCCAGAAAGATATCAATGAATCAGCATATCAACTCTTCGAAGAGAAAGTTTTGGACATGCAAGTTGGTTTCAAAGAACAACTTGCGGAAGCTTATGATGCTTTAGGCAGGGCTAACATTGAACTGGATGAGAGAATATGTGAAATAAGTGAAATGGAGTTTGAATTAAGGATATGGAAGGCACTTGTTGAACGTTTGAAAAATGGTCTTGAAGTAAATGTTGTCATGCGCAGAGAACTAGAAAATTCACTCCTTGATCAAGTACATTTTAGTGAGAGCCTCAATCAAGAAAAGTATAGCTTGATTTGTAAGTTGGAAGAGAGAGAAAATGAAATAGATTGTCTGCAGCAACATGTTTTCCTATATGAACAAGAACCAAAAGTAAAGGAAACAGAAGCTTCTGCCCCAGGAAGAGGGTTAACATCCGAGTCCTCTGAAACTGTGGAAGTGAGTTATCTCCAAATCATAGAGGAGAAGAACAAGATTTTAGAGGAGTTTCAAAAGGAGGTTCTTCGGCTACAACAAGAATCGTATAGAAAACAATTTGAAAGTGCCGTGATTGCACAAAGAAATATGGAAAGAACCAATGAGGATGAGGAAGGGACTCATATCCAGATTATTGAGGGAAACTATAGTAGAACAGATGAGATCATGCAGCAGGTGACTTCACTGGAACAGAAGTTCACTAGCATCTTGACCTCCATTTCTTCACAGCTTTTTGAGAAACAGGCTGAAATTATTCATGTCAAAGAAGCTTGCAATATGATCACAGCAGCTGAGGTTCTAGCAGCTATTGAAATTGAAGAGAAGAAATTGATGATAGAGGAACTTGAGGATGATATATATGATTTAGAGCAGAAACTGAAATTGCAAGAGATAAACATGAAGCAATCAGAACAGCTTGCATTGGATGTTGAAGAGGAAATGAATGCAAAACAGGTCAAAGCGAAGGAGTTGGTTGATGAAATGGAGAAGAAGCTAAGAGACTCAGATGCTTTTCTTCAAAAGGTTAATATAGACAATAGAAGTTTGCTTGAAAGTGCTACAAGATTGTCATCATCAGAAAGGGAAAACTTGATGAGTTTTGTTCAGGGATTAGATGATAAAATGTATGAGTGCACTACTGCAGACACTCAACTAATGGATAGATTGAGAAGATTAGTGCAATGTTTTGAGAATGATTATCAAGGAATGAATTTGAAAAAGGATGATGAATTGGTTGTGAAAGAGAATATGATGATGCATTCTTCAACGGGGTTAAAGAAATCTGAAACCTTTTCTGAGCTAAGATCACCATTTAAGTTGCTCAATGTTTAGTTGCAATAGGGAAAATATTTGGTAGAGGAATGAGATGTGCCTCCTAGAGTTTTAGCAAAAGCATCACTCAGCTTTGAAGCATGAACAATTCTAGATTCTAGAAATGTACATGAAGTTCATTTTCTTCACCTTGTAAGTCTTTTTGTTGGCTTTCAATGCACCTGTGCCTTCAGTTACGCCTAGTTGTTCCATAAAACCTTATGCCTTTCTTTCAAGAACCTCACTATGATGATTTCCAAAACAGACTAAATTGATTTGCTTAAATATTATTCCATTTCATGGGTCCTTTTATTTTGAAAGAAAAGTCCTACCTTATCTACGTCTTTTAAAAGATGAATCCAAGCAATTCCTTAGTATTTTTTTTAACTTTAATTAAGTTTTAAATTCTAGATAATTTTAAATATTTCACTTGAGTTTTCCTTAATATTATTGTCTGTTCGATTAAAAAATATATGTTTTTCATTAAATAACATGATTGTGTTCGTCTCAATCAATTATTTTCAATTTTGATTTAGCTATAGTTTGGTTTTAGTTCACTAATTAAAGTTTTTCATTGTTTAATTGTTTATTTTGTGTGAAATATTATTTTTAATTCTTAAAGTTAGATGATGTTAGTAGTGTATATGTGAAATACTAACATATATTTCTTTGTCTTATAATGCTTATAAACTAACACAACTAGGTTTTACATATTTGAATTTAAGTCTATTTAAAAGTAACATATTTAAAAAAATATATTATGGCATTTTTGTAACAAACATGACATTATTTACGTTTCTTAGTTGGGGACTAGATTTTACGTATGATGCTTACAAATTTTACATTTTATTCTAAATTAAAAGATGCAAAATTTGTTTACCTTACTTTAACATTTTTGTTTTTGCGTCAATGTTTTTCGTAACATACCATTGTATCTCGAGCACCACGCATTTTCTCATATCAGAAAACTCTAATCCTACGTGGTTTTTCTAGTCAGAAGTCATGCTGGTGTAGGTTGATTTTGAGTGGCTGTTGCATTTTGGTAGAGATCTCATAGTCACATATATGGTTGTGGATGTATGGCATGGTTACAATGGCGGTGTGTGGTAGTTAGAGATATGTGATTATGGTGGTTTGCATTGTGATTTGCAGTTTACAACATCTTTGACGTTACTCCATGGTGATTGTTCATATTGTGCGTGACGCGTGCATTGTTACGCGTCTTCTTGTTCGTGATTCCCGCGATCCTGTAGTGAGTGGGAATGACACAATGGTTCGGTAGATGTTGGAGGTGACCTGTACAATGGGATTTAATAGTACAAAGGGTGGTCATGGATGATGACGGCTACATGAAGATGGGAAGAAAGAAGATGATGGTAGTTATGGTGGATGTGGTCGTTTCTTTTTCTTTCTTCTTTTAATTATGTGAAGAATTTACGCCACTTGGTTAACACATTTATTTACGCCTTTCAAATCTACGTTTGACCTATAACAAATATAAAAGACCAAAAATAACATATTTTTTTGTGTTAGTAATATGTATATATGACCATTTCAATTAGAATTTCAATTTATGCACTAGTGCAGCAAAGGGCAACGATTGTGGTTGTTTTTGAATATATGTCGCGGTTTTAGAACCGCGACATATACGAGCGAGGTAAAAAGTCTGGGACTTTAGGTCGCAGTTACAACCGCGGTAATAACCTGGGGGATATGACAGCGGTTCTTTCTTGAACCACGACCAAAACCCATTTTTTTTAAAAAAAAATTCGTGTAACCTTTGGCCGCAGTTCCAACCGCGGTAATAACATCGAGATATGACAGCGGTTCATGTTGGAACCGCGGCCAAAACCCTTTTTGAAATGACAATTTTGAAATTGTTTTCAACCTTTCTGCCACGGTTCCCCGCCCAACCGCGACCTATTGTCTTAAATATTTAAAATTTGTTCAGATCAGGGAATAGACCGCGATTCTGGGGGAACCGCGGTCTATTCCTTAACGGTTTGACTTCAAAATTTATTTATGGACTGCTTTAGAGGGAATTTCATAATTTTACAGGGACAATAGACTGCGGTTCCCCCCAGAACTGAGACCTATTTCCTGAATTCCTGATTTCAAATTTATTTCAGACTGACTTAAGTGTGAATGTTAGAATTTTGCACGGATAATAGACCGCGGTTCCACCCATAACCAGGGCCTATTCCCTGTGGGTCTGATTTCATACTGACTTGGGTGGGAATGTCAGAATTTTGCAAGGACTATAGGTCGCGGTTCCTTGGAGAACCGCGACCTAAGGATATATACGGTCGCGATTCTGTTGCAACCGAGGCCTATACTGTCGATATAATTTCAAAAATGCCACCACGCAATATTATGCTTCGGGTTCTAGTTAACCGATGCATAATATGCGCGGTAATAGATCAATTTTTTACTAGTGATGTGTGAATCTAGTTACATTTTTAGATATGGAAAAGAATATTTTTTATTAGTTTTAGATTATAACCACATGTTTGGTACGTAAATAGTGTATCATGAAAAGGAATGAAAAGGATCTCTAAATACCTTGGACTCATCTTATTTTCTAGAAATAAGGTTCTTTCATAAACAAAACTTCTTATCTCTTATAGGAGTTAATTTGAATTATTTATTTTGGAAGACTGAAATCATAATGAGAATTTTGCTAAACCATAAGAAATTGACCTAGGTTAGAAACATATAATTGGAAATTATGTTAATTTGATTCAGATTGAGAGATTGGTTCAACAAATATTATCTTAGTATCTTAGTTGTATAAATGTGGATGTGTTGTGTGAATATTTGATTTGTAAGGTGAAAATATTGAAAGATATACTAAAAGACATGTGATTATTTTGATTTCAATGATTGTATCATGAAAAAGTTTAGAATTTGATTGTTGAATGATGAATTAGGAACATGATTTGTTGGTGGATATGGTTGTGAATTATAGTATTGATGTTGAATTTTTTTTCGAAAAAACTTAAGAATTGAAAAACTAAATTGGACGAAAATAGGTATGAGAGATGTAATGCGTTACTCTCAGCTTAGCATTTCAAAGCATAGGAGTTGTATATGGTGATATTGGGACATTACCCCTTTACGTATATTCCAGCACCTTCATCAATGGAAGCAAGCATAACGATGATATTCTGGGTGTCTTTTCCTTTATCATCTACACCATCCTCCACATACCTATGATCAAATATGTCTTCATCGTACTGTGGGCTAACGACAATGGCAATGGTACCAATCATTTTCTAAACATATATCAAGTTTGAGTGAGAAGTGATACAAAATCTAAAGGCATTCATTTAAGAGGAAACTACATATGGTGGAGGTGGAGGGAAGTGGAAATGCAATCAAACAAGCAGCGGTGGTTGAAAGCAGTGATAAGAGGCAAGAACATCATTCCTCCAATAGAATAATCCCCAATCAACCAACATCAGCCTCATCCAACTCAATTCGATCATTGGGAGGGAGTGCAATCAAGTCATATGTTAACTTCCTTGCCTCACCCATCCATGGAGCTGAAGAGCAACTCAAGTTCATAGAAAAAGCATTAGAGAAAGGCATGATGTACATGCTGGTAGAAGCAAAGGTGGTGGTCACCCAAACTCCTCCATCATCAATAAGATCATTATGAATTATGTGTACAATTTCCTCCGAAAGAACTTCAAACAAGGCCAGAGTTCCATGATAATCCTACGCAATAGACTTCTCAAGATTGGAATGACATACGAAATATGACAATATCTCTTCCACCCATCCTTAAGCACAATAAATATAAACTTCCCTTTAATTTTAATGTTACTAAAGCATGTTACTTTACAATTACCCATAATCAACAAAAGAACCATTTGCATTCCACCTTTTAACTCTTAAATATTCTAATGTCTATTAATTTTTTAACACCAAAACACTAATATTTTTATAATTTTAAAATGGAACAAAAAAAATGAATTTACTATGATAAAAATTGTGTGCTTGTCTTATAACTAATTCTTGATAGTTTTGTATTTTTAGTTAAATAAATGTGTTTTGCTATATGTTGAAAATTCTTTTTAGGTAGTTTTTGCTTAAATATGTCTCTTTTCTTTAATAATTGCTTTTAATTAATTTGAGGGTGATCGTGTCGTTAACCAAAGTAGATTCTCAATCAAATGCAAGACCTTCCTAGATTATTCACAATGAATTCAACCAAAGTACATTCTCAATCAAATTTTAATGTGTTTAATCATGTCTATTCTTAAATCTCGTAACCAAATTAAAAACTAATTAATCAAAGTAAATTCTCAATTAATAATTGTTGAAATTATTACCACCAATCAAAGTACATTCTCAATTGATAGTCAAATCTCGTTTAATCATAGGAAAGTTCCTAAATTTAATCAAAGTAGATTCTCAATCAAACCTAAAAACTCTTGAACTCATATGATTAATATGCATATAGATTCAAACACCTTTTGATGCAATAATCATTACTTTTAATATGATTGAGAGATGAAAGACATAGAAAAAGAATAACTCAAATCATTAATCAAAAGAAACAATTGAATTAAATCAACTTAACGTCAGAATCCATAATGAAATTACAGTGGAATAGCCCTAGGAGCTTAGCCCTCCATCAATGGAGTGAAACACATGATGGAATAAAAGTGAGAGGAGTGATGGATGTTTGCTTCGAGTGGAGGAGTCTACGAATGAATGAGTTGTTATTTTTGCCTCCCCTAGGTCTCTTTATATAGGCTTGATTGAGTTGGGACTCTAAATCTTCTGTTGATAAGATATTTTATCTTATATCTAATATCTTCCAAATATTCAACAGATTTAATTGGTTTTTGAGAATATTTGATAATATTTTTCTAGATACAAAAAGATTTAGCAAATATTATCTTTTGATTTTTTTTATTCAAACTTTAATTCTAGCTACATCAACAAACATTAGACTATCCAAAATAATTTATGCAACTAAAATCACATTTAAGCCTCTTTAATTCCTAAACTCGATAAAGTCAATTATCAAAAATCTTATTCTAAATAAATCATTTAAGTACAAGAATATCATCAAAAATTTGAATTTTAAAACATAAATGTGAGCATAAATATGTAATCATCATAACCCTTGTCTCTTTTTTTTTCTTTTTTTCAGAAAGGCCCCTGGTCAAAGGGGCCAAAATTTGGTCAAATTAAAGATTGGGCTTAATTGGGTAGAAGTAAATGGGCCAACGCTGATCTGGATTTTTTTTTTTTGCGCTGAGCATAAAGTGTTGAGTTTTAAATTGTTGAAGTTGTTAGAGCTAAGGGTGTTGCTCCCTCCACCACCACACCTTTCTCCCTTCACCTCCCCTTTACTATTTTGCCCCTCAATAAAATTTTATTTTTAGGGTTATTATTTTTTAATTTTACCCCTTCATAACCTATTTCACTAATAACCTAGTGTAGTACTATGTATGAGTAAAATACTTTTCTTTCATTTTAACATTATACTTGTTCCTCTCTTTCTTTGGTTTTAAAGGTTTCATTTTTTTTAGGGTTTGTTTTATTAGTTTATTAGATATTTTAATAATTTAATTTAAATGTTTTGATTTATTATTTTTGAATATATTTTTAATGTATTTTAATAATGTATATTTATATTAGTTTATATTTAAATTTTTAATTTTGGATGTGATATATAATTAGTTTTTAAACATAATGATTTTGTAAAACTGAAGAAAAAGGAATGGAAGCGTAGGAGGTGGGGAGGTGAAACGGAAATGGAGAAAGGGAGAAAGGAGAAGAGAGTTCCGTGGGTAGGTGCTAGAAAAGTAAAATTAGGGTTTCAAATTATTTAAAGTAGGGTAAAAGTAAAAATTTTTTAACTTAAGGATATAATTGTATTTAAAATAATGTGAGGAGGTGGAGAAAGTATACGGTGATTGTGGAGGGAGCAACACCCAGAGCTAAATTGGGCAGAATAAAAATGGGCCAGGAACAACTAAAAAGCTGAAGCAATATGTAGTGATGTTTCTGCTGCTGTGAGGGAATGGGCTGCTGTTTACTTTGGACTACAGCTTTCATTGGGTTTTTGGACAACAGATTAATGAAACGCAACGTTGAATTCAAAGCTGACTTGGAGGGGTTCAAGGCCTCGCTTTTCATTTGGAAAAAAAAGCTTGTGCAAGGAGGGATGGGGAAAGTGTCCTCTAGTGCACTATAAAAATTTACAGTTAACTATATATAAACCAGTTCAGAAAAACTGTACTGAACTAAAAAATAATTCAGAATAATTAAACTGAACTATTTTCTAATTCAATTATATTGTAGTACAATTCAGTTAACTAGTTTTTAGTTTATCACAATACAATTCAATTAACTACATTTTCCGATTTCCCAAACGCTCATAGCAGCATCAAGCATAAACCATGAAGTGTTGGATTTATAGAACAGATATAAAAGGGTCATGGTAAACAGTGAATATCCATATAAAAAATTAACTAGAACATTAATATCATTAAGGATTTCTGAGTAAACATTCAAATGGAATAACAAGTGAAGACTCGTACAAATTGATAATCAGGTTCAATTTTAACCTGAAGAAATCTATGTACAAGAATAGCCCAAAAGACATTTCCAATAGCAGCATATAAATAACAGAAACATCACTTTTGTTGCAACTTTAGAACTTGTTCCTCTTCCAAGGATCCAATTCCAAAATAATGATCAAGTTATTTCAAGCACTGCTGATGGACACCAAGCTGCTTCTCACGTTGCGCTCCATCTTGAAATAGCCATCCTGACCCCATCCACTACCCCATGAATTCCTCACCAACCAGTAATCAACACCATTTTCACTCCCATATCCAACAACCACCACAACATGATCTAAATTTGTTCCACATTTACCAGTAAACACACCCTGCAAAAAAATCACAACTTTAAGAGTTCAAATTACTATCTATGATTTAATGGTCTAATCTTTTAAAACTAAAGATATTAGTGCATCAACTACGTTAACAGATTATATAGAATATGATATGAGATTTAAAATCAATGCATATTAAATGTGAAGAAACAAGAAATGCTACAAAAGGTTACCTATTAAAATAGATTTGGCATCAAAATGTTTGTCAAAATGCATGCAAGAAATAAAATTTTGTAGAAAACAGAATTCACAACTGGAACACGTCTATATCAATGAAAATTTTCAAGAAATGCAATCAGAACTGATCAAATGCAATGGAATCACGAATTCATGTTGCAAACCAAGATTATGCAGCAAAAACACTTAGAGTGATACACAAGAACTTTTGACAGCAAATAAGAAATGAGCACTTAACTAGCTAAAACTAAATGAAGTAAAAGACACTATAATTTTAACATCTAAATCTAGCTAGAAAGTGTATCAATAAATTTGACTCCAAATGAAAGTGGTACACCAGGATTTACAACACGAATCCTTTTTAATCCAATTCATCATTGCATCCAAGAAAATAAAGGAAAGTAAAAGCTCTTTTATAAAGTTTTCATTTTTCTATTGGTTTCAACATTCAAAACTTTGAAAGAAAAAGCTCCGAAGTAACAAATGAGAAGCTTTTATATAGCTGTCCATGAGTTTAGATAAAGCAAAACTGCTAGTGTAACCAAGCTAAACAGGGTTAAATATAAAATGATTCATCTGTTTTAAATTTTATTCACACAGTCGAAGTTTATTCACACAGGCTCCTGCCCTGGCTGCCAAGAAACTGGACAGTATGATTCCAACAAAGTTTCTACTTATTCAATTCCAAAAAGCATATACGATTCTTCCAATGTGTTATTCGGTTCTATATGTTCACCTAAAAATTATAATTTCAACTAAGATGAAGCAACCAAAAGAATTAATATTATTTATAATAATAATACAATTTTCATGAAGTGGGTGATGACATGAACCCTATTTTGTAAACTCACAATCAGTATGGTTCCAATGCTTTGCTGACACTATGCAATCTAAGAAAAGAAGAAGAAAATATAATAGATTCTCAAAGTCGGAATATTGAATTGATGCAGTGTGCTGAAGAAGAGATACAAATACTAACTTAACAGTCCTATTTATACTAACACTCAATAGTCCTATTAAATAAGCGAACATAACATGTGTAAGAATAGGTAAGCTTCCTACAAGATAAGATTCCTAAATATAAAGTAACACAACTAACCACAAAATGACACGCTATCCCAGACAATTATGAACCATTATCTACCTCAAATAATTTGTACAAATCCTTACACAAATGATAGATGAAAACATTTTCATTTCAGGGTCTAAACAAAACAAGGCAAAAAAAAAAAAACCTTGAAAATAGCAGCCAGTGCTTCAACGACACCAAGTAACTGAAAATGATAAAGTAAATCTTCAGTTACAGAGCACATGACCGTATGTGTCCACTCAACAAAGCTGAAGCAATTAGAAAAGTCAGATTAAAAACATGATTGGCAAAACAAGAGGTTTTATACAACACAAATGTGAGCATGCACAAAACCCCAAACATGTCTATAGTTATAACACATGATGTTGTAAACTAACAAAACTCAAATCTAGACATTTTCAAGAGATCAAACAAAACCATTCATTATATTTGTAAACACAACCCAAAAACCAAGGAGTTAATTGATGATTTCAGACACGCTTAAAAGAGTCCTTGAAGACCGAATCCAAAAATTTCAGACAGGACAACAAGGCCACTAGTTTTTTCAACTGCAACTTTGATTTCTGCTACTCCAACCTATTGATTCAAATTTCAAAACAATAATGTCCATCAAACAGAAGAAGATGAAAATGAGCAGACTTCATAATCCCCCGCAAAAACATAAATTCATTCGACCCATTTGTAATAAAATCTATTATCACCAATGACTCCATTTGAAAGCAGCGAAGAACATAAATTCATTTACCGAATCAGGTCCTTCAGTGCAGGGACCACTAACCAAAGCAATGATCCTAGCCCCAGTCTTGGGATTACAAGCACCAAGCAACACTGCTGCTACGCTCAACGCCACGCCGGTACACTGTGCAGAAGGTGTTGAACTGTGTAGAGTTTTCGTTGAAGGAGGAGGTTTTGAAGTACGTAGGGTTTTTGCCGGAGAAAGTGGAAATGACGACTCAAAAGAATTAAACAAATCAAAACACAGTTCACCCCACTTCACAGTTCAGACCAGTTAACTGTACTAAAAGTATAATAACTTCAGTTTATTTAAATCGAACCAAAAATAAATTATAAAAATAGATTAGTTTATTCTAAGTATAACATAGTACAGTTCAGTACAGTGGAATTATTTTTGGCCAGACCTACGTGCAAGGGGTTTGCCCCAATTCCCTCACCCTTGGAAGCTAGGGTTCGTCAGATGCAAAGAAGAGCTGTTGCGACGAAGGTGAGCTCCATGGCTCGAGATTGAGCTTGATCAGAGGCTTTATGGCCCAAAGGACAATGGCCCAAAAGAGTGTCGGAGGCACGTGCGGAGCTGGAATGGGCTGAGGGAGTGCGAAGCGGTTCGTGATCAGAAAGTTAGTTGGAGAAGAGAATCACGAAGCTTTCAAGGTTCGTTTTTCCCCCTTTTTTTTTCCTTTTTCTTCCTTTTTCGATTTCGCTATATAAAGGGAGTTTTGTAACACAAAAGAGAATAGACGGTGGTGGGTGACAAACACCACATTTAGGGTTTAATCTTTCGATTCAGTTCTATGATTTTAGATTTAGATTTTAAAGCTTTCATAAAGTAGAAATTGATAGCTGTATCGGGGTCATGGAGGATTGCTTTGGGTGACAGCATCAGAATTCTCTGCAGCTTTGGTACTTTGTACTTTCAATTCCATTTTCTTGCAATAAAAACTTTCATTTTGATTCAGTTTACAATCCTACTTGCTCTTTCTAATTCAATTTATATTTTTGCACATGAGCTTACTTTTCCAACACCTTTATTTTGTTAATTTTGCATTTACTTTAGATTCTTATATACTTCTTTTGTTATTCTTTCACTATTTCTGTCCATTTGATGTTTACCTTTGAGTTTCATTATGTTTCATAGTGTATAGTTGATTCCTTAAATCTGTTTTTGCTGATTTTAATAGCCTACACATCGTATATAGGATTTTTGACTTAGTTTTAAAAATAGGTTTTGATGTTGATTGTTGATCAATGTGTAATTCAGGTTTAGATGTTGTACTGGTTGGTAATGTGAGTGAGGATTACCAAATTTAAGTTCCTGAATTAGGAACTCAAAAATCGCAAAGTGGGTTTAACTTTTTCAAAATGTCTTTCCGAGAGTGATTGAGACTCTCTTTATCAACCATTTGCACATCTATTTCTGGGTTTCCTTTTCTTACACTATGTTCTTTGAATTTACCCTTGTTTCTTTACTGTTTGTGCTTATTTCTTTAATTCATGTCAATACCGAATTTCGTAAAATAAAGATTAAGGAAGAATACTTTTTTAAGTGTATACGTTGTTAAAATAAAAAAAAAAAGGGAAAAAGCAAAAAGGAAAAAAAAAGAAAAGGAAACGTGACTAAAGAGAAGGAAGTTGTTTTGGGGGCGTGGGTGAATTGAGCAGTGGCGAGAAAAACCGTTAGAAGGAGAATCTTGAAAAAATATACAGAGAGGGGAGTTTTTGCATCATCACAATCAGTTGGGACGAGTTGTTAGAGACCTCATCACTAGAGCCTAGATACAACCCTTCTTCACCTCTGCCATAAACTTTAATCCACTCGTCGTCGCAACTATCCTTCATTTTTTTACAAAGAAACGAGGGAAGTTTCTTCAAGCATCCAATATCACCGAAGAGAAAGAGTTACCAGAAAAACACTCAAGCGTAAGGTAAGTTTTCCTTTCTAAATCTTTACTGCCCGCAAGTATATAGGTAATTCCTGAATAATAGCAACGATTCTACATTATCCTCTAACCGAGTTCACCTCTTCAACCTACACACAGAAAATACCACAAAAGCCATATCCAGGGAGGAAAATATCACTTTCTCCCTTCAATTCTTTCCTAACAGAGCAAGCCAGAAAGCCAAAAAATACCCATGCTCTAGGTCCATTTTTCACCTGCATCAAACAAAGCCAATAGACCAAATCACAGATCCTGTGCCAGTTTATTCAAAACTGTTCTTCTATCACAACTCGCCAC
This sequence comes from Vigna nakashimae, assembly GCA_034642375.1. NCBI lineage: Eukaryota > Viridiplantae > Streptophyta > Magnoliopsida > Fabales > Fabaceae > Vigna > Vigna nakashimae. Next base: position 11,393,202 of record CM067767.1, read on the forward strand.
ATTCATCTTTGCCTTCGTTCCCCAATCTACATCCCCGCCACAATCATCCTCACCCATGCCCACGACACGGTCATCACCAAAACCCAAGACTCACGCCCAGTACAACACAGTACAAACGAGAGGATAATTGCCAGCAGCGAGTGTGGATTCTGAGTATAAGCGACGCGACCACGACGATTTGGTTTCATCTTCGATTCGCATAGCAGAGGAAGAAGAGTTTTTCTCGTCGGCAATGGAGTGGCGGCCTTGGCTGACTGTAACGTCTTTAGGCGAGCGGCAGCGAGAGCGGTGAGCTCTCGGAGTTAGGGTTTAGCTCGTGCGAGTAGAGGGGACAAGTGTTTTGAACCGCCATGAAGGGCGCAATTTCTTTCGGCATAGGTTTGTGGCGTGCGGTCTTATGAGTGGCGGTAACGGCGACGACGACGCCTAGGCTCGTTGTGACAGTAGCAGCGGCGAACAAGAACGAGACCACCTCTCTCTCGCGCGAAGAAGGGAAAGAGAAGGGAGAGCCTGACGTTGTGGCGAGCAACGATCTTGACGGCGATCAGTGGCACCGGCGATGCCCTGGTTCGCGGCTAGTGGCGACTGTTACGATGGCTGCCCTATGCTCGCGTCGGAGAGGAGACTGATGCCTCTCTAAGTTTCCTACTTCGCGAAGGAGCTCAGCTCCCTTTGGATTCAAGTGGAAGGGGCAAGAGACGTTGGGACTGGGAGGATGGCAGGGACCTTAATTGGGTTCGGATTTGAGGAAAAGAATTTTGGGCCTAAACCCAAAGGATTCTGGCCAAACAATCCCTTTTTGCACCTGTGGCATTTCCCTAGAAACCCAATCTGTGTTTGGCCCAATTTCGTTTTTTGTGATAATTAAAAAAAACGTGGTGAGTTTGGGCTCAACCCCATTCCGTTTGTGAAAAAAAAAAAACAGGGATTGAGTTTTGAATTCACTTTTGTTATTATTCATCCATGTTAGTTTTAGACATTCATCTACTTATTTACTTAAATATTATTATAATTTTATATTGTAAAAATAATAAAAAATTAAAATAAAGTTACAAAAATGATTTTATAGGCTTTAAGAGGTTAAGCATTTATGTAACTGCTTGTGTCGTCCTAGTGCCTAATATATTTTATCTCTCTTTTAAATATAATAAAAAGATAGTAAAAATAATGTTTTAAAAGGTTAAGCACTCGCGTGACCGCTCGCATCATCCTAATAGTTAATACATTTTCTATTTCTTTCAAAAAATAATTAAAAAAATAACAAAAATAACATTTTAAAAGGTTAAGCACTCGCGTCGTTCCGGTGCTTGCTACCTTTTCTTTCTCCCCTAAAAAATATATTTAAAATATGTTTTTAAAGTATAAGTACTCGTGTGATTGTTCGCATCGTCCTAGTGTTTAATACATTTCTCTTCTTTTAAAATAAATAAAAATAACAGCGTAGTACTTAATACTTTTAGTCTAAAAAATTAAATAACGATATAAATATTTGTGTGATCGTCCGAATCATCCTAGTACTTAACACATTTTTCTCTTCTTAAATATATATATATATATATATATATATATATATATAATTAATTACTCTTTGAAAGATACAAGTACTCGTGTGACCGTCTGCGTCGACCTAGTACTTATTACTTGTCTCTTTTCTCAACCATGCTAAAAATACCAAAAAAAGAAATATAAAATCTTCAAAAACTAAAAACATTTACGTTTTCAAACAAACAATCTTTTAGTCAAAACTACGTGATCCTTAATTCTCCATTAAGAGTGGAGATAAGTAGGAGCAAAGTTAGTCTTTGTCAGGTTCACTTCCCAAAAATTCAAAATTATCCATAATCATTTCCAAATAATTTCTCAAACAAACTTTCCAAACAGTTTCAAAACAACCGTGTAACCTTGATTTCTCATTTTGAATGAGAATACGTAGGTCAATCTTTGTTGGGCCCAAAAGACTAAAATATATCTTTTGTTTCTTTTTAGTGTTATTCTTTGAGGATAGTTAAACATTTTGAAAATCACATCACATTCGTGTATTTGATTGAGCGTACTAACTTTGAACAAGCATTGTAGGGTGTTAATATCTTTCCTACGCATAACTAACTCCAAACCTAAAAGCTGGTTTTTGTAGACCGTGTCTTTCTTTATGGTTTTTCCGTACCTTTCCATAATAAACTATGGTGTAACTCTAAATCTATTTTTCAAAATCCGTCTTCTATTTTGGATTGTCGTTCCGTCGCGATTCCAATCGTGACAATTCATTACTAGTTATAGTGACCAATACTGAATAAAATTTGATGTTTTGTTTTTTTCGTGATAATTGCATATTAAGCTTTTCTTTTCATTTGTTTTGGTCTCTTATTTTACAGTCTACTCTATAATGTTCCCTTTTCATTCATACAGGTGATTACTCAATAATTAGATTCTTGATTTTAGGTTCTATTACTAATTCATAAAAGTAAAAAATATCATTTTCTTAGGTTATATTTCCTACATTTAGCATAGATATCATGCATTATTTTGTCGTTTATTTTCATTCATTCATTAGTTTTAAGTAGATAAGCATATTACTAATTAATTACTTTCTTTATATTTCAATTAATTTTTCTTTTTCCCCACCTAACTTTTATATTACATTAGTGGAGAATTTAGGTTTTTTTCTTTTATGTGACTAAAAAGTTGTTTCAACATGGTGCCACAATATCACTCCCTGCAACCTAGACAAGAGCCTGATGTACACATATACTGCACCTGAGACGCAAAATCCATGGAATCTTAGGATTCCACGGGGTATCCCGCAGAAGGGTAGCCTAACCAAAGCGCCGAGTTACCCAGGAGCATTCAATGAATGATTAACTTAGGGTTAGCCATGATAGGAGATTCCATCCCTTTACACCCGAGGTATCATATGCCTAGATCCCTATGGGAGTCGTGAACATATGGAAATATGACAAAACAACTAATTCGATCATACACCTAATGACTTACAAAAATCAGGTTAGTCTTTACGCTTTTGATTAATGTCTTTTTGCAGGTTGTTTTGAAAGACCTTAGACGACCTAACTTTAGAATCATATTACACGCTAGTACCATGCTCCGTTGATTCCTTCGACATATTGAGCACACTGTTTGCCGACCCGATTCGTTGACCATAGTGTTGCCCTTACCACTTCCACAACCTTGAAGTATCTAGAGAAGGGTGAAAATGAGACACTCTGACAATTCATGGACAAATTCCCTAAAACAATGTCCACAATTTCAAATCTCAACCCAATTGCGATTATGCATTTGCTTATGTGTAGATTGTAGCCTAGACCCTTCCTAAATTCCCTCTACACGGAGAACCAAAGCAACCTAGATGAGCTCAGACAATATTTGGCCAAATACATGCCAATCGAGGAGAACAAGCTAAAGAAAGCCAAACAACACAACAACCTGATCGGTAGGAGCAAAAAAGCAACGACATTAACCACCCTATAGCCTAATACTAGTATTGCACTTCCCAAAATGCAAGTAGAGACATCATATAAGGTGTGCAACTTAGATCTTATTTAACTTCTCGAGCTTCAACAACTCTCTTTTGAAGAAGAACTCACCAAAATGTGTACATACCACTAGGCAATAAAACACAATATCGATGATTGTAGACACTTGAAGGAACTCATCGAAGATTTGATTTGATACGGGATCTTAGCCCGATTTATACTATAAAAAGGAGACCGTTGAGGACGAGAACAGGACAACTATCCCATCGGAACCGAAGCTGAAGAAGATGCAACTCCATAGCCAAGATTGAGGACAGCTCGAATAGCTTGACACGATCGTACACTTTCCAAATACCAAACCTGTCTGAGACTAGCAACCCTCCAATGCACAACCGGCCTTATGTAACCAAATTGTCTAACTTAACCTGGTCCATATTAACGGGAGCATCACACAATCATCCAAAGGTTCGTGTGGGAAGGAAAAGATACCAAAAAGTTATCAACTTGATAATTCAATTTCCATCGCTAAGCTTGCTACCCATGACTTGAGGATTTATTCCTAGATGACCCAAACAAAAGGATTCAATGTCCATTTACATGCATACATACATACATGCATACATACATATATTTATATATATCATAGTTGATCTTTTTTGTTAATATAAAGATTCTTCGACTGCACAAAATAGAGCGTCAAACTTTTACTTTAAAATAATAACATTAAAGCAAATACATATATATTTCAAACATTTGATTACTTTTAAATTATTTCAATAATTTCATATAATATGTAAAATGATTTTAAAAATATATATTTTATTTTATTAACATATTTATGATTAGTTAAATACTTGTAGATAAAACCATGTATAAGTAATTGAAATGTAATTGGATGTAGAGGACAAAATATTAAATGTAGTGTAAAATTATACCATTATTAATAAAAAATATGAAGCTATTGCAGTTAGTTGTGTAAAAGGAATTATTTTTGCATATTGGTATTTTTGAGATGTTGGAATTTTATTTACATTTTGATTTTTATATGAAATTTTTTTATCTAAATAGTTTTATTTAATGAATTTATTAAATAAATTATTGGAAGTCTTAGTAAAATTAATTTAAGTATATAAATAAATATAAGTTTTATCTTAAAATTAGTTTTATAAAATTGAGTTAGTTTTATAAAATTGAATGAGATTTATAAGTTTACAATCATTCGATTTTTTAAATTTAACTTAGTCTTAAAATTTATATATTAATACTTTTTTTCTTTAAAGATAGTTAGAATATGAAATTGATCACAACAACTAAAAATGTAATATTACAATTTATAATAAAAAAATACTCAAAGTCACCATACAACGCATTAAAAATCACATAAAAATACAGTTTTCGTTCTTTATTATATCTGTACATGATGTAAAATCAACAAATTTTAATTTTAGTATGTAATTATTTTTATTTTTCTGAAAGTGAAAATTAATTGATTATTATTATATAATACTAATTAACTGATTATTATATATATATATATATATATATATATATATATATATATATATATATATATATATAACCCAGTTGTGATATAACGTTAGTATGATAACTATTTTTTTCTAATTTTAAAAAATAAATATTAATTATCTATCTTACAAAAATAATATTAAGGACTAAAATAATGATTTGAAATTGAATTAATTAATAACCTAAACTAAAATTTACATATTTTATGAAGATTAAAAATATTGATTTCAAGTTTTATAAGATGAAAAATAAGAAAAACTTATAAAAACCAAAATCTAAACTTACTAACGTTGTGGACACTAAATACACATTTACAATTTTTTTTTGCACTAAAATCCTTTCTCATAAAACTTTTCTCTCATGAGACATTTTTGGAGTTTCTATTCTTACTAAAAATACCTAAATATTACATTTTTTCCTATTTATGCGACCACTTAAACTATTAACAGAGATTCCTTTTTTTTCTTTCGTTAAAAAAAGTCCATTTAAATTAAAATTTATCTGAACAAAAAACACCTATAAAATAAAAAGAAAAAATAATGTAGCGAAAAAAAGGACCAGTGGTTGCATATACATGTGAGATGAGTCGTGATTGACATGACAACATCTAAATTTCTGGTGCACAAACGCAAGGCATTCGATTGGGCCCACAAGAAATCAAACTTTTTTTTCAATTTGTTTTAATGATTAAATAAAAACAAAAAATAATGGACGTGTTTTTGTTGTCTATGTTCTGTTCCTTTGCGCTGCGCCTCGTAAAAACTGGCAGACAAAATGCAATTGCGGGTGAAAGCTTTGAGAGACAGATTCTTCTTCGTCACAGGTAACCAACCCATTTTCTAAATTCTGCAAATTTCAAATCTTTCGGGCGCATATTTTAATTTTCCCTGATTTTTTTTTCTGAAGCTTCACCGTGGAAATGCTGTTTTTTTTAATTGTTTTCATATACTCAGGCTATTTATTTGAAGGTGTTATCGAGTTTTTTTATTTTTTTATTTTGGGTTTAATTTTAGTGTTTGGGTGATGATACTGTTCTATTTGGTTTTTTAGACTTCAAGGCTGATCTAAAAAAAATTGAGATGTGAGGGTTTTGATGTTAACTTTGAGCATGTTTGATTTTGGGTTTGTTGGGACGAGCTTCTCCATAAACGCTTTCAGGAGGTAAAAAAAAACAGATTGAAATTAGTTTCTCTATATCTTGAAATTAGATTTGCATAAATTAATTTGGAGAAACATCCTCCTGTACTTCCCAAAATTTTTATTTTTAACTTATGCGTAAGTTAATTTTTATTTATGGAGAAGTCAGTTTTTTTTTTCTTTCCTTCCTAGTTTTTTCAAGCAGGCTCTGTCTAGAATTACATTAAAATATCAATTATTGTGATTTTAGCCATATATTCACACAATTGGTTTCTTGATGAAGAATTGGTTCAGGGTTTATTGATCTAGTTGAAGTAACATTAGGTAGCTTTTTTCTTGTATAAAAATCTTATACTGAGTTTTTCTACTACTTGCTTTTAGAGTATAAACATCCTAACATAAATCACATCACTTTAAAATTAGTTTTGAAATCATTCTTTTGTGATGCCTTCCATCAAGAGCTAGTTTCAATCACTCTTGTAGAGCATTACTGAATTTAGGTTTAGAAATATTTACATATTTTGAATCCTTAACCTTCTGATGGTCACATTAATTAATATCAGTCTGAATGCAGGTTACTGAATTGAAGAATTATCAAAGTCTATCAGCTGCTCTTGATCTGTGTAGAACTTGTTGGATTGTGTTAAAAGTCTGAAATACCATATTAATACATTCTCCAGTTACCGGCGAGCCCTTGGGTATCTGTTTGGACAAAGTAATGGCTCTTCCTGGTTCCCTGCAGTTGTCTCATGGATTGGGACTTTGCAGGAACCTTGGCTGCAATAAACATTCGGTACATAATTTCTCTATAATTCTGTATTCTTTGTGCACTGTTCATTATGTTATAATATCCATTCTCACCACTTTATGCTTTACAGAGGGCAACGGGACATGGCAAGTTACATTTATTTAGGGCAGGTCTTTCATATTCTATTTCGGTATGTTCTTAAAATATGGTGACTGTCTTGTTGCTTTCTGCTTATTCATTGTGCAGTTGAAGTATATCTTTAGCATTACATGGCTCTGTGTCCTCTTTTTAAGTTATATATTTCTTGGTATAGTGGAGTTTTGGTTCAGTGCAATATCTGTCTATTATCATGCTTTTGTTAGGAAAACATGTTTTTAGTTTGATTTATATTAAGAGAAAAAGGCGGAGTAGTTGAAACAAGAGTTTTAAGGTTGATGTGTGATCACAAGAAAGGGCATATGCAAAATGGCTAAAGACAATGATGCACATTGGTGTTACGCCAATCTAGAAAATGATGGAAAATAGTTGTTTACGGTGATTCTAATACACTATGAATATTGCTGGAAGCCCCGATGAGGACAAAGGACTACCTTGTTTTAGTCCATGAAAAGGGAAAGGGGATTTTATGGTGAACAAGGTATCTAACCTTATGTTTCAATAGAGAATTTTACAATTTCCAAGACATTCAAATACATTGAATTTGAATTGATCTTATTTCAAATTGTTTCATTTTTCACATGTATTGTTTGGATAATGCAATTCAAATTAATTTTAATTTTCTTGTTTGCAAAACTTTTTCTCAAATTATGAGATTATTTTCAAGTTATGAAATGGTAGATCAGCCAAACCCAAGTAAGATAGTACTAGGTCAAGCTCATCCAAGGGTAGGTAGACTCTTCCTTAGTCAGAGTTAAGCCAAGTTGACCGAGCTTAGGTTGAGTCAAGTCGGTCTAGGCCCAGGTTGAGCCAAGTAGGCTTGAGCAAAAATTGAGCCAAGTTGGTTTGTTGGAAGTCCCACATCGACTAGAGATAAGGCCAATTCATAGTTTATAAGTGGGTGCAAACCTCACCCTACAAGCCGGTTTTGTGGGGTTGAGTTAGGCTTAAAGTCCACTTCTAACATGGTATCAGAGCCATGGTTAGAGCCTATCCTAGCGAGTTCTAAGTGGATATTCTATTCTTCTATTCCACCCGCTATTGGGCCGTTATCGGACCACCCAATTTCTACTATCATGCACGAGATGTCTATACCTCGGCATGAAGGGGGTTTGTATTGGAAGTCCCACATCGACTAGAGATAAGGCCAATTCATAGTTTATAAGTGGGTGCAAACCTCACCCTACAAGCCGGTTTTGTCGGGTTGAATTAGGCTTAAAAACCCACTCTCAAATATGGTATTAGAGCCATGGTTAGAGCCTATCCTAGTGAGTTCTAAGTGGACATTTCTGTTTCCATCCGTTGTCGGGCCGCTATCGGACCACCCATTAATTTCTACTATCATGCACGAGATGTTTATACCTCGGCATGAAGGTGGTGTGTTGGAAGTCCCACATTGACTAGAGATAAGGCCAATTTATAATATATAAATGAGGTGCAAACCTCACCTTACCAAACCGGTTTTGTGGGATTGAGTTAGGCTTAAAGTCCACTTCTAATATGGTATCAGAGCCATGGTTAGAGCCTATCCTAGCGAGTTCTAGGTGGGCATTTCTATTTCCACCCGTTGTCGGGCCGCTATCGGACCACCCCATTAATTTCTATTCTCATGCACGAGATGTCTATACCTCGGCGTGAAGGGGGTGTGTTGGAAGTCACACATCGACTAGAGATAAAATCCACATTTATCTAAGTCAGGGTCGACCCACTTGTAGTCAAGTTGGGCTAGACCTAGGTCAATCCTAGACCGATCTAGACCATGTCAAGTTGAGTCATCCCAAGCCTCGGTTAAGCTAAGTCGGCCTAGGCTCAGTCGAGTCAAGTTGGCCCATGCTCAATGCAATCAACTTGGCTTGTGCCCGGTTGAGTCAAGTCAGCTTGAGCCTAGTCCAATCGAGTTGGCTCACATCCAATTGAGATGAGTCGCCCAATCGAGTCAAATCGACCAAGGCCCTGTCGAGTTGAGTTAGCATAAAACTAATCAAGTGAACCTGAGCCAAGGTCAGGCCAAGTCAACCCGTGTGTGCCAAGGTTGAGTCGAATTGACTTTGGTCCAAGTCAAGCCAAGTTAGGGTAGGATCATGGTCATCCAAGTAGGGCTAGGCCCATGTGAAATCAATTCGATTGGGTCCAACTTGGTTCAAGGCACAGGTCGAGTTGGGCCAAGTGGGAACAAGAGAAATTGCATCAGGTTTGGCCAAGTCGAGTTGGGACGAGACATCGGGTCAAGAGGGCCATGTCAAATTAAGTTTGCTTTAGTCGAATTGGCCTAGACTTAGGTCGACCCAAACTGTGGAGATCAAAATATGAATTTGAGAATAAGAATAATTTCAAATTCTTACTTTTTAGGTGGAAATTGAAATTCTTTAATTTTAAGTAAATCCATTTACTCTAATGAAATTCTAGAATTTCAATCTCTTTCAAAATTCCTCACTCAAACAACATAATTTGTCTTAAAGTATTTCAAACTCTTAAAAAAAATGAATTATCCTCTTAAAATGCCTTATCCAAACACGAGATAAGGATTTGGTTTTTAACCAAGTTTAAAGACACCATGTCATCAATGTAGCCTACTTCACCTAGTGGGACAAGGTTTTCATTGTTGATCTATAGTACACTTGACATCAAATGGTTTTTTATGTAGCTACAATCCTTGGTGTTCTATTTACTTCAATGAATCTCTTAGGTCTAGTTTGGAAGCTTCTAGAGTGAGATATTTTTTATTATAAAGCCCTACTGTTGAGGCTTTTCTAAAGTAAGAATATTAAGCTTCGTTAAGTTTATAGGTGCTTATGAAGAAGTTTGATTCATTTTCTTCCTTGATTAATTTTTAATTTTCATCTCCCATTAGTGTTTGTTGAGAAATTTATCTGAACTGGCTTGTATGCATTAGCATTCTACCAGACTCTGCAATATTGTCAAGCAATAATGTTGGTTGTTATGGTGTTTCTTAGCTGCCTAGATTATTTGATAATTGAATGTTTACATTATAGTATTAAGAATAACTTGATATTGTCTTTTCAAAATTAAGAAATGGTTCATGCATTTTCTTTTTGTTAGAATATACAGTGAGACAATCTTTTGTTGTAGTTCATGAGACAGGAATGTGGGGGTTTTCAATACCTTCGTCATATAAACAAGCCAACACATACATTATCATGCAAGGGCCGATCTTTTAAGTGTCATTGTCTTTTAGTGCCAGGTCAACCAAATGATCTTCCTGCTGTTAAGGCAGCTGCTACCGTGTTGGCTAGGTAATATTTGTGTTTTTACAGCCAATTAATGTACAAATTGAAGCAATCTACCTGTCTTTTTTGTTAATATATGTTGGTATGGTTGTTTTAGATGTAGGAGGAAGAGAGATAGAGAGAATGAAAGTATAATTGATATTAACTGAGTTGTATTACAAAATTTTTTGATGTGTTCATAAGACTTAGAGTATCTATCTTTATTTATACTAATAATATTCCCTATTAGAAAGCCGCTGGGCCACAAGAGTAGGAGGGTTGTTGATGTCTCTTAAAAGACACAAAGCCAGTTGTGTGGTTAGTTAGGATCACATCTCTAGGAAAACTGGGGCCTGATTGATGTCTCTGATCTCACTTTGCACAATTTGAATAAAAAACGGGTAAATCTGAGTAGAGGAAGCAGTAGGTCAATAAACAGAGAGAAGTGGCCAAAGACTATTAGAAGCACACTAAAATTGTACACTGTAGGAGATAAGAACTCTTAGATGAATATGTGTTAAGGCATGCCAGAAAGTTATAATAACTGAACAAACCAATGAAGGAGACAACCAAAATAAATAAAGACCACTACTAAAACGGCTAGAAGTAGGATATGAAAGCCATAAAACTGTTTGAAACACACTGGTAAATGAGAATGAAATACTAATTGATATTAACTATTTTGTATAAAAATGTTTGTATGTTCAACAAAGGTATAACGCTAGTATTTATGCTAATCGTAATCCTAACTAAGAAAATAAATCATGATTTGATAAAGAAATATAATAACCAATCGTAAGTTATTAATAAGGAAATCTATAGGTTAATATGAAAGAATATTATTGAATATATCCATGTGTTATAATTATTTGCTCGTGTGTCTTTTTGCAGGTCTAGTAATTTGTTACAAAATAATCCTATCATAGTGAAGTTGATTCCTGCAATTGGCGTTATCATTTTTGCAATATGGGGTGTTGGTCCATTATTGTTCCAGACAAGGAAAATACTCTTCCAGGTTATATCGCTGTTATTATTCTTTTTTCCTGTATTAACTATTTTATCTGATTCAATGCAATTGATACCTAACTCTGATATTGTAGAGGAGTGATAACAGTTGGAAGAAAAGTACCACTCACTATATAGTAACTTCTTACCTTCGGCCATTACTGTTATGGACTGGAGCAATACTTATTTGCAGGTCTCTATTATGATAATAACTTTATCAGATTCTGAATTTGTTATATCTTTCTTTGATGCTCTATTCTTCGTGTGCTGACTTATTCACTAACTGCAGAGCATTGGAGCCATTAATTCTACCTTCAGAACCTGGTCAGGTTGTTAAGGACCGGCTTCTGAATTTTGTGAGATCATTGTCAACGGTTCTGGCCTTTGCCTATTGTTTGTCAAGGTGTGCCTATTTCCTTACCTTCAATTGATCTACTGATGAATATTTTGTCACTTAATGATGTACTTAAGCACTTATATAGGTTTTTCTTCTTCTTTTACTAGGGAAATGGTCCGATTTTCTATTATTATGACAAACTGTGATACCTTACATATTTATTATCTCAGCTTTTTATGTGCTTTATGATAGGGACCGTTCAGCTATAGTTCTTCCAAGATTATCATTGTTGTAGCCAGTTTGAGTACTTTAGCTGGATTTGTGGTCCCAATTTACAGTGCTTACTAAATTTTTCATCCATAAACTTAATTGTGTGATTCTCTGGTGCAGTGTAATTCAACAATCACAGAAATTCTTTGCGGAGGCTACTGATGCAAGTGAGACGAGAAATGTATGTATCTTTTCTTTTTGTATAGACAATAGACATCACAGTTATATGAATTTAAACGTCATAAATATGTTGTGGATTCCATATATTTTATTACCTGTTGGCTGTCATAAATTTAAATACATATTATGACTAACGTGATTTATCAATCAAACAGCCAATGACATTAGTTGGGCGATATATTTTCCTTATTAAATGATAAGTAATGTTTCAGATTTTGGATGTAGCATTTCTACCTATCAATTTATTTTATGCATTATCAATCTTCTAAATTAACTTTTATCTCCATAAAAATGAAGAACTGAGAACACTTAGATATATCATGGCTATATCTTTTGCTATGTACATAGGCTAAAAGAATTTATAATGGGTGTGTATGTATTTAGATTATGTATCATGTATAGAAGACCAGTAGCTTGGCAACAGCATTGCCAATTGGATATAATTACTATAAAAATCTGGATTTTCGTGTATTGCTCGGTTATTTGTTATGGTTCAACTTTAATGACATAATAAATTTTCTGTTTTTCTTAGATGGGATTCCAATTTGCTGGCAAAGCTGTTTATTCTGCAGTATGGATAGCAGCCTTTTCATTGTTCATGGAATTATTAGGCTTCTCTACCCAGAAATGGGTTACTGCAGGAGGTCTTGGGACAGTTTTGCTGACCCTTGCTGGTCGTGAGGTGTGGGATTGATTTATCGTTTCTTCTAATCATCACAATTCCCTTGAATTTTAATGGCCAGAATGTTATTGTGGCACTTGTTGACATTAAGTGTTATATATTCAGATATTTACAAACTTCCTTTCAAGTGTGATGATTCATGCAACTCGGCCTTTTGTGGTTAATGAATGGATTCAAACAAAGATTGAAGGATATGAGGTTTCTGGTACTGTCGAGGTGTGTTAAACTGTACTTTTAACATTTGAATGGGGGAATTACTTCTGTTAAATATGTGCCTAATTGTTTTATATGTAATAATAACTTAGCAGAAGGACATTACAGAGTATGGTGTAGTGTTTGATACCAGTCATTATTAAATGGCCATTGATGTTTTCATGCTATGCAGCATGTTGGCTGGTGGTCACCAACAATTATTAGAGGTGAAGATCGTGAAGCTGTTCACATTCCAAACCACAAATTTACAGTGAATGTTGTGCGGAACCTTAGTCAAAAAACACATTGGCGAATCAAAACTCATCTAGCCATTAGTCATTTGGATGTAAACAAGATTAATGTAAGAAACAATTTTATTGTTTATTTTTATGGTTAATTTTTTTCACTCATATTTGAGCATTTTATGATAATTATCCCTAGATGTGACACATGTTTTAATGCTTCTGTAGAACATTGTTGCTGACATGCGGAAGGTATTGGCCAAAAATCCTCAAGTTGAGCAGCAGAGACTGCACAGGAGAGTGTTTTTGGACAACATAAACCCTGAAAATCAGGCTCTTTTGGTTAGTATGGAGTAGTTAATCTTGCAAATCAATGATTCTATGCTAACTGAACAGGATCTTAATTCTTAAATACTATTTTATTCTTTATTCCCTTTTTCCATAAATATTTAGCTACAGTAATCATTGTGCCATAAACAGTTTGAGGAAGAATTCATTCTGTACTTAGCTTTTTATAGATAAAATTAACTTCTAGTTCCCTAAGATAAAATCGTGTATTCTGTAATCTGTGATCTAACTTGAGTTTTTTTTATAATCATTATTCATGCTTTCAACCTACCCGTGAACTTCATTACGATTCAATTCATTGAAAAGTTATGACAGAGCAGCAAAGGGTATATCTGTGAATCTCTAGTTTTCTTCCTCCTATTATGCTTTATATTTAGATCAATTTTAATTTATTTTTAGGTTTCATGTTAAATATCATCTTTAAATACTTGGGATATTTTTGTTAATGCCGTTTTCACTGTCTAAAATAGGGTACTTAAAATAGGTTAATGAATACTTGAAATAAGTTGATATTTGATAGTCTACATGGTTTATCGTCTAAACCTTAAAAAAGTACTGCAACGTACCTATATAAACGGTACATTCCTGCTTTTGTTACGTGTGCATCTATCATGTTCCATCATGTACCTATATTAACAGATTGGAACTTTCATCAATCATGATCAAACCTGACTATTGCCCATGTTTTATCTATGTAATGTATGGTAGTAATATATATTTATAACATTTCTTTTCTATGATTTCCTCAGATTCTGATATCTTGTTTTGTTAAGACCTCACATTTTGAAGAATATCTTTGTGTTAAGGTAAGAATACTTCCTTATTTATCTAAAGTAAAACATCTGCAGTGAGATAAGCATCTCAAAAACTGAAATTTCTTTCAATTTTGTATTATTGTTCTTGGATTTAGCTGATTTTTCAACCTTTTGAATTTTGAAAAATAGGAAGCAATACTGCTGGATCTTCTTAGAGTTATAGGCCATCACCGAGCCAGACTTGCGACACCGGTTCGTACCCTGCAGAAAGTATACAGTGATGCTGACTTGGATAATATACCGTTTGCAGATTCCACATTTGGTGGAGGTCCGGTCACAGTACCTAACCGCCCATTATTAGTGATTGAACCATCTTACAAAATCAATGGAGATGATAAGATGAAAAGTCGATCTGCACGACCAGTTGTTGATCAAGATAATAAGACATCGAACTCTGATGCAAATGGAAACTCCAAGACACCTGTGACATCTAATTCTGACACAAATGGGAAAACAGTTGTGACACCCAAACCCGACCCAGAAGTGGGTGAGAACAAGCCACTGAAATTAGATTCAAACAAGGAAAACGTTGAGGTTCCAGAATCTTCTTCTAAATCTAAAGTATCTGGTTCGGTAGTAGAAAATTCAGCCCAGAAGGACATAGATTCCAAGCAATCCAAGGGTCAGACCACTAAAAACATAAAGCCAAATATTGAGTCTGAGAATGTAGTGCCCTCCTCATCTAACAGTGCTGACAAAACTGGTGGACTTAATGTTAATATAGCATCAAAACCGCAAGGGGAAAAGAAACCTGCTGCACAGCCTCAAGCATCCAGGACTGTTCTTGAAGAAAATATAGTACTAGGTGTTGCGTTGGAAGGATCAAAGAGGACCCTTCCCATTGATGAGGAGATTGACAATGTAACATCTCGAGAGGCAAAGGAAATGGCTGCATTGCAGGGTGGAAATGGACCTCCAAAGGCTCTAGATGGAAATGACTAGTTGCTGTAACAAGTGAGTTCAACTAGTTAGTTGTTTTGAACATTAATGTTCCAAATCCAGTAGTGCACTGCTTTGAAGCAGTTTCCCACCACTAGGAAATTGTCTATATTGCCATTTCATGTGTCACACCCCTTCTACAAATGGACTCGAGCTGTATTATCATATCATTGCATTATAATTGCTGTTTCAGAAGTATATGGAAAAGGGGTTTTCAATTGTTCAATTATAATGTCAAATAGTTTAGTATGTATTTTTACTTTACTGGAATCACAAATGAACAACTAAAAAATTTATATCTACACTTCATTGTTAAAAGAACATCAAGTATTGGGTTATCATCACAACCTTTTCTGTGCAGTATAGATTGTTTTTTCAACTACAACATTATACGCCCAATTTTGAATTGCATGAAAAGCTGACTGTAATAGATTGAAAGCTTTCTAAATTCGTTGCTATTATTAACAGGTCATCTGGTGTGCTAGAAATCAACTCATCTTTGATGGAATTTCTGAAAGTGCTGTTGGATTGCATTTCATGTGCCTATGATAATGTAAGGATTCCAGGTGCTAGTGGGAATACTATACAGATCTTAGATAAACCAACCCTTAACTTTTGTGGTTTTAAAGGTGAATTTAATTAGAGATTATCAGAGAAATTTCATAGAAGGTCTAATATGCTTTATGGCTGAAATCCGTGCTCTGTGCCATGGTCTCAGGCACAGTGGAATAATGGCTTTAATCAGATAGTGTGTGTGCTATTCTGACTCATTTGCCAAATTGGGGGCAGCATCTACCAGTAGTTTTTTATTTTCTTCCACATCTCATCTCTTTGAACATCGACAAAATATGTTGAATTTTCAAAATCCAGTCACGTAATTATATTTTGACAACTGGATTAGGATAATAAATATTATAATTTATTGCTATTAGCATGACAGTTCTTTTAATTAATTCGTACAAGTGGTTGTATTGTGTTTAGTAATTGAGACCACTGATCAATTCTTGGAAATGTAAAAAGAATGTCGGTTTTTTTAAAAGCTATATATATATTTTAATTATCTTTTAATAAATCATGAGAGAAGATAAGGGCATGTTACAAGTTCATTACGTTAAAGGACCTGAAAAAGCACATAATTTATATAAATTAAATATATATATATATTTCGGAGAAAATTAGAATTAGTTAATTTTTAAAACTTTAATTCAATTTAATTTTTTAACTTTTAAAATATATAAATTTAATCATTTTAATTAAATTTTGTTAAATTCATTTTATATTTTAAATGTTTAATTAGTATAAATTATTTATTTTGACATATTTTTATTTTAATATTAATTAAAAAACTTTAATAAGTAGTTAAAAATCTAAATTTACATATTTTTCAAAAATAAAACATTAAATTGTCTAAAATTTTAAAAAGAAACTAATTCAATTTTTACTTAAAATTAAAAAATAAAAAAACATATTTAAACTTTAAACTTATGATTAGTCTATCTCTATTTTAATATGCGCAATGCAAAATATGAACTTTCGATTTATATTAAAAGGTGTTATTATATATAATTATATTATAACTAAACTTTCTAAGAAGAAACATCTTTAAAACTTATTGATTATGGTTTAGATTTGTGATAGACAATTTGTACTGTAATTTAAAGTTATTTATCTATTTAGGTTTTTTAATATTATAAATTAATTTAGAAATAAAGGTCAAATTGATAAACTGAAAAAGAGAATATTCATCTTGGGGGGATATTGCCTTAAAACATTATCATTTGAACTAGTTATTTTTAATGTTATAGAAAAACGAAATTACATAATATATAATATCCTCACCTCACTGTACATTACTACTTAGTGAAATCACAGGCATGTAGTGTAGTCTTTATCATAATACTTTTTATTTAGTTAAAATTTAATTATTGTAATAACTTTTATTACTTATGTGTATACAAATTTTAATTTTCTTTTCTAATATTTATTTATTTATTTTTGTATTGTTTTATTCAAAATTTGAAATGTTTTTTAAGAAGTTTAAATTTAAGACAAAAAATTAAAATTACCTGATAGAGAACAAATATAATCGGAGAAGATATTTTGAAAGTTAAAAAAAGTGAGAAGTGAGAAAAAAACAGTCTTGACAGTTTTAAAAAATAAATAAAGCTGTTTAAATAAATTAAACGATATACTAAAAAATAAAGAATTAAATATTTATTTAGTCTTTACATAAACTTTCTCAGGATGATTTATCTGTGATGAGATGATATTTAATTTAAATATATTTCGGTTATTTCATAAACTAATTTATTTAAGTTAATAAGCTAAGTTGCTTGATTATGACAGTTAGTGCAATTTGTGCGATTTCTCCACAATTTTTTGAGCAACTGTTGTAGTGAAATAAGATTAAAAATGAGTAAAATCATGCATTACATATTGTAATAAAATAATTAAATCAGCCGTACGAATATGCAGTTCAAAGAATTTGCCGTACTTTGAATATGTCACAATTCAAACTTGATTGCTTTCATATAAAGCACATTTTCTAGAAGCTACTTCCATATATTTCACAAGGAAAATGTTTTCTTTTACACAATATCCATCACTCATTTGTAGAGCTGCTTTAGTTATTAAAAAATTAACTTTTATATTTATAAATACAGAGAAAAATTAAAGAATAAAATAATATATATAAATATATAAAAATTTGTTAGATGTCATATCTATTTCACAACTGATCTTCATCCTACCATACAATTTATGGTTTGATAAGATTGATAATTAAATAAATAAAATTTAATTAAGTCTATATTATAAATTTAAATATTTTCAATTAAATTTTAAGTATTTAATATATCTTTGTTTTCTCGGACATCATCATTTGCTCTCTATCGGTCAAATTATTCTTTTTTTCTCTAAAAATGAACTAACTATCAAATTGGAAAACTTAAAAGAGATAAAATCTGAATTGATAAAAAAAACTAAAGATCAGAAAACAAAATACTTATAAATTTCGTGTTGAATATATATATATATATATATATATATATATATATATATATATATATATATATATATATATATATATATATCCCCAAGTCAAGTGCACTTTAATTTATGGTCTTCTAATAATGTATTAATGAAAGTTACTCCTGTTTTGTTTTTAAGTGATTGGCTGAATGCTCACGACAAATGAACCAATTAAAGAATGGCCAAGAAATAGAAATGCTTAGTTATTGGAGTGCATTGAGTGGAAAAAAGTGGGACCAAATACAAAACACTTTGAGATAAGGCTTCAAAATTCAATCAACTATTCCACCCACAACATAATTTAGATGCTTCACTTCGTTTTTAAAGACAAATTCAATAGACCAATGAATAGTAAAGAAAAAGACAAATACTTCTAGTCAGGAATGAAACACTTCAGAAAAACCTCCATATCAGGAATCATACATTTTGAAACGTCCAAACAATAGTTAGCACTGTCATTGTACATTACAACAATTAAAGTTTATTGTAACAGAAAATTGCTGCATGATTCAACTTGCCATATTGACTTAATTTAAGCATCATGCAGAGAATAATTGAGATATATAACATTAACAGCAGTGATGTGAAAACTATGTTACAAGCTAATCTATGATAATGGAGTGATAAAGAAGAACTATATGGCTGATGTTATTGAATTATAAATAATATGGTTGGCTCCTGCTAAGAATGCCATCATCTGATAAATACATCATCTCCCACACAATACACAACTAACTCTCAAGCACTCTTATCAAGAACATGATAACACAACACCCCAAATGGTAATGCTTTTTTTATTTTCACCTTAAATAATAAGACAAAACTATAAAATACACAGGCTACATCCGTGATCAATAATTTAAGTATATGCTAACAGTAGTACTCTAAGCTTGGCACATGCAATCAGGAGCTGGATAAGTGTAAATGGATTGTTTGGGCTTCCTGAGCCTTAGTTGGCCTTGTCTATTTTCGTGACCTTCAATCACTGCATCCTGAAACTCTGACCACTCTATGGTTTTATTCAGGAAAAGCTGACCCATCAATGCCATATTTGGCCTTATGGTCTTTAAGTTCAGGTAAGTACGGTGTCCAACCTATCATCATCATCATCATCAAAACTTTGACTATCAGCAATAGTTTATAAAAGTTCAATGAAAATATCTATTTATATTTCCAAAACAAGAAGCTTTGTTAACGCAGTCAGAATTGAACAGTTTATTTAAGGTAAATTCCAAATGACATTCATTAGTGTTATTTGTTACTTGAGCCATAATGCCCCTGATCTTTTGTTCAAAATTTTATGGGCTTATTTAATAATTTAAGCTTTACTTAGAGTTATCTAGAAAGCCACAACTCACCAGTGCATTGTGCATGTTTCCTGGGGAAGCAGAGATGAAGATGTCACTATGCAAGCCAACATAGTAGTCAAGTGCAGCTAATAGAGAAGCTTTTCCCTTTATCTGAGCACGCTGATCAGATGAAGCAAGGCTCTTTTTGTCTTCCATCAGAGGAAACAATTCCCTCAGAGTTGAAATCCTTGCTTCTCCACCATAGACCTGAGAAAACAATCAACTATTTAACTTAAAAACAAGAAAAAAATATAATCACTTTCCTAATTTCAGAAATTGAAAAGCCCTTTATCTTAATGACGTAATTATTTACCTTGTGGGAGGCAAGATATAAGCGAGTGCTGTTGTCAAATCCAAGAGCTGCGAGCAACAATCCAACCTCTTCTGGAGTCATTGGACAGCGACCTTGACTCCTCAGTTCTTCGTCAGTGAATTGAGAGTTAAGAACCCTCCCTTGCCAAATAACCTGTCTATACTTTGCAAGGGCCAATTTTTCAGCTTTTCCTCCACCGAAATCGCAGGCTGAATGTGCTGCCATATCCTGTCATAAAACATTTTGTACATATAAGTTCTAAACTTAGAGATAAATCACAGGAATAATGCTCAACAAATAAAAGGATACATGAGGAGTGTAACTTAAATTCAAATCTTCTATATCCTATGTAGTGAAACACAAATAATTATGATTCATGGATATGTGCTAATGTACATAATGTGACACACATACATACAAGGACTGGCACATGAAAACTCAATTTACATTTACCACCCAAATAAAAGAAACAAGTAAAAGGCAAACAAATTTTACAACCTTCTATAGGTAGTTGATTATGAATAAAATATAAAATAGTAATACCTTATCAAATCGGAGGTGCAGAACAACAAATTTCCCAGCATTTTTACTAGCACCTGCACTAGTGACCTCTTGAAGGTCGTTGTAGCCCATTTGTCCAGCTGAGCCATCAGGGTAGCGAAGATGGCTGATAAGGGCATCTCCAAGTGTTCTGATATGAGGAACAAAGATTAAAGCTTCAAAGTTGACTTTACAGCGCAGATGTTGAATATCCATAGGTAAGTTGTCAAAACTCAGTCGGTGAGAAAATGGAGAGATTGCAGCAATACCATAACTGCAACAAAAGGAACATACCAGAATATTAGAAGTTCATAATTAGATGAGTATACAACGATGGCATCTGCATAGTATACTTAAACTCAATCATATCTTCGTAATAGTATACAGTATTATGCAGAGTATACACCTTAATGATGTTACATATAATTTCAACAAGTTAAATTGTCAAGAACAATAAATGAACTAACCATTATTATTATAGTTTGACTTGAAATTTTAAGTTTTGCATTATTAGCAATTAAAGGAAAACTATACCAACCTCTGTAGAACAGGCAAAACGTTCTCGAGATACCAGTGGGCTGATGCATGTACAGGTGCAGCCTTGATTCTGGTTTCCCGAATAGCCATGCCATAGTACTCCCTTGTGCTCCAGGAGTACTCTCCAGGAAGCTCTTTAACTATTGAAATATCATCCTTCAATACATCAATGAAATGATCTACATCAAATATGTCCATGAAGGAGCTGCAAGAGAAACATAAGCAATCTGAATATTACACCACACACAATCTATATGGGGCAAATAAATGCAACTTTCTGGTGTCAGCATTTACCTTGAATCTCTCCATACAGGATTTAGTTCAAGGTAAGGGATCACTAGAGTAGCATTCAGTATCTTTGCGACAGCAACTGCATCACATATCTACACAAAAAAGGTAAACACTAAGATTAAATTATGCACCTTTCACGGATACATACACTTTAGGAAACTTTTGATCTGACAAAAAGACTATATAAATACCTACCCCCATCCTTTGTTGGTTCAAACCTCCATCGAGAAAGACCTGGATGTATCCCTCAGACTTTTCTGGTAATGCTGCTTTAATTCAATTTGTCAGTCACAGAAAGATCAAATGAACCGAGATATACCAAAATGTCATGTACTTTAAAAGCTAGAACAGCATAGAGTAAATGATATTAATGTTCCTCACTTGGCTTATTTGGTTCGACATAGGGTTTCCATCCTTGGCTTTCCAGAGGTGACCATAGTTCAGAAAGCTGTGATGCAGGCTAAACAAGGAGAAAATAATAACCGAAAAATAAATAAAAATCAACATCCACTGCTAAACACAAGCCAACAAAAATAACTTGAATTGATATGTATGCATCCACTCCTCAATTAGTTCTTACAGTTTCACGTTGCACGGCGCTCCTGAGAAGACGCGAATGTCTAGGTTTTATAGGATTCAATTCCTGCATGCAGTTAGTTGCAAGGTATAAGACATTAGAGGTCAAAAATAAAAAAATGTAATGCAAGTGCAGGTCATAAAATAAAACCTCGGAACCAGATAGCATAAACATAACGATGTTCCCAAGTTTGGTTCATATCTAAAATTGTGATCATTCTGGTGGCACAACAAACCATAGATCATAATACCCATGACAATAAAATGCCTTAAATCAACCCCCTCTTAACAACTTCACAGTAAAAGAAACTTTCCTAACGCAATTATGAAATTTAATTCATATGGGTGAAAACAAGTAAAATTTTATATTTTTCTCTCAAGTAATAACTAACTTTTGTATTTAATTCCTAACATGTAACGACAAAAAAAAGGCTCACCCGTCCCAAAAAATGAAAAACGCGGTCCTGAACCCTGTGATCTAAAATTAATAGCCCCTTAATTAGGTCCACAAACTTCACCAACCAAACCAAGTCAATTGGTTCCATTAAATGGTACATTAAACCTTCTTATTTTCAGGCTGTCAAAGTGGTCACCGGAGAAGATAATCCAACCGCCAGGAACTTCAGTTTTTTCTTATTTCTTCTTAAATACCGACGACATCTAACCTTAACTTTAGAGTTTCTTAATCTTCTTCTCAACGCCGCTCAAAAAAAAAACATTTTTTATCAAGCTCCAATTTCTAGAATAAATTCCAGTGTGCAACTCAAAAAAATCACCTAACAATCAACAAATAACTAAAATAGAAAGAGCAAGTTAGAATACCCAGAATCAACAGTATGAACAGTGATTAAACACACCGACAGATGATAAAAGTTCAAGGAAATAAAAATAAGCGTCATTGAAAAAAAAGAAAAAGTAGCCAGGAAAAGCATTCCTGTTCCACAAAAATTAGAAATTGAAAAGCCTTTCGAAGACCAAACAAGTTATTTAAAAGAAACTGAACTCACCGGATACGCAGAAGAAGTGGAAGCATTGGTGAAGCAGGAGAAGAACACTAGTGTGAAGAACAACAATGAAAGAGTAACAAGTGTTGTCGCTCTACAAGGGTGACCCTGATTCAGGCACCCTGGCTCTATCATGATGTGTGGAGGCTCAACGTTGGATCTGAAAAGTGACCCTTTCTTCCCCCAGAAGTGTAACACCGTGTAATAGAAACTAATGCAGGGAAGAAGACGATGAAGGAAGCATAAAAGAGAGAAAGGGTCTCAGAAAAGAGTAAACCCCATCTCCATAATGGTGGTTTTATATATAGAAAAATATTATTTGGAGGGTTGTGAAGTGCAGATATGTGTCTGTGCTTGAAGGGTAGAGAGAGACAGAGAGAGAGAAGAGAGAGTAAAGGAGTTCACATGGACACCTGGCCGGGTTCACCGAATTGAATAATGATGAGGGGTGGCGTCTTTTTCAAGGGGACCCCAATTGATAAAGGGAACAAAGTTGGGATTTTTACGTTAACAAAGGTGAGAATCACGAAGAGGGGAGAGAAGAAAGATGAGGGTCACAGGTTTCACAGACAGGTGTTGAATGCTGATGCAGTTGGGGCGAGTGAGTGGTAAATGAGACCGTTGTTTATCATTGGTGTTGTTGTTGGCATTGGCAAAATGTCGTGTTATTATGCAGTGCAAGCAAGTGCCTTTTCCTTCCATAGCCGCACTTTTTTCTTTTCTTTTTCGTTTTTAAATGTGACCACCGACAACCTCAGAGGTAAATAAGCTTGCTTTGTTTGGGTCCTCCCTCTTTTCTACCCTCACCAGTGGAAAGAATCTACCTTTTTTTACTCCCACCAATCACTCAAACAGTGACCAAATTGGAAGAGGGAGGGTTGCTGTTCCTTTTTCTCCCTGCAAAGATTGTTAGCAAAACCAATTCACCATGTTTTTGGTTTTGTTCAAAGTGGTAAAGTAGTAGTAGCACTTCTCATCACTCAACATAGCAGCAAGTGTAAACAAATCTATGTTTAAGAGTAATTTTAGCATATACTTTTAGGCCTACACTTACTAAGTGTAAATAAAAATATGACAAGTAAGGTATAATAAAAACGTAATATTCAGATTTGTCTAATCTATTCGAGTTTGATTCTTGGTATATAACTTATAACTTCTTTAAGTATTTGAAAGAAAATTTTGGCTACTTTCAATCCTCAGCAAAGATTTAAAAGATACTTTTAGATAAAAAAAAAAAGGAACATGAATCTCAATAAAAATTGAAAATGAAAAAAATTATTCTGGATAAACTCTGTTGCTTATATAATTTTAAAGGAAATTCGTATATTTATTGAGGACATCAGCAAAAATACAAATACATACATGTGTAATATGTATTTTACTTTATGAATAATGTAAAAATTATTACACGAGTAATTTGTTTAAAGTTTTATTGATTTTTTAGTTGCTAAATGATTCAGATTGTTTTGTGAATGTAATTGAACTATTTTTGGTTGCTTACTCCATTTACAAATTTTCCATGTATAATATTAAAACTGAAATAAACTTCAATTTTACAATTATAGGATTTAAAATACTAAGTTCTAGCTCGTTTCTAATATAGTTTTAATCTACAATCAATTATTAATTGTTAATTTAGGATAAAAGACAAATGTGTCCTTCTAATCCTTAGCTTACGGAACTAATCACTGTTTTGTTTTAGCTTTTGGTGAAAAAAACAAAAGAAGTGTGGTAGATTACATTCTACAAAATATTTACAACTAATAATAATAACTTTTATTTATAATCATTACAATGTAAAGTCTTTACTTTCCCAGATAATATTTTCAAAAAGTACGGTCAATTTCTCTATTAACAAGATTTTAAATTTTAGCGAAAACCCACAAACCTTTTCAGTGATACACAAAACTATTTTTTGAAAACATACATAATATAAAATTGAAATTTATTTTATTTAAATCAGTATATATATATATATCCTTACCAGCATCAACCTTATCGTTAATGAATTGAAGAAATCGTTTTCTCTAAAGATAGTAATTATGATTGGTCCAATTTTTTCTTAGATGTAGACACCAGAAACAGTGGATGTAGACAAACAATATTAAAACGAAGTTTCAACACTTTTTCATTGGATAGTTATGGTCTGAGAAAAATCCACAGTCAACACTCCACTAACGATAATATATAACATAATAACACAAAAATTGTGTCAAAA
The DNA here is from genome assembly GCA_034642375.1 of Vigna nakashimae. Taxonomy (NCBI): domain Eukaryota; kingdom Viridiplantae; phylum Streptophyta; class Magnoliopsida; order Fabales; family Fabaceae; genus Vigna; species Vigna nakashimae. Next base: position 11,418,353 of record CM067767.1, read on the forward strand.
TTCTCATTCCAGAAAATCCAATAATCATTTTTTATTGTAATTTAACGTATTCCATACGCTCAGCCGAATATATCTTTGTTGGCAGACAACTGTGTTGTGTTTGTAATATGTACGTATTTGAATATGTCGGCGACTCTGAGTCAACAAATTTTTGGAATACCAAAATACTAATTTCCTAAAATATCAATATTAATGAGGTTAGAAAAAAATAATCAACCAGCGGAAAAAATATAAATTAACATCTAAATATAAGAATTATTTTTTACGTTTTATTTTATGAAGTGGTAGTATAAATTATTTAGATTCGGTCATTCCTATATAAAAATTATCACGTCGGCAGATTTTATTAAGTAATCACATTTAAAGTTCTATTTTCGTCTTTTTCTACAAATATTTTCGCATGGTATCTCAACATTAATGACAGAATTATTAAGTGCTCTCCCATACATAAAGAAGGTGTTTTCTTTTACCAAATATTAAGTGATCATAAATATCCATGTTCCAAATATTATTATCTATTATGTGTAGCTGAGCAATAATAAAAAATATACTGAATAAAATAAATTAAGAATATTAAAAAATTAGTATTACGGAAAACTATGGAGCATGCTAAATCCTGACCTCATTAATTCTACGTAATGCATGTCTTACCACGAAGTTGTCAAATGGAAAATATTTTTTTATGAAAGAACTTTGTAAATATCTACCACGGATTGAGGTTAGTTTGTATTATTAAAAGAGAATTAGAAATTGAAGAAAAAACTAATAAATATTTTTAAGTTTATAATTGAATTTTTGAATAGAATGAATTTTAAAAATATTTTATAAATTTAAAAGTTAATATATTTATAAAAATATAAATATAGATTTTATAAAAATATAAAGAATAAAATATATATAAAAATATAACGGATTCTCTAGAAATATAAAAGATATGTAAAATATGTAGAGTTCAATCACTAAAAATATAAATTAGTGTATGAATAATGTAAATTGCTAGAGTCATCTAATCAATGTATTGACAAACTCGTCCAATGTGTTGTTAGACTCGTATAATCACTATATGGACACGTTCGTTTAATGAATATTATTAGACTTTTCTAATTAATATATAGACAAACTTGTGTAATATATATTGCAAGACTTGCTTAATCATATAATGAATAAAGTCGTCTAATGTGTATTAATAGATTCATCTAGTATATGTATGAACATACTCGTTTAATGTATATGGTTAGACTGATGTAATAAGTGTATAGACAATCTCCTCTAGTGTGTGTTACAAGACTTGTATGATTATTGCATGAAATACTTATATAATGCTTATTCTTAGACTCATCTAATCAATGTATGAAATGATTCATCTAATATTTTTACTATACTCATCTAATCAGTATATGGAGAGACATATTTAATGTGTATTGTTAAACCTGTGTAATGGCTTTTTATATACTCATATAATTAATGCATGAACATACTCGTATAATGTGTATTGTATGATCTAAGCAGTAAATTTACATATTTGTCTAATGTTTAGAATCCTGACCTTCAAAGAATTTGAGTAGAAGTAGTATAATTGGTTTTGGGTAGCTTAAAGATATGTTTTTGGGTTTGGAGTAGCAAATTAGAGTTACAGTGGTGTTTCTTGAGGTTTCTCAATGTCTAGATAGTCCTATGGATTAGTAGAAATGGGGTCACTGGTGCAATAAGAGGAAATGACACCGGTTAATTTTACTCATATACACCGGTTCCTGAACCGAGGCATATTCAGGTGAGACAAAAAGTAATAGACTCCTTGTCTCGGTTACGAACCGAGTTATTTTGTTTGCCTCTACTGCCTCGGTTAGAACCTGAACCGAGACAGTGGGATCTTTTTTTTTCTTTAGTGTGCTTCGATTTTGATTTCAATTCCAGATTCTATTTTCAAATACCCCGAACTAAAAAATGTTAAAGATGAACAAACAAGACCCACGCTTGAAGAGAATATCCTCTGCAATCCGAAGACATAACCATGTTGTTTCACAAACTCAGATAACAAGTTGTTTCACCAACTCAGATAACAAAACTGGAACCCCAAAATTAGATGAATAGCTGAAACCCTAAGTCGCAGAAACAAGAACAAAAACCCCAAATCTGAAAATGAAAAACCTAATTCTCCAATTCTTAATCTCAGAAACCTTAAAATGTCATATTGAAAAACGATTCACTCCTTTGTCGCCTTCCTCGCAACGCGCCACCACCACCTTTGTCCATCATCGCATCCCCATTCACACCCAACACATGAAAACAGAGGAAGGAGGAGAAGGAAACTTGCACCGCGAACAACCAACGTCCTCGCGCAGTCGTCTCCATCGAAGACCTCGCTACGTCGCGCCTCGCTGCTATCAGACGCGACCTCGCCGCGCTGCGCCTTGCCGCTATCAGACGCGACCTCGCTGCGCCACGCCTTGCCGCTATCAGACGCGACCTCGCCGCGTCGCGCCTCGCCTCGCTGCTATCAGTCGCGACCTCGCCTCTATCATACGTGACCTCGCCGCGTCGCGCCTTGTCTCGCTGCTATCAGACGCGACCTCGCCGCTATCAGACACATCCTCGCCTCGCCTCACCGCGTCTCTCCACGTCTTCGCTGGCCACTCACCTTCATCACAACACTCTCCCGTACTGCCTCTTGGTCTGCCTTCAAGGGAAGAAGAGAAAGGGAAGAAGCTTCAGCCTGTACTACCTCCTGCTCATGCGTGTTCAAGGGAAAGAGGAGGATTTGGACTGCTCTGAAACGAAAATAAAGTTGAATCCTTGATTAGGTCACTAGTTCAAGGCCACTAAGAAGGATCTGGGCCGCCTATACTGCCTCGGTTCAAAATATATCCGAGATAATATAACCATATTGTTTTGGTTATTTAGTTTAACCGATGCCTATTACATCAGAAAATAATAAAAAACGAAAGGTATAATGGGATTTTTGAAAATATATTGAACCTTTATGCCTCGGTTTCTGGCTTAACCGAGGTAGTAGACATCTTGCGTTTCGGTTTTTTTTAAACTGAGGCATATAACTTCCATAAAACTACGAAAATGCCATCGTGCTTTTATGCGCTTCGGTTCTAGTAAAACCGAGGCATATATAGCGCGCTAAAATGACGTTTTTTTACTAGTGGGTGTAGAATGGTCAAAGTCAGATTTCAAGTGTTTTTGTATCTGTCATAGCGCCTGAGCACTAACTCTCTAGAATCGGATGTTGAGTGCTAGCCTTCTGGCACTTGGGCGCTATCTCACTGTTTTTGGGCATTGAGCGCAAGTTTTTGAGCACCAGTATGGGGGTTTTGTTAAATATTGTTTTATGCTATTTTGGTACTTCTTGATGGATCATGTTTTATTTTGATGGATATTAAGTGGTTTCATGTATATGTATGTGATGTTATATGAAGTTATAATTATGAATGAAAGTGGTGGAAAAAGAGTTCCAAGGAGAAACTTCTTATTGATGGTTACCAAGTGTTGTGTATGAATGTATGAAGCTTTGAAGTAGTGATTTTTTTTCAACACTGTAACGGTCATCAATTCGCAAGTAGAAAAAGTTGAGTCATGTGGTGAGAGTAGTGGGAGGTTCTTGTCTATAGGCTTTGACCATGGCCATAGGCAACTGAAATAGACTAACCTTGTATGATAGCTTGGATTGAGCCAGTTGTATTACTACTACAAGTGCACAAACTACCAATAATTCGACATTCATATTGAATCTAGATAGTCTCATGTTTAGGATGACTGGATTGCTATATTTGATCTATGTTTAATGTTTAAATTATTGAAGTAATATACAAATTATCTTGTATATCTAGCTTACCCTTTTGTTTGTTATTTTGTTTGTATGTTCCTTTGCTTTTTTTCTTGGTTATGATTATCCAGTGAGTGTGAGCAGAGGGTGATGAGGTTTTCTTGAAGCAAGCTTTGGACGGAGGGGTTGCAAATGTTTAATACTCTTAAGTTAGTTGTTATGTTATATAGTTTTGTTTAGTTATCTTATAAATAAAGTTTTAATTTATAGTATTAGATGATTGTAGTTAAATTTATTTTTCTACCTTTATCAGTTATTCTCGCTTTATTAAATATGTGATGACTATTATATAATTTAATATTATATTTTGGATGTTACAAAAGTAAACATAAATATAAAAAATTTAAAATATTGAATGACTAAAAAAATATTTTTTATGATATTTGTCAATAAAATAAAATATGATAAACTAAATTCTTTAATAACTTCTATTATTATTATTATAGATATAATAAATAATAGATATTTATACTTGTAATTTTTTTATTTTTAAATTAGAATGAATAAAAAATTCTTATAGAAATTAAATTTATATAAGAAACTTAAATTATGTTGAATAAAAAATCTTAAAGATAAAAATTATATTAATTTGTTTATATTATTAATTTTTTAAACTTTTATTTAAGACCAGATTTGAAGTCCTACTTCAATTACAAGCTTTAGCAAAACTTAGTACAAAGTATGTTGTCAATTTTTTTAGTTTTATATGATTCCTTGCTTGACTCGTTTCAGTGTATGCGTTGAAAAATTAAAGAAGCAAGGTCAAGATCTTTCCCAATGCATGAACAATATAATAGATTGGTAATATCATACTTAAAATGAAGGTACACGTTACATCAAGAATGAAAGTTTATTGAATAATATAGGCATGTCCACAATTGTCAACTTAATCAATTTTATACACTTCTTTTGGCACATTTATGGCTAAAGAAATGCACTTACACCATATTATCTAATAAAAAAATGTGTAAAAATAATATTTTAAATAATTTGCATGATAAAAAAAACCGAGCTAATTAATTTCTGCTGTGACCATTGACAGTTGTCTGAGGACTAAGAAGGGAGAAACTGCAGCAATGAATTGCTATTGACCTTTCGTCTCAGCTAAGATCGCATTCACACACATCACCTTTTACAAACCTCAATGCGCCATCTTTCTTATTAACTATTATTAACACATTTTTTCAATCATTATTTTCATGTTAATTTCGAGTAAGGATATAATGAAACGCAATTTTACATTTTTTAAGAAAAAAAATACTATCAAATGAATATCAAATTTATGTGTCAAAAACTATTATTTTTCATTCGTTTATAGATAAGTGATGTTTTTACAAAAGAAATTCATATAATATAACACATTTTTATAGAAAAAATAAAAACGTAAAATGTTTGTAATGTAAAATGTCAAATATATAATTTTAGGTGATAATGTTTTATTTGTAATGAACTAACAAATTAAAATTGAGAAATACGAGAAATATGCACCCAAACCTCACCTGTCTAATATCATTAAAAACGCATCCAAAATCAGAAAAGAAATCCACCCACGCATATCGATTTAGTGGAGTTCACATATCAAGAGGGGAAATTGACACTCAGATGACGGACGCCAGGTGTCAAGCGAAGTGGATCCGAAAATCAGTTAGTAGAAAACAGGTGTCGACGGAAGGAGGGGACATTCGTTTTGAATTGTAATGCAAAACTTGGATTTTCGGAAAAACCTGCCCACTCTCTTCTGCATGCACCCTCTTTCCAAAATCTGATCTTTTCATCTTCTCCTTCTTCTCTCTAGAAAACTTCCCCTTTTCTCTACTGAAAACTCACCTTTCTCTGCTCCGATCACCATTCAGGCACCGTAGGAGTATTTTCGGCGTCCCGAGCTTCAACCTGAACCGAACAGTTTAGAGTTCTGAAACCGGTAAGTTCACTCTTCTTTAACTGTTCGTTCATGTGAACATGCAAACCCAACTCTGGTTGCATGAGTTCTTAGTTTAATTCTGAATCCTTTTCATCTGATGTTGATGTTGGTTCAAAGGGTAGTTGAGCGTTGAGGGTAGAAGGGATTTTAGTTGGCAAGCCAAGTTGCAAACTGTAGGACGTTTGTTCACATTAGAGGTAAGGGAAGCTTATTCAATTTAATTCGTATGTTTGTATTGTGCTGTATGGACGTTCTGTGAGTTGTATGAAGCATGACTTTGTGATATTTGATTTTGATATATGATAAAGATTATGAACTGATGTATGAGAAATATGAAATGTACTAAGATGTGAGTATTTGAAAATATGAAAGTATATGCTGAGAAATGAGTTTAATGTAAATGTAACTTTGAATATAAATTCCCTATGGCAATGTACGTTCGTCATTGAACGGTCCTTGACCGATCGGTGTGTTAGTAAACTTCTTTGAAATTGAATTCTTTCATTCGGAAAGAATTCTAGTGAGGACGAACGCCCTCTTGTACTAGTGCTACGTTTGAGCGTTCGGCCAAGCGTAGATGCCTTGAGTGTTATGTAAGGAATTGAGAAGCTTGTAAACATATATCTAGACACTTAGTCATTCTGAAACCCTATCTTCACCATCTTGTATTATCTCTATTTCTATTTCTATTATGAGTTCAAATCAGTGATGGGTCTCGACCCAAAGCGTTCGTTATGAGTGGCGCTCGGTCTTATACCGAACGCTCGTACTCGTCTTTAATTATCAAACGTGTGGAAATAACGTTCGTCCAAATTCAGTAAATCCTTTTACCTTGTTCGGTCATTGACAAGCCGTCGGTTTCTGTAATTGAATTATTCTAAGTATGGTTCTTTAATCGTCTTGAGGTGTCTATATCCATTGGATCCGGCCTAGAGCCACTGTACTTAAATTATTCCTTGAAGTATTGATCTGAACTTATGAGAGTCGGTTCATTCAACTGATTCACGTGGTAAATGATGTTCGTCCTATATGGCGTTATTGTAGTCGGTTTTATTCTGTTATGGAACGGGGGTTTCTCGGTCTCGTTCCTCACGTTCGTCCTCGTTATGAAGCGGGCTGAACGTTTGTTATTTTATGTAATTGGAATGGAAGACGAAAACGAAAATAAAGTGAAAGATTATAAAGGATGAACAGTATATGAAACGAATAAACGATTGTGGATTTTGAACGAGCGTTCCAGGGAGGAACGACTCATGGATGAATATGGGAATTTGTAAAGTATGATTGTGGGAAGCTAATGCTGGCAGTTCATCCTGATGTTCCGTGAGTACTCGTCCTCACGTAGAGGAGGGTAGGTCATGTGTGGGAACGGCAGGAGGTCCTAGTCCTTAGGGGTACTTTGGATGGGGCTAACCTTGGGTGGCAGCTGATGAGAATATTCCAGTTACTACATCACCCGGGTGCACGAACGCCTGTTGCTACGCAGATTTCATACAGTCCAAACAATCAGTCTTGTGAATAGGCTTTGTATGATACGTACGTTGACATTATTTGGTGTTGGATTATTTGAAATGTATGTGTATGCATGAATTAAATTACATAAGCTTACCCTGCGTTTTCCTTGTGTTGTCTCGTTTTGTACGTCCGTCTTGTCATTGCAATGATCATCCGTGTGGATGTGAGCAGATGGAGATGCGCTACTGGAAGAGGCGCTGGAAGAAGAAATTTTGGAGGAAGAGAATCTAGTGGACGTGGAAGTAAAGGTCCAGCAGTAGTACGTTCGGTTCGCTGTGTAGTTTAGATAGTAGTGCGTTGTCTTCGAACGCCCACCTTCCCTTTTGTTTATATAACCGTTCGGTATTTTGCTTTGTAAACTGTTCGGTCATTTATGCTTATGTTGAACCTCTCTAATATTTGTACCTCGTTTTGTAAGGTCGTTCGGCCACGAACGTGCTTTCGAATTTTTAGTGTAAGACTGAACTGATATGTTAATTAATGTGATTATTCTATTTGTATGGTTTATTACTGTATTTATGGGATGTTACATTAGTGGTATCAGAGCAATTTTGTTCTCTTAAGGACACTGTAGGTTATGAGTGCACTATGTTTTTGCTGTGTGCTTAATGTGTGTTCGATGAGTTATTTTAAACTCTTTGAACATGACTAACAATCGTTTTCTCTACTTCTCAGAGAACTAATGGCACCCATACCCCCTCCTCCACCCCAATCCACTGAGCGTGATACGTCCGACAACACCAGGTTGTTGGAAACAGTAATAGAGAGGTTACAGCAGCAGAACGCTACATTGATGGAGCAGAACACGGCTGCTTTACAGAGTTTGGAGACCGCTCGCGCAAATTCTGAAGCGACCCAGAGGCAATTGATGGAGATCATTGTCGCCACCAGGAATACATCGGGAGCGTCCACTTCCCCTATAAATCATCAGGCAGAGTGGAGTTTGGAGAATTTTCTACAGCATCATCCGGCCAAGTTTAATGGGAAGTGCCTTCCGGACGAGGCTGATCAGTGGCTACGAGATATGGAGAGGATCTACAACGCCAAGAGGTGTCCTGATGACAACAGATTGGCGTTCACTGAATACTTACTGACCGGAGAGGCTAGCCACTAGTGGGAAAGTATGAAAATGATATTAACGGACGCCCAAAGTCCCATCTCGTGGGAAGTCTTCAGAAGCAAGTTCTATGAGGAGTATTTCCCAGATAGTGTTCGTTTCGCCAAGGAAGTAGAGTTTCTTCAATTAGTGCAAGGTGGGATATCCGTTTCTGAGTACACCAACAAATTCAAGCATTTAGTACGATTCAACACCATGGCTACCAGTGAAGAGTGGCAGTGTCGGAAGTTTGAGAATGGATTGAGGAGCGATCTCAAAGTACTGATTTCAAGCCTTTGTATTAAGTCTTTTCCAACAATGGTGGAGAGAGCCAAAGTACTGGAGAAGAACATTGCAGAAGTGGAACAAAAGAAGAAGCAACAACAGACGGCTAGGGGACCGGTCTCGTCCAAGAGTAATATGAATTTAAGCAGAAGTCCGTACGCTCGTCCTATACCACCATCTGCTTCTAGTGGGTCTCCGTCACAATCTTTGGTTGTTGCCAATCGGTCTGGACAACAAGGGGCAGTGACGTGTTTTCAGTGTGGAGGACCACACTACCGATCATCATGTCCTCAGTTGTTAGGGGTAAAGACCTGCACTTGTTGTGGGAAGAACAAACATCTAGAGCGCGAGTGTAATATGGGAAGACGAGCGGTGATGAGGTCACCAAATACTGGAAGAAATCAATCAATGGGTGGTGGCTGAGAACAGGCGATCGGTCGGGTTTATGCCATAACAGGCGCTGAAACAACAAGCTCAGGTACACTCTTCACTGTACTTGATTATTGTATGGACTGCCTTGCCGTGTGTCATTTTAATTGTTGTGATAAGGGAGCCGTTGATCTGGTGGTGTGAACATCAGTAATTGAGTTAGTTGGATATCTAACCTGTGAGATAAATGTTAATTATTATTTTAGTGAGTCTTGTTTTCTAGAATTGACTAACCTAGGAGATACTCCATGAAAATGGAGTATCGACGTTCGATATCTATTAAGTTAGACCAATCGGTAGCAAGGGAGTAGCCAAACATAAATAGTACGTTCTCCTGAAGAAGCGCCAAGGCTATCTACTCAGAGTAAAGTTGGGTCTCTTTTGCACTAATGCTAGGTGTTAGATTAACATCGTATGTTCGTTTTTCTGGCATACAAGAAGGATGAACTAGAATGGGACTTTAGTATTATAAGTGAAGATACAAACGTTAGTAGGGGCCTCAGTTGAGAGTAGAGAGTGAACCGTTCGGTAGAACCGATAGGAAGTGAACCAAGAAAAGATTGAGTTAGAAACGAACGGTCAGGCGGATAGGATAAGACAATCCAAAAACATGAAGATCTGGACGTACGTACCTTTCTGAATCGAACAGTTTCAGATTCTGAAACTAAATCGTTGAACGTAAGGGTAGAAGGAATTGTAAGCCGGTGAACTGTGAGTCTGCCTCTAGGACGTACGCGGGCTTCGAATCAATTAGAGGTCAGAAATGAAGTCTCGTTTTCTCCAAGAACCAAGAAATCCATTCTCTGCCTAAACCTAAGATATTTGATGCTCTCCATCAATCACTCGCAAAATTGCTATACTCTCTTTCTCAAACAGTAACTGTCAGTTAGACCAACTTTTAATTTTATTAATTTAGATCCTTGCTGATAAATCGTTCGGTTTTCGTCTGATCATTCGTGGTCAAACCTTCTTTTCCTTTTGCACGTGGGTTATGAACGAACGTTCTGAATTTTTGTTCTCTAGGGCGTTCGTTATTTCTGTCCTTTGCCTGGATTGACTATATGTATATGTGTGTGTATATATATATATATATATATATATATATATATGATTGTCTTGGTTTTCAATAATAATTCAATCCCGTAATATTCAGATCATTCTCTCTGTGTTTTCTCTTCTCTATTTTTCGGGTTTCTTTTGTTCTCTGTTTTATACTCGAATTAAACAGTGATAAACTTTTCCATTAAATCTTTTCCTTTAGAAGACTTGTGATTTCCTGCTAGTAACTTTCCATTATGTATTTAGGCCACCAATCGGTCAACCTTTCAAGCCATTATCTCTTTAATTAAATGTTATCGACTAGCTCTTTACGTCAGAGTTCTTCTGTAATTTACTCTCTTCCCATAACCATTCAGCCCTTACTTAAACATAACCGTTCGTTATAGTTGAAACTGGTCAGCACTGAAGATTTGCCAAGGACGTGCGTGTAGGCAGAGCCGTTCGTCCCAAAAAGCTGTTTCCCGAATTCATTGGTCTTACCAAATCTTAAGGAAAATCGGGCCAGTTGTGTACGACATAGCCTTCTTTCCTCAAGTTTCCAACCTTCACCCGTCTTCACGTATCTCAACTCGGGAAGTATATTGGAGAATCATCTCATGTGCTAGAGCAAGAAGACGTTCGTATTCGTGGAGACCGATAGGTAGAGATGCAACCAGTACGTATTGGAGATAGCCAAACCAAGTGCTACAAGAGGAGAGTCATCAGATTGGTGAGTGTAGTCTGGGACGAGTCCACTGACGACATTACGTGGGAAGTTGAATATTTCAAGCAGAGACAAGTACTCTCATCTAGTTTTTTAGTGTGTCTTAATTTTCGAGGACGAAAATTTTTGTAGTTAGGAGGAATGTCACACCTCGTAAATATGTGATAACAGTTGAAAAACTGTTATTTTCATGCTTAAAATTGATACTAAAAGCAACCTTTAACACTTAGAAACTAGCTTGAAATCATGTTTTTATTCATATTTTCAGAAATAAGAGAGATGGACAGGTTTATGCTTGATTTCAGTGTTTTTGTGCAGGTTTTAAGGTGAATTTGGTGAAAGAAGTGAAAAAGGAGAGAGATGACATCAGAAAAGGCATCAAAAAGTGCAAAATGAGAAGCCGCAACTGCCGCTCAGCGGCAGTTTACCGCTGAGCGGCACTCAGGAATTCACGCTGGATCCGCTGAGGGGCAAAATGACCGCTGAGGGGAAGAAACCAACTCACGCACTTACCGCTGAGCGGTACTTTACCGCTGAGCGGCACACTTATGGGCTTGGGCCTAAATTTTCTGTAATTTTAGAATAGTATATAAGCTTTAGGACGTCCTAGGGTTTGTATCTTTGGCAGAAATGAAACAAACACTCTCTCTTCCACCCCTTTGAAGGAGGATCTTGGATGCTCAGGCTACCTCTTCACCTTTCTAGGGTTTTATCTTTCATTCTTTCATTATTATTCATCTAGTTTCACCATGAATATGGGGAACTAAACCTTGTATTGTTGTTGGGGAATTAATGTAGTCGTGTGAAACTCTCATATATGGAATTTGTGTTTACATCTTATATTTAAGACCTATGCTTTCTTTCATCATTAGTTAGGGTTTTTCCTCTTTGCTCAATGCTTGCTTTGTTTAACTCATTCAATGCATGATTATTGATTTTGTCGATACGGGAACATACGGGGAAGTCTAGATCCGGGGAGTTTCTCCCAATAGTATATTGATTGCCGTTACGCTCCTGCACTCAAAGAACTAATTATTAGGAATGCTAGGAATTGTATGAACTCGTAATTAGGGATAGGCCTTCTTGCAAGGTAATTTAGAGAGTGGCATTAACAATGATGAAAAGAATGTTGAATTCCTAAAATATATGAGAGTGTTTGTATTCCTAAGATGAAATTGATAACCCCAACAACATACTCATCCATATATTCCATTGAAGTGTTTGTATTTTGTTTTCGCCATTGATCAACTCATGCATACATGTTTATTTTCTGTTTTGCAGATTAAATTCCACTTATTTCGTTCTTAAGTCTTAAATAATCAACGAATCACATAACTAAACTAGGCCGTGAGTCCTTTGGGAGAACGATACTTGGTCTTACTGAGTTTATTACTTGAAACGATTCAGTCATACTTGCCGATTGTTCAACAAGTTTGTGGCGCCGTATTTCGGTGTTCATAAATTTTTCATCAATATGCACCCAAACCCCACCTGTCTAATCTCATTAAAAACGCACCCAAAATCAGAAAAGAAATCAACCCACGCGTATCGATTTAGTGGAGTTCATGTGTCAAGAGGGGAAATTGACACTCAGATGACGGACGCCAAGTGTCAAGCGAAGGGGATCCGAAAATCAGTTAGTGGAAAACAGGTGTCGACGGAAGGAGGGGACATTCGTTTTGAATTGTAATGCAAAACTTGGATTTTCGGAAAAACCTGCCCACTCTTTTCTGCATGCACCCTCTTTCCAAAATCTGATCTTTTCATCTTATCCTTCTTCTCTCTAGAAAACTTCCCCTTCTCTTTACTGAAAACTCACCTTTCTCTGCTTCGATCACCATTGAGGCACCATAGGAGTATTTTCGGCGTCTCGAGCTTCAACCTGAACCGAACAGTTTAAGTTCTGGAACCGGTAAGTTCACTCTTCTTTAACTGTTCATTCTTGTGAACATGCAAACCCAACTCTGGTTGCATGAGTTCTTAGTTTAATTCTGAATCCTTTTCATCTGCTGTTGATGTTGGTTCAAAGGGTAGTTGAGCGTTGAGGGTAGAAGGGATTTTAGTTGGCAAGCCAAGTTGCAAACTGTAGGACGTTCGTTCACATTAGAGGTAAGGGAAGTTTTTGGCACCGTTGCCGGGGACTCGTGGTTGAACTAGTTAATTTGTGTGATTATTGATTAGCTTTGACTTGAATTTTAAATTTCTGTTTTTATTTTTCTGTTTTTATTTTATTTTATTTTATTTTATTTTATTTTATTCTCTGAATCTTATATCTTCTCTTATATCTTTTTGTGCTAACAAATATTTTCTAGAGTTTTGTGCCTAATGTTTGCAGGATGCAATTCGGACAAGAATTTAATAGGCACTCAATTCCACTAAGGTAATTTCAACCACTGCTGCGATCTCACTCAAGCATGGATAATGATCAATTTTGGCAAGCTGTCAAACAATTTAAGAATCTACCACCACAACAATGGCAGCAAAAACCCTCTCTATCAGGAAGAAGGATAACGTTGGAGGAGGCAATTCAACAGTACATACAGATACCTAATTGTCATCACAAAAGCACTCAAGCTGCCGAAGAATTTGATAGGCCGCCACCACAACAATGGCAGCAACAACCCTCTCTATCAGTAAATTTGGATGACACCCTTCAACGATTTTTGAAAAATTCTGACTTTATTTAGAAAAGCATTGAAGAATCATGTAAAAGGATGGAGATGCACCTTCGTTTCATTAGTCAGAAATTGAATGTTAATACTGAAGTTAACCTTAAGGAAGAAGGTCAAGCCATTATCACTGAAAGTGATAAGACTTATGCTGAAGAAAAAATAGGGAGAGATGAGGAAAAGATAGAGAGAAAAGAAAAAGAAGAGTTGAGTGAGAAAGATAAAGATGAAGAAAAAGAAAAAGAAGTGGTTGAGAGAGAAGAGAGAAAGAAAATGTGTGTGAAAATAAAGAAGTTGAGGAGAAAAAGAGAAGGGAAGAAGAAAATAAAAGAAAAGAAAAAGAGAAAATTTGGGGAGAGGAAGCGTAAGAAAAATAAGATGAGAGGAAAGAAGAAGGAATCATATGAAAAACCCCATCCTTATCTAAAGAAGAATCATATGAAGGAAAAGAAATTTAAGTGCTTCATGGAAATCTTCAAGAAGTTGGAGATTAAAGTTCTTATGATTGAGACATTGCAACAGGTTCCTGGTTTGATCAAATTTCTGAAGAAGTTCAGTAGAAAGAAGAAAAAGAAGAAGGAACCTAAACTTTACTGGGTCAAGCTAATGACGTTAAAAGAGCGCTTGCTGGGAGGCAACCCAGTGATTTAAAAACTTTTGATTTTATTTTGGTGTTGTAATCTTAAATTTTTGAACATTAATTTTGTAAATATTTTGTTGGATATAGCATCTACTGAAGGATGATAGGTGGTTAAGTATCTACTGAAGGATACTCAGTTTGTAACACCTACTGATAGGTGTTGGTAAGAAAATTTTGCACCTACTAATGGGTGTTGGTAAGTTTGTAACACTTATTGATGGGTGTTGGTAAGTTTGTTACACCTACTGATGGGTGTTGGTGGATTTTGGGTCAGGCTCGTGACGTTAAACAAGCGCTACCTGGGAGGCAACCCAGTTGATTGAATGTTTCTGTTTGGTTCATTTTAGTTGCATAATAGGGTTTTGCATAAGTATTCTGAAGATTGAATTGCAGGGAACCAGTGAGGGGCATGTTTAGGAGGCACTTAGGTTAAGCAAAGAAGGAGAAGAGCACATCACGAAAGTGCCGCTGAGCGGTACTCTCGCAGAGTGGGCTTTGGTTACCCCTTAGCGGAACCCGAGCCCATTAGGGTATTTTTATACCCTAAGCTGCGTTTTAGTTTTTCTTTTCAGAATCTTCTTTGCACACACACTCCTACATACCTTTTCAAAGGTTCTCCACATCTTTTCCCTCTCCCCTCTTGAGAAAATCTCCCTTCACTCACTTTCTCACTAGTTTTCTATCTAAGTTTGGGGTTGGGAGAGAGCATCATTGAAGGGGCTGATTTCTTCAGTGTGGTTTACTAATGCTTAACAATGTATCTTTTGGTTTTATGAATTATGTTTGATGCAGGGATGGCCTCCTCATCATGCTAAAAGAATCAAGACTATAAGATCCAAGAAGAAGGAGAGGAAGAAGATACAGATGATAGCTCAGATTGATGAGGAGATTGAGATAGCATTTACTGATGAATGCTATCATAACTAGAGCATAACTTATGCTTTTGTTTGGTTTAGTGTTCTGAACTTATTTACTTTTGTTTTAGACTAGGGTTTGATGTACTCTATTGGAAACCTGGTTTGTATGATGGTTTGCTATTGACTGTGATTGTGTGATAAGTAATGCTGAATGATGCTTTGAGATTGATTGATGTTGAGATGTGCACATAAAATGCTTATACAGGTGATTCACAAGCTTTGTGAACAAATGCAGGATAATATGATTGCGATTGTGAGATTAAGCAGGATGTGTATGTTAAATGTGACTGAGCTTATATGTGAGGTTTTGAGCTCCAGAGTTGTTTATGATTGAATAATGCTATTACTGTGGAAGCATGAATGATTTTGCCCAGGTTTTCTATGATTGAATCAATTGCTTGTTTTGCATCATATGATCAAGGTTGTTTGTTGGAACCCTTTTTATTGGCCAAATTCATAAAGTTAGCCCACTAAAAGAGAACACTTTGTGTTCTATCCTTTGAACCCTTAGCCTTGAACATAATTTGAAAACCCTTGTTGAAAAGATTTACCTTGAGTTAAGTAGAAACTCTTGTGTGGTATTGTTAAATGTTCAAGTTTGGGGTTGTTGGGAAATCATGAAAAAGAAAAAGAAAAATTATTGAGCTAAGAGTTAAGAAATAAGAATGTGAAAAGAAAAGAAAAGAAAGAAGCAAAGCTCAATGCAAAGGCAAGTGGGGGAAAATAAGAATAATTGTGTTGTTATGATTCTCTTAACTCAAGGATTTTTTGATCCAGAAAAACCAATTTTCTTGTTAGCCTAGCCACGTTATAAGCCATAGAAAAGTCCTTGTGATGATGCATGCTTGTGAATGTTTTTGATTGTGGTTAAATGAAAGGCAAAGTTGATTCATGTGACATTGTGATAGTGGAGTGAATGAGTGATTACCTCTTATACACTTGTGATTGAGTGAAACACTTTACCTAGTGAGGAAATATTCCATGAGCACATGAACATCCATGCTTAATTGATTGATCATTCATGAAAAATAGCATTTGTTGGAGATTAAGTGACTTTGTGAACACCAAAGCATGTGCACGTATTGATTGAAATCTTGGTCATAAGTTTGATTGAAGTCTTTACTTATCTTGAAAAGAAAATTTTTGAATAAGTGAACCATTATATGAATTGGAAGAAGATTGAGTTACATCTTGTTTGCTTGAGGACAAGTAAAGTTTTAAGTTTGGGGTTGTCATAACAGTTGAAAAACTGTTATTTTCATGCTTAAAATTGATACTAAAAGCAACCTTTAACACTTAGAAACTAGCTTGAAATCATGCTTTTATTCATATTTCCAGAAATAAGAGAGCTGGACAGGTTTATGCTTGATTTCAGTGTTTTTGTGCAGGTTTTAAGGTGAATTTGGTGAAAGAAGTGAAGAAGGAGAGAGATGGAATCAGAAAAGACATCAAAAAGTGCAAAAGGAGAACCCGCAACTACCGCTCAACGGTAGTTTACCGCTGAGCGGCACTCAGGAAGTCACGTTGGATCCGCTGAGGGGCAAAATGACCGATGAGGGGAAGAAACCAACTCACACACTTACCGCTGAGCGACACACTTATGGGCTTGGGCCTAAATTTTCTGTAATTTTAGAATAGTATATAAGCTTTAGAACGTCCTAGGGTTTGTATCTTTGGCAGAAACGAAGCAAACACTCTCTCTTCCACCCCTTTGAAGGAGGATCTTGGATGCTCAGGCTACCTCTTCACCTTTCTAGGGTTTTATCTTTCATTCTTTCATTATTGTTCATCTAGTTTCACCATGAATATGGTGAACTAAACCTTGTATTGTTGTTGGGGAATCAATGTAGTCTTGTGAAACTCTCATATATGAAATTTGCTTTTACATCTTATTTTAAGACCTATGCTTTCTTTCATCATTAGTTAGGGTTTTTCCTCTTTGCTCAATGCTTGCTTTGTTTAACTCATTCAATTCATGATTATTGATTTTGTCGATACGGAAACGTACGGGGAAATCTAGATCCGGGGAATTTCTCTCAATAGTATATTGGTTGTCGTTAAGCTCCTGCACTTAAAGAACTAATTATTAGGAATGCTGAGAATTGTATGAACTCGTAATTAGGGATAGGCCTTCTTGCAAGGTAATTTAGAGAGTGACATTAACAATGATGAAAAGAATGTTGAATTCCTAAAATATATGATAGTGGATAAGATGAAATTGATAACCCCAACAACATACTCATCCATATATTCCATTGAAGTGTTTGTATTTTGTTTTAGCCATTGATCAAAACTCATGCATACATGTTTATTTTCTGTTTTGCATATTAAATTCCACTTATTTCGTTCTTAAGTCTTAAATAATCAACGAATCACATAACTAAACTAGGCCGTGAGTCCTTTGGGAGAACGATACTTGGTCTTACCGAGTTTATTACTTGAAACGATTCGGTCACACTTGCCGATTGTTCAACAAGTTTGTGGCGCCGTATTTCGGTGTTCATAAATTTGTCATCAAGTTTTTGTTTTATTTTCTTTTCTGAATCTTATATCTTCTCTTATATCTTTTTGTGCTAACCAAATCTTCTAGGGTTTTGTTTTCTTGTGTATGCAGGAGGCAATTCGAACCAGAAGCAGGAAAACTGCAGAACCTCTTCTTGAAGGTTTAGACGAGAGTAGACGGAGGAGAAGAATCCGAACATCTAGAGAACTTTTCCCTCCTCCGGAAACTCTGTTGCAACCATCACCACAAGGTTCTGACCACAACACATAAAATATGGAGAACAATAATATCAGAAGAACTCTTGCTGATTACACCAATACAGCTGGACCTCAGCACTTTAACAGCATAGCTAGACCTAGAGTCAATGCAGCTAACATGGAGGTCAAACCAGCATTGATCCAACTGGTGAAGAACAATCAATTCAATGGGTTATCTCACGAAAGCCCATATGAGCACCTCACTACATTTAATGAGATATGCAACACAGTGAAAATAAATGGGGTGCCAAATGAAGCGATCAAATTTAGCTTGTTTCCCTCCTCATTAGGAGGCAATGCTAAGCTTTGGTTAAATTCTTTTCCAGAGGGAAGCTTCACAGAGTGGGAAGCAGTGGTAACAAAGTTTCTAAATAAGTACTTCCCACAATCAAAGGTGACTAAAGGCAAGCAAGAGATTTCTTCATTCAAGCAAGGCATGGAGGAATCACTGGGTCATGCATGGGACAGATATAAAAGCTTGTTACGAAAAACTCCCACGCATGGATTTGAAGAAGAGGAAGTAGTCTTAACTTTCCTTGGAGGTCTTGGTTCTCAAACCAAGATGATGCTTGATGCCTTAGTAGGAGGAAACATTAAATGGAAAACTCTAGAGGAAGCAACAAAAATTATTGAAAATATGGCTACTAGTGATAACGAGCTCAACAGTGAAAGAGGAGCTCCTATGCAACAGAAAGGAGTTCTACAATTGCAGACAAATGATGCCTTGCTAGCACAGAATAAAATTCTAACTCAACAGTTGGAGACTCTTACTAAAACACTTGCACAATTGCCTAAAGAGTTGAAGACTGCTGCACAAGTACAATCTCAGTTGTGTGAATTATGTGGAGGCGACCATATCAATGGTCAATGTGCCTTTTCAACAGAAGCCGTAGAGGATGTGAATTATATGACCAATCAATACCGTCAAGGGAACTACAATCAAGGGTGGAAACCACACCCAAGCATTGGTCAAGGACAAACTGGGCAAGCTGGTCAATTTAATAAGCAGCAACAGCAACCCACCTTATGGCAGTAGATTTCTATGCTTAATGAAAGGTCCATGAGGATGGAAGAAACTCTTAACAATTTCATACAGAAAACTGAATCTACCCAAAAGAGCACTGAAGCTGCTATCAAGAATTTGGAGATTCAGATGGGGCAGATTACTAAGCAGGTAGAAGAGAGGCCAGGTAAAAATTTTAGGGCTAATACTGAGGTTAACCCCAGAGAAGAATGCAAGGTGGTAGAGAGTACTAATGAAGAGATAGTTGAGTTAGAGAAAGGAGAAACAAAAGAGAAAAGAGAAATAGAGAGCAAAAATACTTTTCCTTTTCCAATACATCAAGGGAAACAACTTGATTTCACCGAATTATTCAAGATGGTGGATAATGATGCACCTTGGGAGCAGATTCTACAACAAATTACAGTTTACACTAAAACTGATGAAGACGTCTCTACAAAGAAAAGACGTAGAGAGGATGAGGCAAAGAAGTGTAAAACTGTTAAAAAAGAGCCATTCCCTCCAAAAGCGACAGATCCAGGAGGCTTTTTTATTCCTTGTACCATAGGAAAGAAAAGGGTTAAAAAAGCTCTTCTTGATTTAGGTTCAAGTGTTAACTTGATACCTTACTCTTTACTGGAGCAAATCGGCAATGTTAATGTAAAACCTGTAAAGGTTAATTTAGTAATGGCCGATGGATCTTCAAAGGAACCATGTGGGATTGCAGAGGACATTATAGTTTGTGTGGGCAAACTCCAGTTCTTGGCAGACTTTGTGGTGATGAAGATGGAGGCAGAGAAGATACCTATCATTCTTGGAAGATCGTTTATGAAAACAGCCAAAGCTATCATTGATGTAAACGAAGGTATAGTGGTGCTCCAGGACCGAGAGGAGAGAGTTGTTGTAGATGTCTTTAAAGATGAGACACAAACACAGGAGGAAGAAGCTAGTTATAAAGCTGCATTTCAAGATTCACACATGACTAGCCATCAAGATGTAAAGCCCAAGGTTACAGGTAAACATTGTTTGTTGTTTCAGGTGCATAAAGGAGAAAAGATTGGAAGAGGAGGAAAAGTTCCCGATGACTGGAAGAAAGGAAGACCCCAACTTGGTACACCTGTGAGAATCAAAAACAAGTTGTGGGTTGTGAAAGGCTATAAAGAGAAGGAGATGATAGAGATAGAATCTCCACATTTTAGAAGAATCAAAACAGTGCACAGGAAACAGCTGAGGAGTTGGTGGGATAACAACATCAACTATGAAGAAGGAACTTGAACTTTACTGGGTCAAGCTAATGACGTTAAAAGAGCGCTTGCTGGGATGCAACCCAGGTTATTTAAGAACTTTTAATTTTGGTTTGTAATTTTTAATCTGTTGAACATTATTTTGTAAATATTGTGTTGGACATAGCATCTACTAAAGGATGCTAGTTGGATATAGCATCTACTGAAGGATGCTAGTTTGTAACACCTACTGATGGGTGTTGGTGAGAAAATTTTGCACTTATTGATGGGTGTTGGTAAGTTTGTAACACCTACTGATGGGTGTTGGTAAGATTGTAACACCTACTAATGGGTGTTGGTGGATTTTGGGTCAGGCTCGTGACGTTAAACAAGCGCTACCTGGGAGGCAACCCAGTTGATTGATTGTTTTTGTTTGTTTCATTGTAGTAGTATAATAGGGTTGTGCATAAGTAATCTGAGGATTGAATTGCAGGGAACCAGTGAGAGGCATGTTTAGGAGGCACTTAGGTTAAGCAAAGAAGGAGAAGAGCACATCACGAAAGTGCCGCTGAGCGGTACTCTCGCAGAATGGGCTTTAGTTGCCCCTTAGCGGGACCCGAGCCCATTAGGGTATTTTTATACCCTAAGTTGCGCATATGCTCCTACTTTCAGGCTCTTCTCTGCACAAACACTCCCACATACCTTTTCCAAGGTTCTCCACATCTTTTCCCTCTTCCCTCTTGAGAAAATTTCTCTTCCACTCACTTTTTCACTAGTGTTCCATTCAAGTTTGGGGTTGGAAGAGAGCATCTTAGCTTGGAAGCATTCTTATTGCATCTAGTATCTCCACCCAAGTAAGAAAAGCATTTTGTTCATTATAGGGTTTTTTATGATGAATGTGATTGTCAAAGCATGAACATTTAAGGGTTTTGATTTCTATGCATGATTTGATGATAAAATTGATGTTTGAATCAATTAAACTACATGATTTTGATCTGGAAAATTGAAAATTGAATTTGGGTGGAGTTAGGACAGCTTAAAAAGAGGTTTTTCAAAATTCTGCAAAGTTACCGCTCAGGGATAAATTGCCGCTGAGCGGCACTCTGCCAGACTTGATTTTTTTTTATTTGTTGCGTTTTGGAATGTGGCACTGGTGGCGCTGAGGGGTAATTCTGACCCTCAGCAGTGGTTTAGCTTCGAAAGGAGTTGTATTTTGTGTTTTACTAATGATTAACATCATGTTCTATGGTTTTGTATCTGTGTTTGATTGCAGGAATGACATCCTCTTTAGGAAAAAGATTGAAAACCATGACAACCAAGAGAAAGGAAAAGGAACCAGAACAACCCCATTCTAGTAGGTTCCTCTCTCGGAAACATGAGAAGCACTTCAAGGTGGTGCAAGACAGGAGACTCCTTATGGAGAGAAAAGTTGGAATGATACCTAACTTTGCTCCTCAATTTGGAGAGCAATTGTTAGGGAATGACTGGGGAAAGCTAGCCACATATCCTGCACCTGCCAACATAGCTGTGGTAAAAGAATTCTACACCAATGCAAAGAAGATTGGTGATTATCCAGCTGAAAATTATCTGGGCTATGTCAGAGGCCATGCTATGAGGTATGATCCTGATTCTATCAATAACTTCCTGGATACTGTGTGGGCTGGTGAGCAGTGCCAGTTTGCTCTCTGTATGGAGAAAGGTGTTGATTTTGAGGATGTAGAGAGAGTGCTATGTATACCTGGAGGACACTTCCAAAGAAATAGATTTGGCTCTGTGGTGAACATTAGGAGGACTGATCTGACTCCTCTTGCAAAGTATTGGATGGCATTTTCCCAAACCAACATTCAGCCATGTTCTCATGTGTCAGATATTACTCTCAGCAGGGCACTCTTCATCTACTGTGCTATCAGGAACTTAAATGTTAATATTGGGCAGGTGATAGCTGATGAGATCAGTGTGTGTGCTAATACTACAAATAACAAAGCACCCCTAGGACATCCCTCCTTAATCACTCACCTTTGCAAGATAGCTGGGGTGGACACTTCTGCTCCACCATTTGAAAGGCCAAGAAAAGCCATTGATGAGGCCTATTACAACAGTACTGTGGAGGTGAGGAGGCAGCTCAGCCAGTTCCACCACGCCGTGCTCGCAGAGAGAGAGGGCAAGCACAGAGCCAGACATCTGCTGAGACACATGAAGCATAACCGTTCCAGATGAGGGACATGTACATGTCTCTTATAGGTGCTCAGTTACAGTCCATTCATAGAGGGCAGTACCTGCTGAGATGATTGTGGGGATGTATGATACACCTCCAGCTCACAGGTGGACTATGGAGGAATTCCATAATGTGGTAGCTTGGCCAGAGGAGTCGGTGCAAGGAGGAGGAGCTGAAGCAGTTGAAGCTTTAGCTAGGGAGATGGAAGAAGATGAAACTGATGATGATGATGCATTTTAAGATGATGAAGATGAGGAAGTGATGAGTCGTTATTTCTTGAATTATATTTAGTTTATTGCACTTAAATAAACCAGGGAATTGTGTTTAATTGTTTGTTATTTCCCCGTTTTCCGAATTCCGCTTAATTTGGTCGGAAATTTGTAATTGTGCTAATTTGGATTTTCTGAGCTGATTAAGTGCATTTTTGAAATGCAGGAAAATTTCGGAAATACATTTTGGGACATCAGGAAGAATGCCAAATAAATTCAAGACTCTCTAGACAGACATTTTTGAATTAATTAAATTGTAATTCAGTAGTTTAGAATTTTTGAATCAACTCTTATATTTTGGGTCAATTTTTGGTAAATTAGATTAGACCCAAAATTAGAAATTAATGACTTGGCACCTAGGGTTTTATTTTGTGTGGACCCTACCCTAAAAAAAGGGACACACGTCCTTAGAAAGGCCGCAGCCGCCATTTGCAAAGCAGCCCCACACACTCTCGGTCTTGGTTCTCTTTGGGGGGTCTCTCTTGGGTTTTGGTTTTGGGGTGAATTTTTCTTTGGCTTAAAACACTGTTGCAAAGGAAGCTTTTATGAAATTAAATTTTCTTGCTTTGACTTGAGCACACGTTACATTTTCAGTTTGTCATTTAATTTCAATTTGGTTCATGAAATTATTGGAGTGAAGTTATGTCCAGTAATGTTTCATTACTAAGCTGTACGGTGGGTTTTACTTTGGAGAAGATGCGTTGATTCCAGGAGCTGTGTGGTGCCACGGTGCTGGAAGGAAGTGCCACGGCTGCTGTAAGAAGTGAAGAGAGGGAAATGGTGATAGCTGGAATGAAGGGAGCGTACGGAATGAAACTTGGAAGCATTGAAGGAGTTGATGCTGTCACGGCAGGGAGAAGCCACATTCAACTTGGTGAATGAACGGTGAAAAGTGGAAGCACACGGTCTGCACACATTCACGTTGTTGAGTTGGAGAAAAGAAAAGGAGCTGGAAGCAAGAAGCGTTGGTGCACGGTGTAGAAGGTCCTGGAAGCAGCAAGCTAAAGCGGTAATGTGGTGGAGCTGGAGAGAAGCAAGTTGAACACATCTTACTTGGTAGGAGCACTTTCATACGGTGATTACTTGGGAGGAGAACTGCAGTGCGGCTGGAACGTTTTCATTTGGGAGGAGTTTCATTTTTCATTTTAAAAGGGAGCGGTGATTGAGATTGGATGGAAGGGGCTGGAAGTGAAGCACGCCTACGTGGAGTTGGAATAAGGAGGAGAAACTTTAATTGAAGAGGCGTGTTGAGCTGGAAGCAGAGAAGTGCAGATTTAAGGAGATTCAAGAAGCATGGAGAAATTGAATGAGAAATGAAGTAGATTAGGTGGGAGAGGTGCGTTGGTGTGCACACGGAGAGGAAGTGTTGATTGGAAGAAGGGGAATGGTGTCCGCATGTTGTGCTGGAACGTGTTGAAGTTTGATGCATTTAATTTGGTTGTGGGAAGCGAGTCCAGCTGCCACCTGGGAAAGAAGAAAGAATTCATTTTACAAGAAAGGAGCACGTGGAGTTGGAGATGATTCACGGTTGGAAGAAAAGAGAATTGTTTTTTTTGTTTGAGATTGAAGAAGTGATTAGATGTGGTAGGTGTACGGTGGTAAGCTTGAGAAAGGGAATTTTTATTCAATTGCTTTGAAGTAGAAGGGTGCACGGAAGTGGATCCCCTTTTTCTTAGCATACATCCCAATTGAAGCGTGATTGACTTTTGGTGCATTCCAATTACCAACTCCCGCAAATTTTTATTTTTATTTTTTTGCTTAATTATGTGCGTATGAGTTGGTGCCTACTTGCGTTTATGGAATTGTCAGTTTGATACGTTTCGGTTTGTTGCATGTTTAATTTGTTCTAAGCAATTTTCATTTTAATGTTTTTAGTCATATTAGGTTGTGTTTGATTTTAAAGTTTAGATTTAGTTTAATTGCATTCACAAAATTTTCAAAATCCCCCCCTCATTACGTGTTGATCTGAGATTGAACCCAAATTGGTCCTTGAGAGACGACCTAGGAGTCACTTCCTAGCTTATACTGCATTAATTTATGCACAACTTTTGTGGGAGGTGCGACCCTCTCATCAGGAAGAAGAGGAAGATACAGAGGACAACTCAGATTGATAAGGAGCTGAGATAGAATTTACTGATGAATGCTATCATGAACTTATGCTTTTGTTGGTTTAAGTGTTCTGAACTTATTTATTTTTGTTTTAGATTAGGGTTGATGTACTCTATTGGAAACCTGGTTTGTTATGATGGTGTGCTATTGATTGTGATTGTGTGATAAGTAATGCTTGATGATGATTATTGATTGATTGATGTTGAGATAGATGTGCACATTAAATGCTTATACAGGTGATTCACAAACTTTGTGAACAAATGCAAGATATTGTGATTGTGATTGTGAGATTAAGCAGGATGTGTATGTCAAATGTGAATGAGCTTATATGTGAGGTTTTGAACTCCAGAGTTTTTATTGATTGAATGTTATTACTTTGAAAGCATGAATGATTTTGCCCAGGTTTTCTATGATTGAATCAATTGCTTGTTTTGCATCATATGATCAAGGCCGTTTGTTGGAACCCTTTTTACTGGCCAAATTCATAAAGTTAGCCCACTAAAAGAGAACACTTTGTGTTCTATCCTTTGAACATAATTTGAAAACCCTTGTTGAAAAGCTTTACCTTGAGTTAAGTAGAAAATCTTCTGTGATATTGATAAATGTTCAAGTTTGGGGTTGTTGGGAAAGCATGAAAAAGGAAAAGCATTGAGCTAAGAGCTAAGAAATAAGAATGTGAAAAGAAAAGAAAAAGAGAAAGAAAAGAAAAGAAAAAGCAAAGCTCAATGCAAAAGAAAGTTGGGAAAAATAAGAATAATTGTGTTGTTATGATTCTCTTAACTCAAGGATTTTGTGATCCAAAAAAACCAATTTTCTTGTTAGCCCAGCCACGTTATAAGCCATTGAAAAGTCCTTGTGATGATGCATGCTTGTGAAGGTTTTTGATTGTGGTTAAATGAAAGGCAAAGTCGATTCATGTGACATTGTGATAGTGGAGTGAATGAGTGATTACCTCTTATACACTTGTGTGTGAGTGAAACACTTTACCTAGTGAGGAAGTATTCCATGAGCACATGAACATCCATGTTTAATTGATTGATCATTCATGAAAAATAGCATTTGTTGGATATTAACTGACTTTGTGAACACTAAAGCATGTGCACATCTTGATTGAAATCTTGGTCATAAGTTTGATTGAAGTCTTTACTTATCTTGGAAAAGAAGATTTTTGAATGAGTGAACCATCATATGAATTGGTAGAAGATTGAGTTACATCTTGTTTGCTTGAGGACAAGCAAAGTTCTAAGTTTGGGGTTGCGATAACAGTTGAAAAACTGTTATTTTCATGTTTAAAATTGATACTAAAAGCAACCTTTAACACTTAGAAACTAGCTTGAAATCATGCTTTTATTCATATTTTCAGAAATAAGAGAGCTGGACAGGTTTATACTTGATTTCAGTGTTTTTGTGCAGATTTTAAGGTGAATTTGGTGAAAGAAGTGAAGAAGGAGAGAGATGGAATCAGAAAAGACATCAAAAAGTGCAAAAGGAGAAGCCGCAACTGCCGCTCAGCGGCACTCAGAAAGTCACGTTGGATCCGCTGAGGGGCAAAATGACCGCTGAGGGGAAGAAACCAACTCACGCACTTACCGCTGAGCGGTACTTTACCGCTGAGCGGCACACTTATGGGCTTGGGCCTAAATTTTCTGTAATTTTAGAATAGTATATAAGCTTTAGGATGTCCTAGGGTTTGTATCTTTGGCAGAAACGAAGCAAACACTCTCTCTTCCACCCCTTTGAAGGAGGATCTTGGATGCTCAGGCTACCTCTTCACCTTTCTAGGGTTTTATCTTTCATTATTTCATTATTATTCATCTAGTTTCACCATGAATATGGGGAACTAAACCTTGTATTGTTGTTGGGGAATCAATGTAGTCTTGTGAAACTCTCATATATGGAATTTGTGTTTACATCTTATATTTAAGACCTATGCTTTCTTTCATCATTAGTTAGGGTTTTTCCTCTTTGCTCAATGCTTGCTTTGTTTAACTCATTCAATGCATGATTATTGATTTTTTCGATACGGGAACGTACGGGGAAGTCTAGATCCGGGGAATTTCTCCTAATAGTATATTGATTGCCGTTAAGCTCCTACACTCAAAGAACTAATTATTAGAAATGCTAGGAATTGTATGAACTCGTAATTAGGGATAGGCCTTCTTGCAAGGTAATTTAGAGAGTGGCATTAACAATGATGAAAAAAATGTTGAATTCCTAAAATATATGAGAGTGTTTGTATTCCTAAGATGAAATTGATAACCCCAACAACATACTCATTCATATATTCCATTGAAGTGTTTGTATTTTGTTTTCGCCATTGATCAACTCATGCATACATGTTTATTTTCTGTTTTGCATATTAAATTCCACTTATTTCGTTCTTAAGTCTTAAATAATCAACGAATCACATAACTAAACTAGGCCGTGAGTCCTTTGGGAGAACGATACTTGGTCTTACCGAGTTTATTACTTGAAACGATTCGGTCATACTTGCCGATTGTTCAACAAGTTTGTGGCGCCGTATTTCGGTGTTCATAAATTTGTCATCAATATGCACCCAAACCCCACCTGTCTAATCTCATTAAAAATGCACCCAAAATCAGAAAAGAAATCCACCCACGCGTATCGATTTAGTGGAGTTCACGTGTGATGAACGGGTCGCACCGCTCACAAAAGTTGATTGCAAATAAGAATGCAGTACAATGCTAGGAGGTGACTCCTAGGTCGTCTCTCAAGGACCAATTTTTGGTGGTTCAGTCTCAGATTTTTTTACGAAGTGGGGGGGGGGGTTGTGATTTGTGGTACGGAAAAATAAATTAAAACTGGAATTAAAATAAGACAGAATTAAAAACACTGAAGTAAATTTTAA
Organism: Vigna nakashimae; assembly: GCA_034642375.1. NCBI lineage: Eukaryota > Viridiplantae > Streptophyta > Magnoliopsida > Fabales > Fabaceae > Vigna > Vigna nakashimae. The sequence continues at coordinate 11,445,864 of CM067767.1, forward strand.
CGACGGTAAAAACTAAACGGTAAAAGATGGTAAAAATAGACAATGGAAAAATTACAGTGTTGGAAATTAAAACACAGAACAGTAAATATGCAGAAGACAAAACAACAGTGTAATTAAAATTTACCAATAGTTCCAGTAAAAATAAACCGTAAAAACGACTCTTGAAAATAAATGACCAGTAAAACATAATGACAGAATTTAACAGTGCAGAAAAATATTAAAAGGTAAAATAAAGACACAATAAAATTAAAAGCATTTAATTGGAAATCAAATTTAGCAAAGATTCAACACTTGAAATTAAATTCCTGGACAGTGAAAATAAAAATTACAGTAACACACTACAACCTTCAGAACATGTTGCATTCAAATGGAAAACCGAGAGTGGAAAAAGAAAGAGGAAGAGGCGAGAGCCTCTTCCATGGCTGTCCTAAACTACTCCTGATTCCTAAAATCCTCCCCTTTCTTTGCTCTGCTGCTTCTTCATTTATAGCCAAAACTGAGAACCCGTGAGCCTCTTTTCCTTGCATGATGAGCAATAGTTTTCTGTCCGTGAAAAAATAGGGTGAGGACCCCTCAATCTTGTCCCCTTACCATTCCTCCAAGCTGCTGCTATTGGGAGTTTCTGGACCGTGAGTGTGAAGGTGCTGGAGCTGGACCAGCTACTACTTCTCTCATTTGCAAAAGAAGTGTTGGACGTGTTGGTCAAGTTTTCACTGCTGGAACCGTGGAGCTTCTGCTGAACCGGTGGACTTCCAAGCTGCTGCTGTATGGGAGTTGCTTCAAGTTGTTGGACTTGCTTCCAGCCGTGACAGCATGCTACTCCTCCAGCCAAAGTCGTGCCACCTTGTGTCTCTTTCCAGCCCAAGTGATTCAACATCTCTTCACCTTTGGCTCTACTGGAATGTGGAAGTGCAGCACTTCATGTGTGCACCACTTCAAGCTAAATTAAAACATGCCTTTGTGGCCAACATCTTTTCTATAGACTTCTATTCTCCAAATAAATGAACTTCAATGTGGCCCCTCTTCTTTCTTCACGTATTGCAGTTGCTGGATTATAAAGAGAGAGACCCCTATTTTGCTTTAGACCGTGTAATGTGACATGGTCTTTCTTTCAAGGAAATGGTTTCCAATGCTCCCATTCCAACCTGCTGCACTGTTCTCTTTTTTATGCTTCTTTCTATGTGCTTCTTTTTCTTTGCTTCCAACAAACCGTGATCTTCACCTCTTCTCCCAGCTGGATGGTCCTCTTTAATGGATGCTTCCCTTTCTTCCAAACAAATATTTTGTTGAACCGTGATGTCCTTCAGTCAGGCCGTGACAACCATCTCCATTCTCTTCCAATGCTTCCAGCCTTGACACATCCAGCGTGTTGCTGCTTGAATGCTTCTCAAAGGTTGCTTGCTGGCCGTGAGCTTTTGTCATCTCCAATTACCAATTAAAAATCTCAAAGCTTATGTAGGCCGTGACACTACTTCATAATACTCTTTCAACATTTCTCATACGTGAAACCGGCCCCATGATTTCCATTAAGCTTTACTTGTTTAAATTGTTGTAGCAAGTTGTAATGTGTGCACACCTCCAAACTATCTAGGACCGTGAGCTTGCCAACCATGAGTGGTGGCCCCTACATGTTGTCTCCCACTTAAAGATAAACAATTCATTTGCTTGCCTTGAATGCTTCTTCACGTGCTCCCCACTTTTATCTATGCTTTTCAATTTGGATTTTTGGACACATTCATTCAAATATTTTTGATAAGATAAATGCTCTTTGTGTATTCAACTGCCGTGTGATGTGTTGGTGCAATACAATGAATAGATTGTTCTCTCTTTCACGTGGAATGAGTCATCAAATAGGCCATGAAACAATTAAATGTGCTTCTCCCAATCAAACAAATGGACGTGTGGTATGTATGGTTTCTAGACCAATATTACTTCTTAAGAATTCTAAGAAGTATAATAACACACTATGCAAATGAATATCCCTCCAAATGTCCCAAATTGTATTTCCAATATTTTTCCTGCCATTACTAATGCAATTAATTAGCTCAGATGATTCAAATTAATCAAAATTAGCATTTCTGGTCAAGTTAAGCACAATTAGCAAAATGGGATAATATTGGTCATTAAGCACAATGCCCTAATTAAATCTAGCACAATAAGCTAAGTGAAGTGAAGAAAATAATGATTCATCAAAATAGACCACACTTAGTCTTTTGCACTCCTGGGCAAAATCAAGACACAAATCAGGGAATAGTTGATAGATCATTTAGGGAAGTGACACAAAACTCAGCAGACAGAGAAATAAAAACTCACAAGAAAAATAAAAAAGAATTTACAGAGTTCTCAAGAATTATGGACAGATGAAAGAAGTAGATAATATCCATCACGTAATCAAGAAAAGCATATACTTATAGGAATTATCCAAGCAATTCAATACACAGCAAAATGATTAGTCAGCTCAAGAGGTGATTTGAAAATAACAAAACCTCACAGATGCACTATAGTGTTTCTCTCAAGTGTCTAGGATAAATAATAATATCAGCTCGATGTACTCAAGAAAACAAACACAAGTAGACTTGGCAAGCTTCTAATTATCAATACTTAAAACATATGCATGTTCAGATCAAAAGGTCTTTACTGGGTTGTAATGGGGCCAAGGACAGGGGAGGATAAATTTGGACAAGTAGCTATAGCTCAGAAGAAATAGAGGTGCACTAGGAAAAAATGTAAACACAGTGAAATCTTACCCAAACCTCTAATTCAATCCTCTTCTCGACTCCATTATTCACAAAATTATTTTTCAAATTTTTTTTTTCTTTTTCTCATCATTTATCCTGTTTTTTTTTTTTTTTTTTTTTAATCACCCAACAGGATATATATTATCATTTCAAAGCATGATGAGGAACCAACTAGCCAATTCATCAGAATTCCCAAGGAGACCACACTTATTCACAAAATACTTCTATAGCTCCAGACTTTCCTAAGGATAAGGTCATCATTTGTTTTTCACTTAGGATCAGTGTATGAGCTTCAACACAAAGAAATATATACAGTATAGGCTCAAAGGGGTTATCAAAGGATAATAACAAGGTAGGCTTATTTGGCTAAAGAGGCTCAAGAACAAAAATGCCTTTATCACGTCTGAACATGCATATCAATCAAGTATATCAGAAAGAATCAAGCCAAGGCATATGTGCAAGCAATCAAGATACATATCACACAAGAAAGAAAATTAAGTGGCTCAAATTCTCACACAGGGCATTCGTTACAATCAAATCAACCTCTTAAACATTATAATCATCTTCCAAGCAGAGAAAAGCAAGGATTTCCAACCATAAGTATTAAGTAAGTGAAGGAAAAATCTACAACTTAAACATCATCCAGAAATCAAAAGAAAAATGTAAAATTTATTGCACACAAAACTCGATAAAAAAAAAAATAACTTAAAAGAGAAAAAATTTAACACTCAAAAACAAAAAATTTAACACACAAAATACAATCTAACAGAAAAATCAAAATTTCTTCCTAGTTTATAAATAGACCACACTTAGTCTTTTGCACTCCTGGGCAAAATCAAGACACAAATCAGGGAATAGTTGATAGATCATTTAGGGAAGTGACACAAAACTCAGCAGACAGAGAAATAAAAACTCACAAGAAAAATAAAAAAGAATTTACAGAGTTCTCAAGAATTATGGACAGATGAAAGAAGTAGATAATATCCATCACGTAATCAAGAAAAGCATATACTTATAGGAATTATCCAAGCAATTCAATACACAGCAAAATGATTAGTCAGCTCAAGAGGTGATTTGAAAATAACAAAACCTCACAGATGCACTATAGTGTTTCTCTCAAGTGTCTAGGATAAATAATAATATCAGCTCGATGTACTCAAGAAAACAAACACAAGTAGACTTGGCAAGCTTCTAATTATCAATACTTAAAACATATGCATGTTCAGATCAAAAGGTCTTTACTGGGTTGTAATGGGGCCAAGGACAGGGGAGGATAAATTTGGACAAGTAGCTATAGCTCAGAAGAAATAGAGGTGCACTAGGAAAAAATGTAAACACAGTGAAATCTTACCCAAACCTCTAATTCAATCCTCTTCTCGACTCCATTATTCACAAAATTATTTTTCAAATTTTTTTTTTCTTTTTCTCATCATTTATCCTGTTTTTTTTTTTTTTTTTTTTTTTAATCACCCAACAGGATATATATTATCATTTCAAAGCATGATGAGGAACCAACTAGCCAATTCATCAGAATTCCCAAGGAGACCACACTTATTCACAAAATACTTCTATAGCTCCAGACTTTCCTAAGGATAAGGTCATCATTTGTTTTTCACTTAGGATCAGTGTATGAGCTTCAACACAAAGAAATATATACAGTATAGGCTCAAAGGGGTTATCAAAGGATAATAACAAGGTAGGCTTATTTGGCTAAAGAGGCTCAAGAACAAAAATGCCTTTATCACGTCTGAACATGCATATCAATCAAGTATATCAGAAAGAATCAAGCCAAGGCATATGTGCAAGCAATCAAGATACATATCACACAAGAAAGAAAATTAAGTGGCTCAAATTCTCACACAGGGCATTCGTTACAATCAAATCAACCTCTTAAACATTATAATCATCTTCCAAGCAGAGAAAAGCAAGGATTTCCAACCATAAGTATTAAGTAAGTGAAGGAAAAATCTACAACTTAAACATCATCCAGAAATCAAAAGAAAAATGTAAAATTTATTGCACACAAAACTCGATAAAAAAAAAAATAACTTAAAAGAGAAAAAATTTAACACTCAAAAACAAAAAATTTAACACACAAAATACAATCTAACAGAAAAATCAAAATTTCTTCCTAGTTTATAAATAGACCACACTTAGTCTTTTGCACTCCTGGGCAAAATCAAGACACAAATCAGGGAATAGTTGATAGATCATTTAGGGAAGTGACACAAAACTCAGCAGACAGAGAAATAAAAACTCACAAGAAAAATAAAAAAGAATTTACAGAGTTCTCAAGAATTATGGACAGATGAAAGAAGTAGATAATATCCATCACGTAATCAAGAAAAGCATATACTTATAGGAATTATCCAAGCAATTCAATACACAGCAAAATGATTAGTCAGCTCAAGAGGTGATTTGAAAATAACAAAACCTCACAGATGCACTATAGTGTTTCTCTCAAGTGTCTAGGATAAATAATAATATCAGCTCGATGTACTCAAGAAAACAAACACAAGTAGACTTGGCAAGCTTCTAATTATCAATACTTAAAACATATGCATGTTCAGATCAAAAGGTCTTTACTGGGTTGTAATGGGGCCAAGGACAGGGGAGGATAAATTTGGACAAGTAGCTATAGCTCAGAAGAAATAGAGGTGCACTAGGAAAAAATGTAAACACAGTGAAATCTTACCCAAACCTCTAATTCAATCCTCTTCTCGACTCCATTATTCACAAAATTATTTTTCAAATTTTTTTTTTCTTTTTCTCATCATTTATCCTTTTTTTTTTTTTTTTTTTTTTTTTTTTTAATCACCCAACAGGATATATATTATCATTTCAAAGCATGATGAGGAACCAACTAGCCAATTCATCAGAATTCCCAAGGAGACCACACTTATTCACAAAATACTTCTATAGCTCCAGACTTTCCTAAGGATAAGGTCATCATTTGTTTTTCACTTAGGATCAGTGTATGAGCTTCAACACAAAGAAATATATACAGTATAGGCTCAAAGGGGTTATCAAAGGATAATAACAAGGTAGGCTTATTTGGCTAAAGAGGCTCAAGAACAAAAATGCCTTTATCACGTCTGAACATGCATATCAATCAAGTATATCAGAAAGAATCAAGCCAAGGCATATGTGCAAGCAATCAAGATACATATCACACAAGAAAGAAAATTAAGTGGCTCAAATTCTCACACAGGGCATTCGTTACAATCAAATCAACCTCTTAAACATTATAATCATCTTCCAAGCAGAGAAAAGCAAGGATTTCCAACCATAAGTATTAAGTAAGTGAAGGAAAAATCTACAACTTAAACATCATCCAGAAATCAAAAGAAAAAATGTAAAATTTATTGCACACAAAACTCGATAAAAAAAAAATAACTTAAAAGAGAAAAAATTTAACACTCAAAAACAAAAAATTTAACACACAAAATACAATCTAACAGAAAAATCAAAATTTCTTCCTAGTTTATAAATAGACCACACTTAGTCTTTTGCACTCCTGGGCAAAATCAAGACACAAATCAGGGAATAGTTGATAGATCATTTAGGGAAGTGACACAAAACTCAGCAGACAGAGAAATAAAAACTCACAAGAAAAATAAAAAAGAATTTACAGAGTTCTCAAGAATTATGGACAGATGAAAGAAGTAGATAATATCCATCACGTAATCAAGAAAAGCATATACTTATAGGAATTATCCAAGCAATTCAATACACAGCAAAATGATTAGTCAGCTCAAGAGGTGATTTGAAAATAACAAAACCTCACAGATGCACTATAGTGTTTCTCTCAAGTGTCTAGGATAAATAATAATATCAGCTCGATGTACTCAAGAAAACAAACACAAGTAGACTTGGCAAGCTTCTAATTATCAATACTTAAAACATATGCATGTTCAGATCAAAAGGTCTTTACTGGGTTGTAATGGGGCCAAGGACAGGGGAGGATAAATTTGGACAAGTAGCTATAGCTCAGAAGAAATAGAGGTGCACTAGGAAAAAATGTAAACACAGTGAAATCTTACCCAAACCTCTAATTCAATCCTCTTCTCGACTCCATTATTCACAAAATTATTTTTCAAATTTTTTTTTTCTTTTTCTCATCATTTATCCTGTTTTTTTTTTTTTTTTTTTTTTTAATCACCCAACAGGATATATATTATCATTTCAAAGCATGATGAGGAACCAACTAGCCAATTCATCAGAATTCCCAAGGAGACCACACTTATTCACAAAATACTTCTATAGCTCCAGACTTTCCTAAGGATAAGGTCATCATTTGTTTTTCACTTAGGATCAGTGTATGAGCTTCAACACAAAGAAATATATACAGTATAGGCTCAAAGGGGTTATCAAAGGATAATAACAAGGTAGGCTTATTTGGCTAAAGAGGCTCAAGAACAAAAATGCCTTTATCACGTCTGAACATGCATATCAATCAAGTATATCAGAAAGAATCAAGCCAAGGCATATGTGCAAGCAATCAAGATACATATCACACAAGAAAGAAAATTAAGTGGCTCAAATTCTCACACAGGGCATTCGTTACAATCAAATCAACCTCTTAAACATTATAATCATCTTCCAAGCAGAGAAAAGCAAGGATTTCCAACCATAAGTATTAAGTAAGTGAAGGAAAAATCTACAACTTAAACATCATCCAGAAATCAAAAGAAAAAATGTAAAATTTATTGCACACAAAACTCGATAAAAAAAAAATAACTTAAAAGAGAAAAAATTTAACACTCAAAAACAAAAAATTTAACACACAAAATACAATCTAACAGAAAAATCAAAATTTCTTCCTAGTTTATAAATAGACCACACTTAGTCTTTTGCACTCCTGGGCAAAATCAAGACACAAATCAGGGAATAGTTGATAGATCATTTAGGGAAGTGACACAAAACTCAGCAGACAGAGAAATAAAAACTCACAAGAAAAATAAAAAAGAATTTACAGAGTTCTCAAGAATTATGGACAGATGAAAGAAGTAGATAATATCCATCACGTAATCAAGAAAAGCATATACTTATAGGAATTATCCAAGCAATTCAATACACAGCAAAATGATTAGTCAGCTCAAGAGGTGATTTGAAAATAACAAAACCTCACAGATGCACTATAGTGTTTCTCTCAAGTGTCTAGGATAAATAATAATATCAGCTCGATGTACTCAAGAAAACAAACACAAGTAGACTTGGCAAGCTTCTAATTATCAATACTTAAAACATATGCATGTTCAGATCAAAAGGTCTTTACTGGGTTGTAATGGGGCCAAGGACAGGGGAGGATAAATTTGGACAAGTAGCTATAGCTCAGAAGAAATAGAGGTGCACTAGGAAAAAATGTAAACACAGTGAAATCTTACCCAAACCTCTAATTCAATCCTCTTCTCGACTCCATTATTCACAAAATTATTTTTCAAATTTTTTTTTTCTTTTTCTCATCATTTATCCTGTTTTTTTTTTTTTTTTTTTTTTTAATCACCCAACAGGATATATATTATCATTTCAAAGCATGATGAGGAACCAACTAGCCAATTCATCAGAATTCCCAAGGAGACCACACTTATTCACAAAATACTTCTATAGCTCCAGACTTTCCTAAGGATAAGGTCATCATTTGTTTTTCACTTAGGATCAGTGTATGAGCTTCAACACAAAGAAATATATACAGTATAGGCTCAAAGGGGTTATCAAAGGATAATAACAAGGTAGGCTTATTTGGCTAAAGAGGCTCAAGAACAAAAATGCCTTTATCACGTCTGAACATGCATATCAATCAAGTATATCAGAAAGAATCAAGCCAAGGCATATGTGCAAGCAATCAAGATACATATCACACAAGAAAGAAAATTAAGTGGCTCAAATTCTCACACAGGGCATTCGTTACAATCAAATCAACCTCTTAAACATTATAATCATCTTCCAAGCAGAGAAAAGCAAGGATTTCCAACCATAAGTATTAAGTAAGTGAAGGAAAAATCTACAACTTAAACATCATCCAGAAATCAAAAGAAAAAATGTAAAATTTATTGCACACAAAACTCGATAAAAAAAAAATAACTTAAAAGAGAAAAAATTTAACACTCAAAAACAAAAAATTTAACACACAAAATACAATCTAACAGAAAAATCAAAATTTCTTCCTAGTTTATAAATAGACCACACTTAGTCTTTTGCACTCCTGGGCAAAATCAAGACACAAATCAGGGAATAGTTGATAGATCATTTAGGGAAGTGACACAAAACTCAGCAGACAGAGAAATAAAAACTCACAAGAAAAATAAAAAAGAATTTACAGAGTTCTCAAGAATTATGGACAGATGAAAGAAGTAGATAATATCCATCACGTAATCAAGAAAAGCATATACTTATAGGAATTATCCAAGCAATTCAATACACAGCAAAATGATTAGTCAGCTCAAGAGGTGATTTGAAAATAACAAAACCTCACAGATGCACTATAGTGTTTCTCTCAAGTGTCTAGGATAAATAATAATATCAGCTCGATGTACTCAAGAAAACAAACACAAGTAGACTTGGCAAGCTTCTAATTATCAATACTTAAAACATATGCATGTTCAGATCAAAAGGTCTTTACTGGGTTGTAATGGGGCCAAGGACAGGGGAGGATAAATTTGGACAAGTAGCTATAGCTCAGAAGAAATAGAGGTGCACTAGGAAAAAATGTAAACACAGTGAAATCTTACCCAAACCTCTAATTCAATCCTCTTCTCGACTCCATTATTCACAAAATTATTTTTCAAATTTTTTTTTTCTTTTTCTCATCATTTATCCTGTTTTTTTTTTTTTTTTTTTTTTAATCACCCAACAGGATATATATTATCATTTCAAAGCATGATGAGGAACCAACTAGCCAATTCATCAGAATTCCCAAGGAGACCACACTTATTCACAAAATACTTCTATAGCTCCAGACTTTCCTAAGGATAAGGTCATCATTTGTTTTTCACTTAGGATCAGTGTATGAGCTTCAACACAAAGAAATATATACAGTATAGGCTCAAAGGGGTTATCAAAGGATAATAACAAGGTAGGCTTATTTGGCTAAAGAGGCTCAAGAACAAAAATGCCTTTATCACGTCTGAACATGCATATCAATCAAGTATATCAGAAAGAATCAAGCCAAGGCATATGTGCAAGCAATCAAGATACATATCACACAAGAAAGAAAATTAAGTGGCTCAAATTCTCACACAGGGCATTCGTTACAATCAAATCAACCTCTTAAACATTATAATCATCTTCCAAGCAGAGAAAAGCAAGGATTTCCAACCATAAGTATTAAGTAAGTGAAGGAAAAATCTACAACTTAAACATCATCCAGAAATCAAAAGAAAAAATGTAAAATTTATTGCACACAAAACTCGATAAAAAAAAAATAACTTAAAAGAGAAAAAATTTAACACTCAAAAACAAAAAATTTAACACACAAAATACAATCTAACAGAAAAATCAAAATTTCTTCCTAGTTTATAAATAGACCACACTTAGTCTTTTGCACTCCTGGGCAAAATCAAGACACAAATCAGGGAATAGTTGATAGATCATTTAGGGAAGTGACACAAAACTCAGCAGACAGAGAAATAAAAACTCACAAGAAAAATAAAAAAGAATTTACAGAGTTCTCAAGAATTATGGACAGATGAAAGAAGTAGATAATATCCATCACGTAATCAAGAAAAGCATATACTTATAGGAATTATCCAAGCAATTCAATACACAGCAAAATGATTAGTCAGCTCAAGAGGTGATTTGAAAATAACAAAACCTCACAGATGCACTATAGTGTTTCTCTCAAGTGTCTAGGATAAATAATAATATCAGCTCGATGTACTCAAGAAAACAAACACAAGTAGACTTGGCAAGCTTCTAATTATCAATACTTAAAACATATGCATGTTCAGATCAAAAGGTCTTTACTGGGTTGTAATGGGGCCAAGGACAGGGGAGGATAAATTTGGACAAGTAGCTATAGCTCAGAAGAAATAGAGGTGCACTAGGAAAAAATGTAAACACAGTGAAATCTTACCCAAACCTCTAATTCAATCCTCTTCTCGACTCCATTATTCACAAAATTATTTTTCAAATTTTTTTTTTCTTTTTCTCATCATTTATCCTGTTTTTTTTTTTTTTTTTTTTTTTAATCACCCAACAGGATATATATTATCATTTCAAAGCATGATGAGGAACCAACTAGCCAATTCATCAGAATTCCCAAGGAGACCACACTTATTCACAAAATACTTCTATAGCTCCAGACTTTCCTAAGGATAAGGTCATCATTTGTTTTTCACTTAGGATCAGTGTATGAGCTTCAACACAAAGAAATATATACAGTATAGGCTCAAAGGGGTTATCAAAGGATAATAACAAGGTAGGCTTATTTGGCTAAAGAGGCTCAAGAACAAAAATGCCTTTATCACGTCTGAACATGCATATCAATCAAGTATATCAGAAAGAATCAAGCCAAGGCATATGTGCAAGCAATCAAGATACATATCACACAAGAAAGAAAATTAAGTGGCTCAAATTCTCACACAGGGCATTCGTTACAATCAAATCAACCTCTTAAACATTATAATCATCTTCCAAGCAGAGAAAAGCAAGGATTTCCAACCATAAGTATTAAGTAAGTGAAGGAAAAATCTACAACTTAAACATCATCCAGAAATCAAAAGAAAAAATGTAAAATTTATTGCACACAAAACTCGATAAAAAAAAAATAACTTAAAAGAGAAAAAATTTAACACTCAAAAACAAAAAATTTAACACACAAAATACAATCTAACAGAAAAATCAAAATTTCTTCCCAGTAGACCACACTTAAATCACACAATGTCCTCAGTGTGTTACAATCATCAGATGATCAATTTCAGAGCAGTCAAATAATATAGACAAGTGCAATAAAAAGTAAGGAAATGGGAAGAAATTTTCAGTAACATCCATCAGTAGATGTTATCAGTGACATCCATCAGCAGATGTCTAAATCACGTAGCACCCATCAGTAGATGCTAATTAATTTTTATTATATTTTTTTTTATTTATTTTTTTTTTATTTTTATTTTTTTTTTATTTTTTATTTTTTCTGAAAAAGGAGACCGGTACTGTGACAACAGTCTCGGTGGCAAAGACCGAAACTGTTGCTACAGTGACAGAATTCTTGGCTATAAAAGGGTACCTCCTCAGTGTCGAGCAACATTTCTGACTTCCCTGCTCTCTCTCTACTCCTCTCTTCTCTCTAATCCTCTCTCCTCCGCTCTCTTCTGAGCATCTGGAGTCTGCGCGGAACCTCTGCCACCGTGCCTTCTGAAGAGTCCGAGATCGGCGAGGAGCTTCTCTGCCAGCCTACTTCTCCAGGTAAGTCTTTCTTCACTAAGGATCTCCTTTTCTCTCTGCTTGCTTGCTCTGCTTCTCTTTAAGCTTTTAGATCTTTCATTTCCGTTTTTTCATTTCCTGCTTTCTTTTCATGCTTTCATTTCTCTTCTTTTCCATTGTTATTTTCTTGCGCTTTCTCAGCTTTCCTCTTCCCTGCTCTCCCTTTCTTCTTTTTTTTTCCTGCTTTATTTTTTTTTTAAAGAAAAACACATAAAACACAACTGTCAAAAAAAAACTTAAGGGGTATATAGGCTGGAAACCAGACGTTAATCTCCCTTCGATTGAAGGTATTGTAGAGACAATCGGGTAGAACAACGCCACGTACCCCACTTAAAACTAAATAAACACATAAACATAATATACAAGAACAATATGGACAAGAACAACCGGACAACTGGACGTAGATCCGTTTAGGACCCTTTTGCAAGGACCGTGAAACAGATCTGAGACCAGACACGGAAACATCAAATACAGACTGGACAAAATAAATCTAAAAGGAAACAAGAACAAATAAAGAAAACAGAGAACTAATCTAATTTTTTTTTTTATGCTTCTTTTTTTTTTTTAGTTCTTTTTATTTTTTTATGCTTATTTTTTTCTTCTTATTTTTTTTTTATTAAGTTTTTAGAATATTTCAAGAGGAATGATGACGAGCGAGATGGAATCAGAGAGATACACTAGTCAGCGATGGTGTCCTACAGATGATCAGATCAAGATGATGATGAACATCTACAACTATGGGGTCACACACCCAAGTCGAGCGCAAGTTGTCGAGATCGCATCTCGACTAAGGACCTTCGCAGATGCCACCGAATATAACGTGCACTGCTGGTTTAACAACCATGGCAATCGGGTCAGGCGCTGGCAAGCGGAGATAGACCCCACTGGCACTCTCTTTTCACAACTGCCGCTGTATATGTATGGTAAGAACTCTCATCATACCTCCATTTTTATTGAATTTTTTTTTTTTCACTTCCTCTTCTATAATTAACACAATTTTATTTATTTATTTATTTATATATATTTTTTTTTTGTTTGAAAGAAAACAACTGGGTGATAATGAGGGCACCGAGGCTGCTGGATTTGTTTCCAGTTCCGATCATTATCGATGACGACAGAAATGAACGAGAAATTCCTCCACCAAAGCCTCCTGTATTCCGAACCAGAACTCCCTCAACGGAGCTCTCCCTTAGACCACCACAACCAGCTCGAGAATTCTTCCAGTTTTAAAGTTTTGTTTATTTATATTTTTTTTTTATGTTTTTGTTGGCCGAGTGTGGCCAGAATTAAGGACTGTAATATGAACACTTATGTTTTTTTTATGTTTTTAATTTTTTTTTATGTTGTTTTTGTTTTTTATTTGGTTTGTAATATTAACGATCACTAAAGATCGACCCCCGAACATCTTTTATTTTCATATATATCTACTGCATCTTTATATTCAGATATGTTCAAGCTCCTATTTTCCATTACTGTAATTTTGCTATTATGAATGAAATATTTTCTTAGTCTAAAAATTTGCAATCAAAGATCTGTATGAAAACAACTAAGAAATTGTATTTACAGTGAAGGAAAATAAGGAAAATAAATGAGATCTGAAGTGAAAATTTTTAATGAAATATTGGTAAGAAACTAAGGGTCGAAATAAAATCAAGGACTACGCAAAACAATTTTTGAATTTTTGATTTTTTTTTAGGGATAACAATTTGAAAACTAAGAAGAAAAAATAAATAAATATACATATCATAATACAGATTTGGCACGCTTTAAACAAAAAAAAAATTTATCACAAATTTTTTTCTTTTTAGTAAAAACACTAAGAATGAGGAAGCAAATAAAACACAAAACACATTTGTTTTTCGTTTTTAAATATATGAAAAATATATGTACATCATATAACAATTAAATTTTAATTGAAAGGAAAGATTTTGCACTCTTAAAATAAAATAATTTATCAAAAAGAAATTTTTTTTTTTTTAAAAAAAATTATAGTAATTCGAAAACTAATAAAGAAATAAAAAAAATAAAAATAAAAAACAAACATAAAAGAAAACAAAATGGAGAATCTCCCCCAGACCACACTTAAACTACACTGTCCTAAATGTTTTCTAAGCATAATCATCAATTAAAACAATAAACAGATAAAGGACAAGTGTACTAAAAATATGAAAACGGGGAAGAAAGAAAAAGAAAACTCCCCTGGTCAGGGTGGCAGTTGCCAATTTTGGACTTGTAGGGAGATGTTCCCTTCTTCAGGATCCAGCATGAAAGTGTTGAGGACGAACTGCTTCATCCTCCAAATCTGATCAAGTAGGGAAATATCTTCCACCACCGGATCTAAGCAGCAATTATTGTTACTTAGCGGATTCAGCAGGTGCCTGTTGATCTTCAAACTATCAGTGTCAGCACCTTTGTTTTCCACTGTGGGTGTATGTTGATCAAATTTATACGTACCTCCTGCAACATGGTTAGTGCAATGTGGCACTGCAGAAATTTCATGCAGGGGTATAACACCCAATCCTAGTGTAATAGGCTGAACCTCAGATAAATCCTCATAACATGAATCGGTTTCAAATGTAGAAATAATATCTATAACAGGCTCAGATTCATGTTCAGAGGGAGAATTAAAAACATGCTCAGCAACAATATGATTACAAGCATACCTATCATCAGCATAATCTTTAATAACACAGTCAACAGAATAATCAATTTGCGGTATGCTTACCTCCACTTCCTTGAAGATTGGTAAAGTAGTGGAGGATGAAAGTGGTCTACCTTGTTCAATATTATTGCTTATTCTTGCCTGGTCCTCAAAATCTTCATCAGTCTCCTTAGGTGCAATAGTGGCCATCTGCCCGATCTGATCAGTCAGATTCTGAATTGCCGCTTGAGTTTCCTGCTGAAACTCTATGCTATTTTTCTTGAACTGCATGTTCCCTTTCTGTAACTGAACGTTCTGCATGGTCATCTGCTCCAGTAACTCCTTTATTGTAGGCTCAGAAATCGAAGGTTGAGGAGTAAATTGAGCAGTAGCATCATAGAACTGCATCTGCTGTTCTTGCTGGACTAGTGGAGGCATCAAAGTATTCTGGAATGGTGGTTCTTGATATCGATACTGTGGAGCACTGTACCATCCCAAGGTAGGGTCATTCCCTCCAGGACCGTTGCTGTATCCATCTTGTGCAGGGAAAAATTCGATCAGAAAATTTTGCTCAAGATCTTCCCATCTGGTAATGAGTCCTCGAGGAAGACAATCCAACCAATCCTTAGCTGCTCCTTGTAATGAATGCTGAAACGCCGTCAAGAAAATGTAATCATCTGGGACATTTGGAGGTTTCATTGCAGAACAAATGCTATAGAAATTTCCCAAATGTTCATGTGGGCATTCTCCTGCAAATCCATGAAACTTAGGGAGCAGATATATCAGTCCAGCGCTTAGAACGCAATGAATATCATCCTTTGTAGGTGGGACCGGCTCACTAGGAGCGCTCTCAGTAATTTGAGGATGATCCATATAATTCCCGACATAGAAATCAACAGAATTATAATCAGAGTAACATGCAGAAGGAGAATCATAATTATGGGCATAGACAGAATAAGCATTTTTCACAAAATTAAAATCGGTAGACATGGAAAATAAAAATAAAAATTAAACACTAAAAATTACTAGACAAACAAAATACAACACATTTATACATGCTACAGGCACAAACAAGACAGAACATCAACAAAACTTTTTTTTTTTTTTTAAATATAACAACTAAATACAAAACACAAAATATAAAAGACAAAACATATATTAACATAACATAATCGGAAAACACAACAAAAATCTAAAACAAGAACCTGGAACTGAAGTGACAACGCCGCCAAAATTTGCTGAAGGTGTCGTTGTCGCCTACAAAAATACAAAACACAAAACACACAAAATACACATATTAACAGAACAAAAATTTACACAACAAGAATCTAAAACCAAACCATTATTGGTCCCCGGCAACGGCGCCATTTTGATGAACGGGTCGCACCGCTCACAAAAGTTGATTGCAAATAAGAATGCAGTACAGTGCTAGGAGGTGACTCCTAGGTCGTCTCTCAAGGACCAATTTTTGGTGGTTCAGTCTCAGATTTTTTTACGAAGTGGGGGGGGGGTTTGTGATTTGTGGTACGGAAAAATAAATTAAAACTGGAATTAAAATAAGACAGAATTAAAAACACTGAAGTAAATTTTAACGACGGTAAAAACTAAACGGTAAAAGATGGTAAAAATAGACAATGGAAAAATTACAGTGTTGGAAATTAAAACACAGAACAGTAAATATGCAGAAGACAAAACAACAGTGTAATTAAAATTTACCAATAGTTCCAGTAAAAATAAACCGTAAAAACGACTCTTGAAAATAAATGACCAGTAAAACATAATGACAGAATTTAACAGTGCAGAAAAATATTAAAAGGTAAAATAAAGACACAATAAAATTAAAAGCATTTAATTGGAAATCAAATTTAGCAAAGATTCAACACTTGAAATTAAATTCCTGGACAGTGAAAATAAAAATTACAGTAACACACTACAACCTTCAGAACATGTTGCATTCAAATGGAAAACCGAGAGTGGAAAAAGAAAGAGGAAGAGGCGAGAGCCTCTTCCATGGCTGTCCTAAACTACTCCTGATTCCTAAAATCCTCCCCTTTCTTTGCTCTGCTGCTTCTTCATTTATAGCCAAAACTGAGAACCCGTGAGCCTCTTTTCCTTGCATGATGAGCAATAGTTTTCTGTCCGTGAAAAAATAGGGTGAGGACCCCTCAATCTTGTCCCCTTACCATTCCTCCAAGCTGCTGCTATTGGGAGTTTCTGGACCGTGAGTGTGAAGGTGCTGGAGCTGGACCAGCTACTACTTCTCTCATTTGCAAAAGAAGTGTTGGACGTGTTGGTCAAGTTTTCACTGCTGGAACCGTGGAGCTTCTGCTGAACCGGTGGACTTCCAAGCTGCTGCTGTATGGGAGTTGCTTCAAGTTGTTGGACTTGCTTCCAGCCGTGACAGCATGCTACTCCTCCAGCCAAAGCCGTGCCACCTTGTGTCTCTTTCCAGCCCAAGTGATTCAACATCTCTTCACCTTTGGCTCTACTGGAATGTGGAAGTGCAGCACTTCATGTGTGCACCACTTCAAGCTAAATTAAAACATGCCTTTGTGGCCAACATCTTTTCTATAGACTTCTATTCTCCAAATAAATGAACTTCAATGTGGCCCCTCTTCTTTCTTCACGTATTGCAGTTGCTGGATTATAAAGAGAGAGACCCCTATTTTGCTTTAGACCGTGTAATGTGACATGGTCTTTCTTTCAAGGAAATGGTTTCCAATGCTCCCATTCCAACCTGCTGCACTGTTCTCTTTTTTATGCTTCTTTCTATGTGCTTCTTTTTCTTTGCTTCCAACAAACCGTGATCTTCACCTCTTCTCCCAGCTGGATGGTCCTCTTTAATGGATGCTTCCCTTTCTTCCAAACAAATATTTTGTTGAACCGTGATGTCCTTCAGTCAGGCCGTGACAACCATCTCCATTCTCTTCCAATGCTTCCAGCCTTGACACATCCAGCGTGTTGCTGCTTGAATGCTTCTCAAAGGTTGCTTGCTGGCCGTGAGCTTTTGTCATCTCCAATTACCAATTAAAAATCTCAAAGCTTATGTAGGCCGTGACACTACTTCATAATACTCTTTCAACATTTCTCATACGTGAAACCGGCCCCATGATTTCCATTAAGCTTTACTTGTTTAAATTGTTGTAGCAAGTTGTAATGTGTGCACACCTCCAAACTATCTAGGACCGTGAGCTTGCCAACCATGAGTGGTGGCCCCTACATGTTGTCTCCCACTTAAAGATAAACAATTCATTTGCTTGCCTTGAATGCTTCTTCACGTGCTCCCCACTTTTATCTATGCTTTTCAATTTGGATTTTTGGACACATTCATTCAAATATTTTTGATAAGATAAATGCTCTTTGTGTATTCAACTGCCGTGTGATGTGTTGGTGCAATACAATGAATAGATTGTTCTCTCTTTCACGTGGAATGAGTCATCAAATAGGCCATGAAACAATTAAATGTGCTTCTCCCAATCAAACAAATGGACGTGTGGTGTGTATGGTTTCTAGACCAATATTACTTCTTAAGAATTCTAAGAAGTATAATAACACACTATGCAAATGAATATCCCTCCAAATGTCCCAAATTGTATTTCCAATATTTTTCCTGCCATTACTAATGCAATTAATTAGCTCAGATGATTCAAATTAATCAAAATTAGCATTTCTGGTCAAGTTAAGCACAATTAGCAAAATGGGATAATATTGGTCATTAAGCACAATGCCCTAATTAAATCTAGCACAATAAGCTAAGTGAAGTGAAGAAAATAATGATTCATCAACGTGTCAAGAGGGGAAATTGACACTCAGATGACGGACGCCAAGTGTCAAGCGAAGGGGATCCGAAAATCTGTTAGTGGAAACCGGTAAGTTCACTCTTCTTTAACTGTTCGTTCTGGTGAACATGCAAACCCAACTCTGGTTGCATGAGTTCTTAGTTTAATTCTGAATCCTTTTCATCTGCTGTTGATGTTGGTTCAAAGGGTAGTTGAGCGTTGAGGGTAGAAGGGATTTTAGTTGGCAAGCCAAGTTGCAAACTGTAGGACGTTCGTTCACATTAGAGGTAAGGGAAGCTTATTCAATTTAATTCGTATGTTTGTATTGTGCTGTATGGACGTTCTGTGAGTTGTATGAAGCATGACTTTGTGATATTTGATTTTGATATATGATAAAGATTATGAACTGATGTATGAGAAATATGAAATGTACTGAGATGTGAGTATTTGAAAATATGAAAGTATATGCTGAGAAGTGAGTTTAATGTAAATGTAACTTTGAATATAAATTTCCTATGGTAATGTACGTTCGTCATTGAACGGTCCTTGACCGATCGGTGTGTTAGTAAACTTCTTTGAAATTGAATTCTTTCACTCGGAAAGAATTCTAGTGAGGACGAACGCCCTCTTGTACTAGTGCTACGTTTGAGCGTTCGGCCAAGCGTAGATGTCCTGAGTGTTATGTAAGGAATTGAGAAGCTTGTAAACATATATCTAGACACTTAGTCATTCTCAAACCCTATCTTCACCATCTCGTATTATCTCTATTTCTATTATTATTATGAGTTCAAATCAGTTATGGGTCTCAACCCAAAGCGTTCGTTATGAGTGGCTCTCGGTCTTATACCGAACGCTCGTACTCGTCTTTAATTATCAAACGTGTGGAAATAGCGTTCATCCAAATTCAGTAAATCCTTTTACCGTGTTCAGTCATTGACTGGCAGCCGGTTTCTGTAATTGAATTATTCTAAGTATGGTTCTTTAATCGTCTTGAGGTGTCTATATCCATTGGATCCGTCCTAGAGCCACTGTACTTAAATTATTCCTTGAAGTATTGATCTGAACTTACGAGAGTCAGTTCATTCAACTGATTCACGTGGTAAATGACGTTCGTCCTATATGGCGTTATTGTAGTCGATTTTATTCTGTTATGGAACGGGGGGTTTCTCGGTCTCGTTCCTCACGTTCGTCCTCGTTATGAAGCGGGCTGAACGTTTGTTATTTTATGTAATTGGAATGGAAGACGAAAACGAAAATAAAGTGAAGATTATAAAGGATGAACAGTATATGAAACGAATAAACGATTGTGGATTTTGAACGAGTGTTCCAGGGAGGAACGACTCATGGATGAATATGGGAATTGGTAAAGTATGATTGTGGGAAGCTAATGCTGGCAGTTCATCCTAATGTTCCGTGAGTACTCGTCCTCACGTAGAGGAGGGTAGGTGATGAGAGGGTCGCACCTCCCAACAAAAGTTGTGCATAAAAGAATGCAGTATAGTTCTAGGAAGTGACTCCTAGGTCGTCTCTCAAGGACCAATTTTGGTTCAGTCTCAGATCAAACACGTAGTGGGGGGGGTTTGTGATTTTGTTTGCGGATAAAAATTAAATACAACTGAATACAAATGAAAGCATTAAAATGAAAATTACAACCGATAAATATCCAATTACAATTCAAGCAGTAAAAATGGAACACTTAAGCTAAAACATTAAATGCATATTTATGTCATCTATCCACACATTCACCATTGAAAAGAAGAAAAAAAACATTTCAACCCATAATGCAGAATATTCTAAGGCAAAAGAAATAAAAATAAACTAAAACCTATGGATGCTAACCCCTAGTCGAGGTAACTTACTGGACACCGTGTGCACACTTCTTCAAAATTAATCACCGTGCAGCTCTAGAATTCAATTCCTTTCTGCACCGTTTCTCCCTCCTAGCTGGAACGTAACTCTCCAATAAATCCCGTGCACAACAATGCTTCCAAGTACCCACCGTGTGCACCTCTTCCTCTAAAGCAATTGAGTGCGGCATGTGTTGCCTCCCTTTCCGTGACACCACACCCTTTCACCTAATCTACTTCTCATTCTAGCAATACGTGTGCTTCCAAAGAAAGAAACTGAAAGTTTCTTCTAGTTGTCCATGCTTTCTCTAGGCCGTAACATGTGTCCCCATGAATTTAAGATAATGAGTGTTCCTCAATGCGTGGCAGCTGGTCCCTTGCTCCATCCAATCAACATGCTCCTTCTTTCAGCAAAGGTAATGGAAATTAAATATGCTCTAGTTCACACTCTAGTGCACACCGCTTCTGCTTCTTCTATTCTTTTTTCATTATGTTATCAAAAATGTCTCAACACACCAACGCGGGTAGCTGCAGGGAGAAAACCAACTTCAAACACGATGCTCCTGTTTGTGTGTGCTTCGCGTAAGGGGGCTGGGTGTATGCTTGTGTGCTTCCAGCTCGTGGCACCTCTGCTTCCACCACGTTCCAGCGCAACACGCCCAACTTTGCTTCCTTATCTCCAACTCCACGTATGCGTGCACACCATTCTGCAATTCCAACTTTCGTCCCGCGTCTGTAGCCGTGACAGCACTCTCAACGTGCTTCTACTCATTCTCCGCGCACCATTCTTTCCCTCTCGGTGCTTCACTTCTTCCAGCTCCAACACATTACCGCTTCTCGTGACAACATCAAATAGCGCATAAAAACCGTGAACGTTGTGCAGACCGTGTGCTCTTTCCAAATACTTAGCACCGCTTCATTCTCTTCTGGCTGGACGTGTGCAGTAGCAGCTGCGTGGCTCTTCTCTCTTGTCCCAGCAAAGATCCAGCAGTAGAGTGCGTTTTCAAAATTAAAGCATAGCTATGAATCAGCGTTTCTTTCTAATAAAAAAAACTGAAATGCATCCCGTGTTGCCAATGGCAGTTGGAAGTAGAATTAAAGCTCATGAATCCAGAAAAATGAAATGGAAAATTCAAAGTGTCCTTTCATTCATACTGAAAACGTTCAAAACCAAAAAACTTAGAACCAAAACCGAGAGTGTAAAAAAAAGTGCCCAAAAAGTGTGGCGGCTGGGCTCCCTCTTCTAAGACCGTGTGCCCCTTTTTTTAGGGTAGGGTCCACACACATTAAAACCCTAGGTCCAAGTCATTAATTTCTAATTTTGGGTCTAATCTAATTTACCAAAAATTGACCCAAAATATAAGAGTTGATTCAAAAATTCTAAACTACTGAATTACAATTTAATTAATTCAAAAATGTCTGTCTGGAAAGTCTTGGATTTGTTTGGCACTCTTCTTGATGTCCCAAAATGTATTTCCGAAATTTTCCTGCACTTCAAAAATGCACTTAATCAGCTCAGAAAACCCAAATTAGCACAATTACAATTTTCCGACCAAATTAAGCAGAATTCGAAAAACAGAGAAATAACAAACAATTAAACACAATTCCCTGGTTTATTTAAGTGCAATAAACTAAATATAATTCAAGAAATAACGACTCATTAGTAGGTCATGTGTGGGAACGACAGGAGGTTCTAGTCCTTAGGGGTACTTTGGATGGGGCTAACCTCGGGTGGCAGCTGATGAGAATATTCCAGTTACTACATCAGCCGGGTGCACGAACGCCTGTAGCTACGCAGATTTCATACAGTCTGGACAGTCAGTCTCGTGAATAGGCTTTGAATGATACGTACGTTGACATTATTTGGTGTTGGATTATTTGAAATGTATGTGTATGCATGAATTAAATTACATAAGTTTACCCTGCGTTTTCCTTGTGTTGTCTCGTTTTGTACGTCCGTCTTGTCATTGCAATGATCATCTGTGTGGATGTGAGCAGATGGAGATGCGCTACTGGAAGAGGCGCTGGAAGAAGAAATTTTGGAGGAAGAGAATCTAGTGGACGTGGAAGTAAAGGCCGAGCAGTAGTATGTTCGGTTCGCTGTGTAGTTTAGATAGTAGTGCGTTGTCTTTGAACGCCCACCTTCCCTTTTGTTTATATAACCGTTCGGTATTTTGCTTTGTAAACCGTTCGATCATTTATGCTTATGTTGAACCTCTCTAATATTTGTACCTCGTTTTGTAAGGTCGTTCGGCCACGAACGTGCTTTCGAATTTTTAGTGTAAGACTGAACTGATATGTTAATTAATGTGATTATTCTATTTGTATGGTTTATTACTGTATTTATAGGATGTTACAACGAGTGTTCGAAAATTTTAGTTTTGAAAAAGTTGAAATTAGTTGTATTAGTCTTAATTACTTTCAGTGTTTTTTTATCGTTATGGGTAAGTAAGTAATGTGATTAATAAAGAAATGTTAGTTATAGATATAGTTTTTTGTGGTTTATTGGAGGTGGTGTATGCATGCGAATGAGAATCAATCCCCATATTATTGCAAATGTCGAATTATTCGTCAAACTTTGATTCGTTTCCAATCGAGCCACGCAAGGGACATAAATTCATTTTTTTAATATTAAATAAGCACACTTCAAATGCCGACACATGTTTCGACTATTATATTTTATGTAATAAAAATTAAATAAATTCATTTTTTAATAGCTTTAACATCTTCATGGAAAATTGTTAGGAGAGATCTCAGTTCTTTACAATGATTCTTATATGATTTAGGGTAAGTTATTTTTAACTTTTTATAACTTTTCTTTCTAATAAATTTACATAACCTCTAATTTAATTCTTCTAATACTCTCTGGATTGAGTACCAAAGTAAAAAAATAAAAATCAGTGCATCATCTCTTGTTAATATTTCTTATTTAACCCAATCATAATTGTTTTTTATTTTATGCTTCTTCTTTCATTCCTTGCGTTCTTTCATTTTTATTCATATTTTATATTTTGGTCCTCCATTCCTACTCTCTAAAAATTCTATACAATATTTTTATAAACTAAGCAAAAATATTATCAAAGCACCTTTAATTAGTGATTTCTTTTTGTTATTAAACTAGATTTCACTTTAATAAAATATTAATAAGAAAATTTTTATATTTTTTTAGGTTTAATGTTTTAATAGGTTCTTATTTTCGTCCAGAATCTCAAATAAGACCCTTTCTTTTTTGGCGTCTCAATTGGGTCTTTATTTTTGTAAAATTGAATCAACTAGGGTCTTTCCGTCAAATTGATCAGATGACGTTAAGTATTGTGTGACCTGACATGCTGACAGTGTTGTTTTAACACACGTGTCATTAAAAACGTGGGTGAATTCTATTATTTTAAATTTTAAATTAAAAAGTTAAAAGAGTGAACATTCAATTACAAAAAGGACAAAGTTGGCAAAGTTGGAAATTCAATTACAGAAAGCCCCATTCTCTCTGCAATTGCGATTCACACCAAAGTGATTTCAATTGCGGAGGAAGAAAAGGCTGATGGCATTTCCACTTTGACAAACCAGCGAGATGTGCCAAACCGGGATACTCCTCTTCATTTGGCTATGAAATTTGGGGATGAAGTTGACACGGAGATGCTTATGGTTGTTGGAGCAGATTAGAGTCTGTAGAATGAGCAAGGGTGGAAACGCCTCGTCGCGGCGCTGCGGAAGCTGATGCTGCTGCTGGAAATGCTAGTTTGGGTCGAATTTGGGGCGTGGTGGAGGCTTGCCATCGATGAGGCGGAATGAGGCGTCGTCGTCAGCGGAGGTTGGGAAGGAGTCATGGTTGGTGAAGTCGAAGACGAAATCTGCGGGGTTCTTGAAGCGGATCGGGTTGTTGAAATTGCGGGTCCAGTCGGCGATGCAGCCCAATTTGTCAGAACAGGAGAAGGAGGCAAAGGGAACATTGAGAGGAACGAAGTTGAACGGAGTTGAACGAAACAACTCCCACGTTGAAGGCTTTTCCCATTGGCTCAATGCGAAGGGTTGAATCTGAGGAATAGATTGGCATGCTCAAAGAGCAGAAGACAAGTGATAAACCCTAGTTTTGAAAGCAGATTTTATACAAGGGCTTCACATGGATGATGGATGATGGATGAGTGATGAGCCCTAAAACTCAAAATTTCCCCAATTTCATTTCCATATCGCAATTGCAGAGAGTATGGTGCTTTCTGTAATTGAATTTCCAACTTTACCAACTTTGCCATTTCTGTACTTGAATTTCCACTCTTTTAACTTAATTTTTTAATTCAAAATTTAAAATAATAGAATTCACCCACGTTTTTAATGACACGTGTTAAAACAACACTGTCAACATGTGATAATGCTAATTCTTACCATTATCTAAGCATCATTTTAGTAGCAAAATCAACTCTTCTTTAGCTTATTACTTGCTTAAATCCTCTCTTTTATATAGTTTTAGTATTTATCTATATTTTGAGCTACATTATGTAAATAATACTCTAATCCCTTATTTTTTGATCTATTTTGATGTTAAGAAGATCCTCCATTACATTGAAGAGCCTCGGTGATCCAAGAAGTCATTGATTTAAAAGTCATTTTCGCTTAAGCGGGAATAATTTAGCTTAAGCGAGAATGACTATCTTCTTCAAGAAGTTTATTCTCGCTTAAGCGAGAATAATTTAGCTTAAGCGAAAATTCGGGCAGTATATATACTCACGAGACAGAAAGAAAAAAGGGTCTTTGGTTCTTTGGAGGCGCGATTTCACGTCTGGAGCTCATGGAGGGCGCGAGGAGCTTGTGGGAACATCTCCTCCTCTTCCTTTGGGTCTCCTTCTTCTTCCATCTTCCATGTTTGTAAGCTTTAGGGTTCTCCATGGAAATGGAGAACCAGATTCATCTTGTTAGGGTTAGATGTAGCCTATGAACTCTTGTGTAATGAATGATTGTTTCGTATTTATAAATGCCTTTTCTATCTATTACTAGTATTCTTGTTTCCGATCTTAAAGCTTGCATGTAATGGGGACGTTCATGACTTGATTTTGGGGTTTCATTGAGCCAGGGATGGGATATGAAATCTTGAACTGAAACAAGAGTCCTTGTGGGTCATTGAGTCAGGGATGGGATATGATT
Source organism: Vigna nakashimae (assembly GCA_034642375.1). Lineage (NCBI taxonomy): Eukaryota > Viridiplantae > Streptophyta > Magnoliopsida > Fabales > Fabaceae > Vigna > Vigna nakashimae. The sequence continues at coordinate 11,471,422 of CM067767.1, forward strand.
CACATGTTGTCTTAGATCCTAGTTCTTAATGCGGGTTTGCTTGTTAGATTGTCCAAGGGATTGGAGTTTGATAAGGAAAACCTAGGCTCTTTCACCTAAGGGATTAGGGTTAGAGTGTTTTAGTGGATTGACTTTAGTAAATTGATAGAGAGGAGATGAATTTGGTTATACACAAGAGTGCATTGGTGATAACTAACCTTAACAATGTCATTTCATACCATTTCTAGTCTTTTCCATTTCCAAGTGCCTTCAATACCAAAGTCCAACCTTGTAATTACTTGTGAATTTATCTTTTTGCACATATTCTTAAATGAGGAGTTGTTCTTGAGTCTATATGAGTTGTTAGTCGCACAATTTTATAGTATTACGAGTCTCTTGGGAAAACGATACCTGGTCTTACCACGGTTTATTACTTGAATGATTTGGTGCACTTGCCAAAGATATTAACAACATGCCAGGTCACACAATACTTAACACTGTCTGATCAATTTGACGGAAAGACCATATTTGATTCAATTTTACAAAAATAAGGACCCAATTGAGACACCAAAAAAGAAAGGGTCTTATTTGAGATTCTGGACGAAAATAGGAATCTATTGAGACATTAAACATTTTTTATATTTAATTAAAGTTGGTCGTAGATTTAGAAGACATAAATTTACATATTTTAAAATAATAGACATAAATTAATGGCTAATACATATATAACATAAGTAAATTTATGCTTGAGACAAATGAATCAAACGAAAATTCTTATATATATCTTCCCTATTTTGACACCAAAATTTATGCTTATTATGATTATAACAAATATAAAAAATTGTTTTTTAATGTCATAATATACATAAATGTTGTGTGTTGTTTTCTTTTTTAAAAAAATTTTATTGGTTTTGCATGAAACAAAAACTTGAATACTAGATAATTTTCCAAAACAATATATATTGATAATATTAACTTTTACCATTATCACAGTTATATTTTATTAACAAAATTAACTCTTTTCTTTAACCTTGTTAATCTTCAATTTTTCCTTAATTTTGTAAATAATTACATTTTAATTATACTACTAATCCCCAATTTTTTGTGTCAAGTTTTGTAACAAGAAACTTTTGTTATCAGCCAAAACATACCTGCATCCTTGAGAAGCAAGAAGAATGTGAAATCTCAAAAGAGAAGTTACGCTGGGAGCCACTATCTGCGTTGAGCGTCATCAAGTCAGAAAGCCAAATTAGTTATAGGGTTTGCTAGAACTGGGCGGTCATACAAGGCACTGAGTGTCACTCCCTATTACATAGGCTACAATGGGCGACCCTTCAACTGCATTAAACGTCATCTTTATAGAAAAGCCTAGTTTATGTTGGTCATCCAATGGTGGAGGTCATGGGTCAGGCGATACTTATGATGATGTGACAATTTTTTCTATTTCTTTTTTATTGCTTGAAGGAAAACCATCTTTCGTGGTTTGAGACACGAAAACACGCTTAGAGGTATGCTAGGGCTTGTCGGAGCAATCTTTTCTTCCTTTTTGTATCTCTATCTTCTTTTGTTTCCATTTCGTAAGCTTGGGCTCTCTATGACACTGGAGAGTTAAACTCATTTTGTTGGGAATATATATAACTACTAAACTCTTTTGTATTTTGTAAGTGCTTTTAAGTTCTTTTTGCCGAGTGTTTCTGATTTTTTTTATTTTTTCATTTTAAATTAAAAATAAAAATTATTAAAATACCTCTGTGTTTAAACTATGTATTTTTTTTATGAATGAGGATTTTTTTGTCCTTTAAAACTTGATACACTTGGCTATTAGTTGTGTTAAACCCTAGTTCATAAAGCAGATTTGTTTATTAGGAGTTAATGAGATTGACTTTTAATAAGAAAACCTAGACTCATTCTACTAAGGGATTATGGTTTCAATAGACTTATGGGTTAACATTATTATATTAATGAAGAGGATGTGAATTTTTATACGCATGAGAGTCAAGTCGGTAAAATCTAATCTCAATAGTACCAATCTTTATCATTTCTATACTTGTCTTTAACTTTCAAAGTTTATCTTTATCATTTATGCATCAATTTACTTTCTTGTACATAATCTCAAATTATAGGATTATTCTTTCGTCTAGATTAGTTATTAACTGCACAATTATTTGGTATAACACGAGGCTCTTAGAAAACGATACTCCATCTTACTGATTATTACTTGCATGTTTTGATAAATTTGTAAAAAAATTAACAAGCTTTTGATATCGTTGCTGTAGACCCCTTGTTTAATATTAGGCTATTGTGCGATTTTTAAATATGGAGAATTATAAAAAAACCAACTTAATCACATTTCACTTCTAAATTTTCAGTTTTAATATATAATAGGGTTATTTTTCTAAAAAAAAATTGAAGATTATTGCTTCGACCTATAACTTTTGACTATAACCTATAACTTGGGGTCCTCGTTAGTAATCTTAGCCTTATAAAAATTAACAACAAAATGTGAAGGAATAACCACTAATTTGTGTCCAACATAATTTGTCATTCCCAAAAAGACACTTAAAAGGATATAATCATTAAGAGAGTTTCTCTTCTGAAATGATACATTTTGTTAAATTTTGGTAAATTTTCTAGATACTACTTTTAGTATTAAGCTTTTTTTACCTTATTTGACTCAAGGATAGGAAACTGTGTATTATCATAATTTGAAGCACCGGATAGATTATTTGATAAGATAATTTTAAGTTCTTAATATTATTTGTTGATATAATTAAGAACACTTAGTTTAGCTTTTATATGACCTTATCATTATAATCTTTAATTGGAAAAATTGATTATAAATTAATGTAGTAATTTAAAAAAGTATTGAAAAAAATAATCCTATTATATTAAAATAAAAAATGATTAAGTCAAGTTTTCATTATCTATAATATCAACAAACTTAAGAATTGTTTAATACATAACCAAATAAGAAGGTAAACACCTAAACTTTGAATGAGAAGAATTAGAAATTTGTATTTGAAGGTTTAATTTATAATTTTGTGATTCATATTGGTTATTTTGAATGCAAAAAAGTGAGTGAAATAGAGAAGATGATTGGAGTGAGTTTGAATTTGATTGGTGGAGAGAGGGAGTAGGATTATCCTAGTTGAAGTATGGTGTGGTACGGATGGGTGATAAAATATACATAAGAAATGGAATGTTGTGTGCTTTCTTTTTGTTTGTGAAAGGTGTTTGATGAGATGTCCACAAAATTACAAGCTTAATGGGTCCTCATTGTAAAGGCAGCGAACATGATTATCAGTGATCGTCATCAGATTGTGCAGTGATTGAAGAACGGAGGTTGATCGGTCAATTTGTTGCAAGCTGGTGTCCCTTCCTTCGCCATCTTTTACATCACATTCACATTAATCTTCAATTCAACAACGCGTTTCTGTTACTGTGCTCAGCTATCACCCACATACAATTCTTAATTAAAATTAGAAATTCATAAAATATCTTTTTTCAGAATATACTAAATATAATTATAAATTAAAATATTTGATAGATACACACCTTTACTTTTTAGATAATTGGTTAGTATAACACTAGGATAAGTCTAGTGAAAATATAATTGAGAACTATAAAAGAATAAGAATATTTGTAAAGATGAGTGATATAAAGATTATGAGGTTGTAACTAGGATAATTCATTTTATTAGTATAAAAATTACTATATCAATTATAATTTACCTGCTATAATAAATAATACAACAACATAATTATAAATAAAATAAATTTTTTACATAAGTTGTAATTATAAATAGTGTAGAAAATTGACGAAATGACGTTTTTTTAAAAAAATTGTATATCAATTTTAGTTATAACTAAGACAAAAAGTGGTCATAATAACATTTTATAATAAATAAGAAAATTTATATACATGTTATAATTATAACTACTAACGAAAATAATTTGTTTTTTTTTTATTTGTAAAGACAAACACATAAGCAGGCTCTCAAATTCCTAAGTCTTAATTTTTTCTCTTTCTTCCTTTCTTTGCTCCAGCATCCCAAAACACATACACACTCCTTGTCTTTTCTTCCCTCCTTTTCTCATTTTATCCTTTCCATAAATATAATATTGAGTTTTCTAGGATTATAATCTTAAAAAATTAACAATGGTTTAAGTTTTACTTTAATTAAAATAAAAAATTAAGCAATATATAAGAAATAAAATTCCTAAATTTATTATCTTAAAATATTTTATTAAATGTTTTATATTAATAATTTATGTGTTAACTCTTGATTCAATAATATTAATTTTTTCTTGATATATATATATTTTTATTGTAATATTTTATATGGATTTTTTATGACTCACTAGTATATCCTTTTTTATATATTTTATATGAATTAAACTCGTGACTCTTTATCTTAAAATTTATGATTAAATGACATATTTCTTCAAAAAGATCTAAATAGTGATATCTTAGTTAAAGTTTGGATTGAAAGCTCTCTCATAATTTTTTATATGAGTTGATTCATGACTTATTTGTGTCCAGAATCTATGCGTTTGATATATATGAACCTTTGCGTACACGATCAAAAGACTTAGTGTCATTGTTGAATAAACCACACACCTCTCCTCAATACAAAAACTATAAAAGTGGCACAATTATATAAATTATGTTGTTTTATTTTTTTTTATTTTATTTTGGATTAACTACTAAAAAAGGATGAGAAAATATAAATAGGTTGTTGTGTTAAAAAAAGGGTGACAAATTGTATTTATAACTCAAACACTTTAAGAATGTCCTGACGAGGATAATGATAAGTGATCATGCTTGTTGCAAAAGTTGGGTTACCATTCTCATATTTTTCTTTTATCAGTTTCTATTATATTCTTAGTAATTTATTTTCTTGCATTTACATTTATTGCATTTTACAATTCCAGTTTCTTAAACACTTTAACTTTAGTCCATCTTGTCTTCTCCATTTCTCTTCACTACATTCCATCTCTATTCATACCATTTTATTTCTATCTAAAAAATACAAAAATACAATTATTAAAAAGAAATGGATGAATTTCTAATCGATATTAAGATAAAGAGATAATTAAAGAAATTAAACATCTTTATGATCAATTGGTTCACAATATAAACAGTTCACATATTAAATTTGTGTTAGTTGTAGAATCCTAAATTAAAACATTATAATTTAGATTTAAAAAACAATTGATTGTTGGTTCTGTTACAAATAAATTCACATAACAAAAAAACTAACTCGAAAACATGCAACGAACCAAAATTATACATACGTGTGTGTGTGTGTGTGTATATATATATATATATATATATATATATATATATATATATATATATATATATATATATATATATATATATATATATATATATATATATATATATATATATATATATATATATATATATCTTTAGAATATCTATTTTGTGTCGTATGATTTGGGGTTGGAATAAAATTCTCTCACCTCAATTACATCAGAAGAAAAGAACAGCTCAAATATTCCTTTTTCCTAATTTTGTGTAAACTTCGTTGGAATATGTTATTGTAGCAGACATAGGTTGTCATTGTAATCGTTATCACCAAATTAACCACTGAAGAAGAAAGACCATGAAATAGCAACATCACAGTTCGACCAACTATTTATGTTTAGTTATTAATCAAGTTCAAAATGAAGTGTAATTGTAGGACTTTCCAAAAATATAATGGATTTGTTGCTAAACCAAGAGTGAATCAAGTGTTAGGACTAATCAATTAAGCTTTCCCCTTAATATCATTAACTCTTGTCGTTTTCTTTTCCCCTAAATAATGTATCCCATATGTTCATTCCATCACAAAACTAGGGGAAACAAAAGATCATATAATCTACTCAGAAAAGGAAATAACGTATGATTTTTTTTTTTGTGATTTTTGCTTTCAAATTTTTAAAGTTTACAAATTTGGTATAATCTTTGTTTTTATATATATTTGGGCCTAATTGAATCTTGAGTCTAACGTAATCATTTACAATACTAGAAAAAAAATCATTTAATCAATTAAAATATAAAAATAAGAAGAAATACATGTATACAAAGTTCATGGTTGAACTAAAGTTACACAATTTCTAAAATGAAAAAAAAAAAGAAAAAAACCATAATCAGGAATTAAGAGTTACTAAAATTATAATTTAGCTTAAAATTGACCATATAACATATAAATACCAAGATACATATACAAATGAATAAATTAAAAAGTTGGTAGAAACCAAAGTTATAACATGATATATGTTGCACCTCGATTTTTGAAATTAAGTATAAAATATATTGAGATTGTGTTATAAGCTTTGTGATTGGTAAGCAATGCATGTTATTGAGAATATGTATGGAATTGTAATATGAACATGAAACTATGTTATTTTCTTGTACTATGGTTGCTCATGTGTGAGTTTTTTGTACTGTGCTACATTAATGATGTTGGGTCTCGAGTAGAGACAGATTTGAGTGTCATCATTCTTCTTGTGCGAGGACTCGAGAAGGTTTGGATGTCTCGTCCAATGACTTCGGCTCGTGCTAAGTATAGTGTACCGGTGCGCGTAGTATTGGTGTTTTTACTCGTTAATCGTTGAGAACTCCGCGAGATAGGTCTAAAATTTCAATGAAAGACAACTTGAATTGCCCTGTTAGTGAGAACAGGTTATGACAACCCTATTAGTGAGAGCAAGTTATGACGACACTATTAGTGAGAGCAAGTTATGACGACACAGTAAAAGAAAACGACATTGATTTATGAATGGTTTGACTGTGATGTTACTGTTGTGATAAAATATGATTATATTATTATGTATTTAAAATGATTATTATATATTGTGTGTTATGATATTTCTAGTTGCTCACCCTTGAATATTGTGGTTGTGGTTTCCAATCGTACTTGTACGGGTGTAGATGGTGTTGCAGATCAGACCGGATCTGAGTAACTGACAATAGTTGGTGTTAGAATCGCTGCAACGGAATTATTAGCGTGGAACAAACCAAGAGGGGAGGGGGGTGAATTGGTTATATGCTTTTATTTTTCCTTTTGATGTTTTTCTCTTAATTATTCTTACTGAACAGATAATTAAATATAAATAACAGAGTAAGGGAAAGAGAAAAATTGCACAAGTGATTTTATCCTGGTTCAGATCACTGGGATCCTACGTCCAGTCGCTTATCTCAAACAAGATAAGCCTTTTTCACTAACACAAAACAGTTACAAATATTAGTCACACAGAAAAACAATTTGTAACAGTTTAGAAATACCACCTCTCTTGAAACCACAAGAGACGAACTTACACCTCCTTTGAATCTTCATAAAGGATGACCACCTCCTTCGAATGCTTCACGAAGGATGATTCTCTTCCAGACACTTCCACGGATACACCAAGGATGAACAAGTTATTCCTCTGTCACCGCAGTAGCACTTCAGGACTTTGCAGACAAGAGTTTCCTTAGCTTCAACAATCTCACAGAGTTCTCAAAGATTCAGAGTTCTTTAGCACAAGGGAAGAGTGTCTTTCTGAGATTGAGAGTGAGCCATCTTATAGGCTCAGCCAAATACTCTTCCATTCTTTGAAAACGGGTCATCTAACGCATTTAATCGATTAACACAAGTATTAATCGATTAAAATGAGTACAACGGCTAGTTTTTCAAATCTGAAATCCCCAACGGCTAGTGTTAATCGATTAGTCTCAGGATTAATCGATTAACTAATCGATTATTATTAGCTTTAATCGATTATTACAGGGACACTTGGGTTTTCAGAGCGAGCCTCGTTTTAATCGATTAAAACTGGGTTTAATCGATTAAAACAGATTGTGGACGATTCTCAACAGCATATAAATATAAATTACAAGAATTAGTCCTAATACATTTGTGAGCACTGTTACACCAACTTTGATTATTATAAAAGCTTTATAAAACTACATAGATCTTCAATTTGTCTTGACTGGTGCAACTCTGTTCATAATCAAAACTTCATAGTTGATTTTTGCTAACATTCTCTCCCTTTTTGATGATGATAAAAAATTCTCCTGAGTTTAAAGCTTTTTTAATAATCTGAAACAATCCCAACTCATGAAAGGAGAGATTAATAAGAAATAAGGATTTTAAACTATCTTCTCCCCCTTTTTGATCAGAAGAAAAAAAAAAACACGTGCTCCCCCTAAATAAAAAGAGATAATGCATAGAGGAAAAGGAAATAAACAACAACTTTTTATTAAGGATGCACACAATCATAAAGATAAACAACAAAACAAACAAAGAGGATCACTACAAGAAAAATCACAGTTACATACGGTCAAAATCCGTATATAACCTCCAAAATCCGTATATAAAATGATATTACATACGAATTATATACGGACAAAAATTCGTATATAAAAGAAGCGTAGCTAAGTTATATACGGATATATCCGTATATAATTTACATACGAAAAAATCTGTATATAATTTACATACGGAAAATCCGTATATAAAATCCGTATATAATTATATACGAAAAATCCGTATATAAAATCCGTATATAATTATATACGAAAAATCCGTATATAAAATCTGTATATAATTATATACGGAAAAATCCGTATATAATTATATACGGAAAAATCCGTATATAATTTATGATTTTATAAAAAAAAAATAGGTGATTCTGCATCTGCATTTAATAGTTATGAGTTTCAATAGCTGATAAAAGTCAACATAACTAACAAATTGCCAAAAATCATCTAATATAGATAAACATTTACAACTATTTAATAAAAGATATAATTCACTGAAAACTTTCAACATTTATCAAAAATAAGACATAGGTTTCGAAAACTTATCTTAGCTTATATAAAGTAATAAATGTAATATATATAACAATATATCAATCAAGACTAACATCCCATACAATAAATATATATGCCCTGCATCCACACTATACAAATATATATTAAACAAGATTTTAACCAACTAATACAATAAAATATTTATGTAGCATTTGAATCAACACAACAAACAATTTTCTGCAGCATTTTTATATCCAAACATCAAATAATTTCCTGCAACATTTTTATCAAAACAGCAAAGAATTTTCAGCAGATTTTTTCTTATTTTCTTTTCTTAAGAGTTTTTATCTAAAATATTATGAAAAAGAAGTCAACTAATTAATAATAATTGAATCCAAATTTGCAACAAGATTATACTAAAATCACAAGGTATGGTGCATAATATTTGTTCAAACCTCTTGGTACATTCACACGTTCATACATCCAAATAAAATTAATTTTGCAGCAATCCAGTTAATACTTTTAATATAATATACTAATAATCCCAAAGGAAAAAGTTTATTACAAACCATCTATTATATATATATATATATATATATATATATATATATATATATATATATATATATATATATATATATATATATATATATATATATATATATATATATATTATAATATTTTGCACCCAAAATCTGAAACGAAAACTTATCTTAGCTTGCTATATAATATATAACGTAATAAATGTAATATATATAACAATATATCAATCATGACTAACATCCCATACAATAAATATATATGCCCTGCATCCACACTATACAAATATATATTAAACAAGATTTTAACCAACTAATACAATAAAATATTTATGTAGCATTTGAATCAACACAACAAACAATTTTCTGTAGCATTTTTATATCCAAACATCAAATAATTTCCTGCAACATTTTTATCAAAACAGCAAATAATTTTCTACAGCATTTGAATCAAAACAGTTTTTCAGCAGATTTTTATTCTGAAACAACAACAGTTTATGCAGAACTCTTGAGACAGTATACATAGCAATATCAAGGCACAATACTTACATAAATCAGTCATCAATTACTCCAACCCAGATCAACGTAGCTCATCGGTTTGGTGGGAATCCCCAGTCTAACTAATTCAGTTCAAATATATACACGTTCATACACTCCTTTATTCTTGACATATAACCATCCCATAAAGAAAACTCATTCTAATATTTCATTCCCAAAACAGAGCATACATCATATACTTACTTTTTCAGACTCATACATGTCACTAACTGCAGCCCAAGCAAAGATAACAACACCCATACACATCTATTTCTCAGAATAAATACATTCATACACTTATTTCAGTTATTATCAACAATATTATAAAATTTCCAGAATCCAAAGACACCATTACAATTCATAGAACAACAAGATACAAGATCAAAAGCAATTTAACTCTCCCATACCTTGGCCTTTGTTTTCTTTTCCTATTTTCGTTAGCTCTTGAGACTCTTTTTCTCTCTTTCCTTTATGTGATTCCCACTTCTTCTCCCACTCATTCCCTTCTTAACTCTGCTAATTTCGTTTCTCTTCGGACATAATTGCTTCCTCTTACGTCCCATTGCACAATGGATTCCAGGATTTGATGGCTTCTAGGCGAGGAAGAAGAAATGAGAAGAGAGGATAAGAAAAAGGAAAAGAGGAACCAAACCTAGCACAAAACCTTTTATTGGTTTTCCTACAGAGCAATAGATCATTGCTCTTGAGCAGAAGCCAAGAAAACTTTCCAGAAACCAAACCTATTACAAAAGAATGGTATAATGGTATCATATACCTCTCTGTAGTAATAACACTTTGGACTTCAATACTAATTTAGCAACTTGTGATCACAACCAGAACAATTATGTTTGAGCTTTATCATCTTTTGTTATAGCTTTTCCAACCTGCAATGACAAAGAAAAGTTTAATGAAGTTCAATCCAGTATGAAATTTTGAACAAAAAGGTTAGACCATGGTAGTTATTGAGGGTATTAACTAGTAATCACCATTAACTCTCGGAATACCAGCACAGAAAAGCATCCCTACGGTTCTTTCTGCACAAATAGACTGCCAACACAGAAAAGAAGAAGCAGGGCTCAAAAGAAGTCAAATCTTCAAGTCAAATACCAAATATCATGGCAGTTATAAAATGGTGGCACTAAGTTAAGCAAAAAAGGATTGGAAAAAGAACTCAAATACCAAATGCATGTCAGTCACAAAGTCAATATATATTTTACACAAAGTCAATTTAATGGTGAATAATGGAATAAAAATGTAATATATATACCAAAAGCATTAACTGCACAGGTGTCAACACGATTAGGTGTGACTTCGGTAGCTTCAATTTCAAGCCATTGGCCACTTTCATGCTTTCTTTTCTATAGAGATATAAAATTTTTACAACCATCCCTGAAATTTCATCCTATTCTTTAATTTCACCTTGTTGGTAACGGCATGAGCTACTTCCTCTAAAGAAGATGAAATAAAAAAAATATTCCAGCACCACCCAAACATCCATCACCGTATGTCTCCTTTCCCAGAACATCCCTATTACTAAATGCAAGAAAATTAAATGTGCTCTTCATTCAACTAGAAACCAACGTTGGAAGCATAGCATGTGCAGCAAGAATGCATTTCAATTCCCATTGGCTTAAATCCACTAAAATGCAATACATAGAAATAAGATAATGCATGACACATCATATACCAATTCACGTAACCATTCCAAAGAATAAGCATTTAAAATAATTTAAAAGAAGACCCTTTTAGCTCCTAGATGAATAACGTGGCAGCAACCCTTGATTGGCATATTCTTCCACTTGAAATGCAATTAATCACCGTGCCCTTACTCCATCTATTCTACGTGCAACACCTATTTGCTCCTCATTCCCTAAAGGCAAACGCAATAGCCCTCCTCATTCTAGCACCCCTTCTTTTTTTTTTTCTGAATTGCAAAAAAATCGTGAACACTTAAGGAATCAAAATAATTGGCAGCAAATAAAATAAACTAAAACTACTCCTAAGCTGGAATAAAAAATTTGAAAGTATTCTAAACAAATGAAAGTGTGCTTATCTTCTCTCCATGCTGTACCAACTCAGAAATAAAAGAAATATGCATCATGTAAGCCACTTCTCTTTTCTTCACGTAAATCACCAACCACCCTTCCACTTTTGCTTTCTAAAGTGGATGAATTCTTCTCCACATGGCAGCTGCACCAACTCAAGCCGTGACCCCACTTACTTTCAATGACCGTGCTCTCCTCTTTCATCAAAGAAAGAAAATAATTTGACACCTTGTGCAAGTTCTTTCAACTCAAATAAATCAGCTTTTTCTAAAAGAAACCACAAATCACCGTGAGCAACAATCTAATCACCAAATGAAAATGACAAAAGCTACCAACATGCACACTTCTTCACAGTAAAATAACACTAATATAAAAATAAAAATCTGGTTCAAACATAAAGACAAAAACAAGAACAAGACCATGTGTTCTTCAAAATTCTCCTCGGTTTCAACATAGACAAGAAAACTAAAAACCTTCTGCAACGTCACCATCCATCTAAGAAAGGAGAATGAAATGCTTCTCTTCCACTAATCCCACGACAGCTCCCCTTTTTCCTGGTTGAAATGCTTCCAGCTTGCAAAGAGTAAATGCATCACTTCCAATATCCAGAAAAATTGTGTTCTTTCTTTTCATCAATCAACAATATTCATATCTAGAAAAATGTTACTTGGAGTAAGCCATCTAACACAGAGTACACGACTAACAGAGAAAATAATATGCAAGGAGTAAGCCTTATACCAACTAAGGAAACAAAACGTGAGGCTGGAGTTCTTAGTTCAAAATTAAGAGCCTTACTGTGTAGGGAATTTGGATGCACAAAGGCTGGTAGCCTACATCCAGGAGCTCATTTTCCCACATGGAGGCCTTTGAGTGTGCTTCCAAGTACTTCTCAAGTAAATTAAATGAAACCTACAGCAGAAAAATAAGTTGAAAGGATTAATAAGTTATTCTTTAGGGAAACTCTGAATTTTACATCAACAAGCAACAACACCTTCAGAAAATTAAAGGAAACAAGATGCAATAGTAAACTAATATCTGTTACAGGAAAGTTTTGAAACACTCAAGGTAACATTGCATAACATATGATTGGCTATTCATTAACTATTCAGATGAGATGAAGTTATTTGCAGAAGAAGTTGTTGCCTACCTCTAATTGCCCGAGAGTGGATGATACATTCACAATTCTTGGAGAGTCAGATAATTGCAAGAGGGGCATAAGGGATTCTATAGTTATTTTAGCGCCATAGTAATTTATTTGCAAGCATTCTTCTGCTAATTCATATGTTTGAGTCACTGCCCTTGTTGCTTCCTCATCTGGTATCACCTGAAAACAGTGGCAGCTCAATGACACTTTGAAAATCCTACAATTACACATAACTATTTAAGTCTCTTGCACATTCAAGAAATCTATTGAGTTGTAGTAACAATATGCAGGATAATCTAATCATTAACACTGCAAAAGAAGAGCCAATTCCAAAATCCTTAACTGTTGTTAAAATGCTTTCATAATTCCTTGACTTTGTGTTGGGCTTAACGACAAATGCAAGTTCATGAGATGAGAATTTTCCAAGCCTTTATAAGCTCTACTTCTACCATTTCAATAGTTGACATGGGATGGGATCTAGATTTTCAAATGGTCTAGAAAAGTTGAAGACTTTAGGTCTCTTTTAGACACTGCAACTTTCCATGTCTATTAATTAGATTTCAGAACACGCTTATATTCTTACCCCACGATTCACGATGACTGTAGTGATATAGTCTCTGTCTTCAATTACAACTCCATTGATTCCCGCATTGTTAACCTGCATAGAACAACATTTCATATTGAAACATGCTAAAACAAAAGGTTACCATTTGTAAAGAATTGATTCCCTTCAAGCCATTACAAAAATTTATCCTAATCAAATGATGACTAGATGTAAAAGGAATCTGTCAAATTGATTCAATGAAATCTCTTTTTAACCTCTAGTGCCTCTACTGTCTTAAAAGTATCATTAAAAGTAATGGTTAATGCACACACCAACAGGTTTGAACAATTTTTATACAAACCCAATGAATTCGTTTAACAAATGAGCAAAAAACAGAAGACTTTGGTTGGAGATGAGATTTTCATGAAAAGTTAGAAAGAGAAATAATAAGAAATATTCAAACGTCTTAATGAAACAAACTTGGAAAAATTTGATTTGTTTCCATTTATATATAATAAATTTATTTTATCTCTAATAAATATAAGATCTCAAGCATACTTCTTGATATTAGTGAGTAATATGATAGCAGAAGATAAGAGAGGCACGACAAAACAAGTTTTAGATTATACTGATACCATCTTAAAAACTATAATAAAATAATTTTGTCTTTAAAGTTTTCATTCAGTGAAGCTTAAGCACGGAAGATTTATGAGACAAACTTGAACTTAGAACAAACAAAAGAGAGAAGCATGAAAGTCTGATTTTACCAGAATATCAAGTTTACCAAATTTGGATTTGATAAAAGCTGCAAAAGCAGCTACACTTGCAGCATGAGCCACATCTAGCTGATGAAACAACAGTAGATGAGAAAGACCAGAGGCTTTGAGTGTCTCCAATGCTTGAAGACCCCTCTCTTCATTCATTGCAGTGAGTACCACCTTTATTCCTTCTGAAGCTAACTGCCTTACTATCTCTAATCCAATCCCTTTATTTGCTCCTGTCACCACTGCATACCTGATCAACTCAACCACATCCCAAAGGTCAAAGGGACTCAGAAAATGTATATTTTGAATACAGCAATATAATTGGTATCTCAAACTTGTGAGAGAAAAAGCAAGAATACCTCTCTGTAGCTTCCCCCATCTTCAGTTTCAACTATGAACTGATATGCAGCTTATTACAAACCTGTTATGGTTACCAAGTTGTTATTTATGCATATCTTTGAGCTCTGAATATGAATTCCACAAATTATGGTTTCCTATTGATGAGTCGATATTTTATTGACTTCACTTAGTTTATTGTGCTAGAATTAATCAGGGAATTGTGCTTAAATGTCCGATATTTTCCCGTTTTCACCAATTGTGCTTAATTTGATCGGAAATTCAAATTTTAATTAATTTGAATTATTTGAGCTAATTATTTACATTATTAATTATAGGGAAATTATTGGATAATAATTTGGGACATTTGGAAAAACATTCACACTTAGAAGAACTTGAACTGCATTTATTTATTTATTCTGTGTGTTGATAAATATTTTTCTTGAATTTATAATAGCTAAGGTCCATTGGAAAATTAATTTTGGAAGAGGGGCCCACATTGCAGCACTCACGGTCCAGCTGCTAGCTCCAGGCTGCACACACACTCGGCCCACCACACGCACACTTCATGTGTCCAACAAATTAGGTGGTGCGTGGAAAAAAGAAAGAGCACACGTTCACGCTCATTTTCTCGGCCCAACCCTTGTGCATTCCAGCAACCAGCTAGGAGAGGGGGTGCACACGGAGACTTACAAGGCGCTACACACATCCACGTCCAGCTTGGAGGGAATGGAGGGAAGCGGTCCAGCAACATCTAGCAACACGGCAGCACTTCACACGCCCATAGCCCCCACGGTCCAGCAAGCAGAAAGGGTGTGGCATCCAGCAAGAAGCAGCAACGTGAACCAGGTCCAGATGCCACAGCAGTTTGGAAGGAGGGCAACACACGGCCCTTGAGTAGACACACGTCCTGGAGGTTTAAGGAGAGCCGCCACTTGCCATTTTACAGGACTCTCTCGGTCTTTGGTTTTTAGGCTTTTGGTTTTTGAACTTTTCTTTGGTTGGAACATTGTTTTTGAAAGAGAATGGAAGGTTATGGCTAATGATACGTTGGTGGAGGAAGCGGGATTGATTTTGCTGAAACGGTGCACTCAAGCGTCCAAGATTTTTTGAAGCACGGCTGGAAAGAAAAAGCACACGGTGATGAATTGTTTTTTGAATCTTTGCTTTCACTTTGAAGAAAGGGGAGTTGGCACATCAGGAGGGAGTAGCCCCCGAAAGGGTTTTCTTTTATTGTATTGATGTTTGGATGAGAATGAATTTTATATTCCAATTGTTGAAATACCAAAAGCATTAAATGTGCCACCGGTTGAAGTTGTTTGCTATGAATCATCATTCACGTTTTTTTATGTTCATCATTAATTTTCATGTGTCCTTTTTCCTATACTTTTCACGTGATGAGGTGTCTTGAAAAAAGACATACTTAGCACTTCATTTATTAGGCATTTCATTTACTAGATTTAGGATGCACTTTTTTTATTAGCTTTAGGATGCATTTTTTTTTTCTTTCCTTGAGAAATGCACGCACGGTGTTTTTCTTTCTTTCTTTAAGTAAAGCATGGTGATTCGTAGGAGATGTTACACTAGCGTGAGAAATCCAAGTTTATTTCATTTTGCTGAATTTAATCTTTGCCTTTTCATTTGGTTCCATTTGGTTTCATACACTTCTTTTGGTTGAAGTTTCAATTCATCAATGTCACATCCAGGGGAGAAAAATTCATTTTTGGCATTTGCTTTCTTTTGGAAAAGTGAACGTTGTTTTATTGTATGTGAAAGTAAGGTTTTAATTTTCATTGAACGGGGCTGGAATGATTAGCACGTTGCTGCACCAAATTGGTTGAGAATGAAGAGGTGATTTGATGGGATAGATGACAACATTGTGTATTTAATGTTTTAGTTTAATCGTGCATTTTTATAGTTTGAATTGTGGTTGGATATTTAGTGTTCAGTTTAATGTTTTCATGCACTTTAATGCTTTCAATTCTGGTTACGATTTTATTTAACTTTCAGTTTAATTTAATTTAATTGCATTCACAAACTTTTTCAAAACCCCCCACTACGTGTTTGACCTAAGACTCGAACCACATTTGGTCCTTGAGAGACGACCTAGGAGTCACTTCCTAGTACTGTACTGCATTCTTTCATGCACAACTTTTGTGGGAGGTGCGACCCCTCTCATCAAAATGGCGCCGTTGCCGGGGACCAATGGTTCAGTCTTAGGTCTTTTTGTTGTGTTAGTGTGTGTTGTGTTTTGTCTTGTGTTGTGATGTGATGTGATGTGATGTTCTGTTTTGTGTGTGCGTGTTGCATGTATAAATGTGTTGTGTTTTATTTGTTTTGTGATTTTTAGTATTCTTCTTTTTCCATGTCTACCTATTTTGATTTTGTGAATACTGCTTATTTTGGTAGTGCCTCTGATCATGATTCTCGTTCTGCATGTTACTCTGATTGTAATTCTGCTGATTTTTATGCTGAGAATAATGTGGCTCATCCTCAAATTTCTGAGAGCTCTCTTTGGGAGCCGGTTCCACCTAATGAGGATGGTGATCATTTAGTTCTCACCACTGGACTGATGAATTTGTTGCCCAAGTTTTATGGTCTTGCAGGTGAATGCCCACATGAACATTTGGATAGGTTTTATCGAATTTGCTCTTTAATGAAACTTCCAAATGTCCCGGACGATCTAGTTTTCTTAAGGGCATTCCCGCACTCATTAGAAAGAGCACCAAAAGATTGGAAAGACTCTCTTCCTCCAGGATCCATTACCAAATGGGAAGATCTTGAGCATAAATTTCTGAGTAAATTCTCCCATGTGCAAGATGGATACGACAACGGTCTTGGATGGAATGACCCTACCTTGGGATGGTACAATGCTCCACAACATCAATATCAAGAACCACCATTCCAGAGTACTTTCATGCCTCCACCAGTCCAGCAATATCAGAGTCAGCAATATGATGCTTCTGCCGAAACAGCTCCTCAGCCTTCTATTTCTGAGCCTACATTGCAGGAGTTGTTAGAGCAGTTGACCATGCAGAACCTGCAGTTTCAGCAAGAGACCAGAGCGTCCATTCAGAGCTTGAATGACCAGATAGGGCAGATGGCTACTCAACTCAATCAGGAACAGTCTCAAGATTTAGAGGAATCACCATTTCAGACTGTTCTGATTCCTGATGATGTTAGTGTCATCCACATAGAAGATGGGGAGCAGAGTTATGAGCTTACTACTGCGACACATACTTTCCCACCTTCAGATGTCTCTACTCTTGCACATGCGGAGACTTATGAAGATTTTGAGGACCAGGCAGGTATAAGCAACAATTTTGAGCCAGGTAGACCATTTTCATCCTCCACCACTATTCCAATCTTTAGGGAAGTGGAGGTAAACATACCTCAAATTGATTATTCTGTTGATGATTGTGCTATGCATGATTATGATATTGATAGGTGTGTTGATGATTATATTGTTGATGAGTCTGTTCTTAATTGTCCTTCTCTGCATGATGAGAACCACTTTTTGCTATCACATCCAAATGTTTATTCTCCATGCACTGAACATGAATCTGAGTCTGTTGTTGATATTGCTTTTGAATTTGAAATTGATTCATGTTCTGAGAGTATATCTGTTGTTCAGCCTGTTACACTGGGATTGGGTGTTATACCCCTGCATGTCATTTCTTTGGAGACACATCGCACTAACCATGTTGCAGGAGGTACACATGAATTTGACCAACATGCACCCACAGTGGAAGGAAAATGTGCTTACATACACACTAGTTTCAACATCAATAGGCACCAGCTGAACCCGCTCATCAACAATCACTTCTTCTTAGATCCAGCTGTGGAAGACATTTCCCTGCTTGATCAAATATGGAGGATGAAGCAATTTTTCCTCAAAACCTCCGTGCTGGATACTATGGCGGAAAACATCTCCCTGAAAGTCCAAAATTGGAAACTGCCACCATGATCAGGGGAGTTTCCTTTCTCTCTTCTCCCCCTTTCCCTACTTTTATTGCACTTGTCCATGATCTGTTGACTGTTATGATTTCTGATCTTATGCTTATGACACATTGAGGACACTGTGTAGTTTAAGTGTGGTCTATTGGGGGAGATTCTGATTTTTCTTTGTTAGTTTTTGTTTTCTTGGTTAAATTTTTTCTTTTCTAGGTAGCTTTTGTTTTGTCGTGTGTACAGTTTTACATGATTCTCTTCATTTCTGGACTTTGTTTGGGTTGTAAACTTATCATTTCCTTCACTTGATTGATACTTATTTGTTTGGATTCCTTGCTTTTCTTTGCTTGGAAGATGATCATGATATTTGAGAGTTGAATTGATTGTGACACAAATGCCCTGTGTGAGAATTGAGCCACTTGATGTTCTTTCTTGTGTGTGATATGTCTCTTGATTGCTTGCGCATATGCCTTGGCTTGACTCTTGTTGATAATTCTTGATTGATATGCATGTTTGGAAGTGATAAAGGCAGTTTTGTTTTTGAACCTCTCTAGCCAAATAAGCTTACCTTGCTCTGATTCTTTGAAAACCCTTTTTGAGCCTATACTTTCCTCATTTCTTTGTTTTGAAGCTCATACACTGGCCCTAAGTGAAAAACCATGATTACCTTAACCTTAGGGAATTTTGGAGCTTTGGAAGTGTTTTGGGAACAAGTGTGGTCTTCTTGGGGATTCATATGAATTGGCTAGTTGGTTCCTCTTCTTGTTTTGTTTTTTGGAAATATGATTTATATTTTGTCTCTAACAGTTCTGTGCTAAAGAGAGAAAAGAAAAGAGACAGAATGAAAAAAAAATTAAAAAAAAATAAATAAAAAAAAGTGTGAATAATGGAGTCAAGAAGAGGATGAAATTAGAGGTTGTGGGTGTGTTTGAATGTGTTTACACTTGTTCCCCATTGCTCCTCTATTTCTTTTGGTTTGTAACTTCTCATCCATATTTATCCTCCCTTGTCCTTGGCCCCATTACACCCATAAAAGACCTTTTGATTTGAACATGCATATGTTTTGAGTGTTGATATTAGAGGTTTGCCAAGTCTGTTGTTGTTTGCTTTCTTGAGTGCATTGAGTTGAAATTCTTTACCTTATACACTTGAGAGATACGGTGATAGTGCATCTGTGAGGTTCTGTTGCTTTTGATTCACCTCTTGAGCTGATTGATCATTTTGCCATGTCTTGAATTGCTTGGATGATTTCATGAGTATCTGCTCTCTCTTATTGATTCTGTGTTGGATATTGTCTACTTCCTTTCTTGGTCCAGATTCCTTGAGAACTGTGTAATTCTGTTTCTTTCCTTGTTCGTCTTTATTTTCCGTGTGCCAAGTTTGTGTCATTTCCCTGATGTCCTCTGAACTATTCCTTGATTTGCGTCTTGATTTTGCCCAGGAGTGCAAAAGACTAAGTGTGGTCTATTTTGATGAGTCGATATTTTACTGACTTCACTTAGTTTATTGTGCTAGAATTAATCAGGGAATTGTGCTTAAATGTCCGATATTTTCCCGTTTTCACCAATTGTGCTTAATTTGATCGGAAATTCAAATTTTAATTAATTTGAATTATTTGAGCTAATTATTTGCATTATTAATTATAGGGAAATTATTGGATAATAATTTGGGACATTTGGAAAAACATTCACACTTAGAAGAACTTGCACTGCATTTATTTATTTATTCTGTGTGTTGATAAATATTTTTCTTGAATTTGTAATAGCTAAGGTCCATTGGAAAATTAATTTTGGAAGAGGGGCCCACATTGCAGCACTCACGGTCCAGCTGCTAGCTCCAGGCTGCACACACACTCGGCCCACCACACGCACACTTCATGTGTCCAGCAAATTAGGTGGTGCGTGGAAAAAAGAAAGAGCACACGTTCACGCTCATTTTCTCGGCCCAACCCTTGTGCATTCCAGCAACCAGCTAGGAGAGGGGGTGCACACGGAGACTTACAAGGCGCTACACACATCCACGTCCAGCTTGGAGGGAATGGAGGGAAGCGGTCCAGCAACATCTAGCAACACGGCAGCACTTCACACGCCCATAGCCCCCACGGTCCAGCAAGCAGAAAGGGTGTGGCATCCAGCAAGGGGCAGCCACGTTTGCAGCAGCGGGGAGTGGTCCAGCGAAATTGGGGGGTGCATTCAAGAAGCTCTAGCCGCCACACTCTTTTGTTGAGTTTTCTTAGCCCTTAGTTGGAGACATGGGATGAATGGGAGGGCAGCAGCACATGGAGACGGGAGAATGAAGGTGCAGTAGCGCACGGTGTAGGCACGGTCTGGGGGTCTCTCTGGGGTTTCTACTCTAGCAGCACGGGGTGGAATGGTGTGCACGGTGATTGCTGGGGAAGTGTGTGCTCCAATCGCCTCCTAGGGAGAAGTTCATTTATTTGGCAAAGAGAAATGCTGCACGGAAATTCAAGGGAAGAGATTCATATATTTTATTTCATTTCTTTAGTGAAACACATGTTTTACGGCTAATTTCTTTTCCTCGTTCAAGTAGGAAGCTTGCATTCATTTCTTTACTTTAGGAAAAGCTCATATCCATCACGCTGCCAGCAGTGCATTCAGGTTGCTCCAGTAGATTTTTCTATTCCTTCTTTTATTTAAACTTGAACCATGAAGTAACTTTTATATTCTAATATTACTGGATGCGTCATTTAAGAAGCTACTCATTTTACATTGTTTTTTTTTTACGACACACACAATTTCTTTGAATGTCACATGTAAACAATTTCTTTTTCACAATTAAGTCCAGTAATTGAAGTGATAATTAATTGTTAATGTGCACAAGGAGATTTAGAGAAGTTCTCAATTCTAGGACACATGTTGTTAAGTTTTTATTCATGAAGTGTTAAATTCAATTGCGAAGTTTCTTTGAGTTTCAATTGGAGAAATAGGAAGAGCGTTTTTAGTTAGTTGATTCCCGTAATGGATATGCGTTAGTGGATGATTATAATGTGCATTTTATTTTTAGCCAAGTGTTTCTTTATTATCTGTTAACAATTGAATTATTTCACACATCTTGTTTTAGGACCATTCAGTTCATTGTTTTCGTTCAATATGTTGTCTATTTTGTTCGGATTCTTTATCTTCCTGCATTTCCAATTTCCTTATTTGTTTTAGAGACTATTCGGTCGCAATGTAGAACCGTTCGGTTATCTATAGGACCGTTCGGTTATCTATAGGACCGTTCAGTCTTCGTGCTTGTTCCTTTATTTTAGTGTTTTCAATTATGTTTGGTTGTATTTAATTTCCAGTTTTAATTTAGTTTATTTCGAATCACAAAAACTCTTCACAAAACCCCCCACTACGTGTTTAGATCTGAGACTGAACCCAATTTGGTCCTTGAGAGACGACCTAGGAGTCATGTCCTAGCACTGTACTGCATTCTTTTATGCACAACTTTTGTGGGAGGTGCGACCCTCTCATCACCTATTCATTACTAAGAATACCAATGCTCAAGCCGGCATGTCTGTAACTACAATCTTCTACAGTGCCTGTCGATTATGTCTTGCTTCTTTCTGTGCCAAATGAAAAGGACAAAAAACTTGAAAATAGATTTCATAGAAAAAGAATAAAATATTTACTATTCTTTCTGTTATCGTTCTTTTTCTTATTAGTCAGTTTCAATCACCACAAGTGTTATTTAAATAATTATTAATAAGTTTCTTTTTAATTTCTCAACCAGTAACAGCAGTATCATTCAAAGCCGGAATTATCCAAACAAAAAACAAAAACAAATTAAAAAGCCGAGAGACGACTATGAAGAAGATGAACACGCAAACTAACCTTTTGCAGTTTGGCTCTACTCTCGTGACCAATCCTCGATCTAGGAGCTTTGGAGGCCATTGCGAAAATCAAAACGCAAGCACGAAAAGTATCTGTTTTTTAGTGCAACAAAAGCTTTAAATCTTGGGTGATTAACAAGAGGAAATAAATGTAGAAAAAAGAAATTCGTGCAAAATAGCTTTGCGGGGAAGAAATAGAACCTTATCACGCGAGGAATTGCATAAATCGAAAATGGATGAGAGAAAAAGAGGATTAGGGTTTTTGCAATTCAAAAATTTAGCTCAATGAGAATTAAACATTACTTACCAATTAACCATGGTACCAAGGCTGCACAATGATGGTTCGAATGAGGGAAAATTAGGGTTTCAATGCGCGACCTACGAAAGCTCAACGAAAGAGAACCGAGGCTCCACAGAAGGGGAAGGAGGGCTGGACGAGAGAGAACCACGACCAGAACACTGATTTAGGAAGGGTTGAAGTGAAAGAGAAAGAAGAATAGGTTTGGTGGTGGGAGTGCCTCTTCCAAACAAGAAATGGTTGCAGCGCGAGTGAGAAAAAAAAGAAAGGGTTGACGACTTAAAATAACTTAATTTTATTTATTTATTAATTAATTATAAATCCGTATATAAAATCCGTATATAATAAATCCGTATATAATATCTGTATATAACGAATCCGTATATAATATCCGTATGTAACATTTTTATTATATACGGAGTCAAATCCGTATATAATAATCAGTATATAAAATGCAATTTTCTTGTAGTGGATCTAGAATTCATCACTTTCGTCTCTAATAAAGTGCTACTGTAATCCTGAAATCCTAGTGTCTAGATTCCTGAGATGAGTACAAATTTCTTCATGGCGGGTGTTTTGAATGTTCATCATCTCATTTTGAAGGCGAGTCATCTCAGTCATTTGTCTAGAGAGACTTTCTAGACTATATTCCTCATGCACTTGAGATGGGCCAGCAACATGTGTGGGGTCATGCATGGGGATATCCGCAGCTTCGTCTTCATTGCCTTGTACATCAATGGCATCCTCAGGGTGGATGTAGGAGAGTCCTTGTTTGATAAAACCCATTTGCCTCAGGGAGTTATCTCCAACCTTATGACCCGGAAGGACAGTCTCATGATGTTCATTTATGACATCTACTCCTTTGAACACACAAATTTGGGAAACAAGAAGAGGATATGGAAGAGGTGCA
Source organism: Vigna nakashimae (assembly GCA_034642375.1). NCBI lineage: Eukaryota > Viridiplantae > Streptophyta > Magnoliopsida > Fabales > Fabaceae > Vigna > Vigna nakashimae. The sequence continues at coordinate 11,495,112 of CM067767.1, forward strand.
GCATCTAACCTTTTGGCCTTGAACATTATTGTCTGAATCAGGTGAGGCCAATTTAGTGGAATGCTCTGAAGTATACCGTACATAATGATGAGATCAGTCTCAGAGCATTGCGCATGATTTAATCCTCTAGGGCACAAAATCCACACAATAAGGTAGTGCAAGAGGTGTTCTTCCATCTTGAGTCCACCAGTAAGGAAGAGACGAGCATTGTGCTGTCGAGGATTGCGGAGAAAGGACTGGTACACCGCTATCGTATTGAATTGAGCAAAGTCATCTGGAATAGTTTGAGAATATTCTAAAACAGGGACCTTTGCTACATTTGTCCAAATGTCATTGTCCAAGACAATGTCCACACCTTTTACTCTTGTTTGGAAAACCCCATCCCGGATCTTTAAATTAAAATAGAAAGTGCGAACAAGATCCGGATAGTACCTTCCACGAAGTTCCATTAGGTGTTGAACTCCTTGTTCAATGATGAGATTTGGAAAGGAGAAGTTGTAGGATGTATACCAAGAGAGATCAATGAACTTTTGTTTGATGAGCTTCCTTTCCTTCCAAAATCGTGAGAATGATTGTTGATCTTGTTCATCAAAAAGCCACCCTTCTATGGTAGCATCTCTTCTTTGAACAGCATTCTCCGAAACTCCACTTGTTCTTCTTCTCCTTCTTCTTAATGGTTCAGCCATTGAGATGGATGGAAAACAGAGATTTAGGTGAAAGAAGGGAGAAAGCAAGAGAGAGATGCTTAAGATTGGTTCAAGTATTGAAAGTGAAGACCAAGTGGTGTTTAAATAGGCTCAAAAATGCATCCCAACGGTTAGATTTGGAGATTTTGGCCGTTAATAGTCGTTGGCAACGACTAGATTTGAAAACCTTTTTAAAAAAACCGTCTGGAGCGCATTTAATCAATTAAATGAAGTTTTAATCGATTAAATAATCGATTAATACTTGGATTAATCGATTAATCTAGTCGTAAATATGTAGGTAGCGTTTTTAATCGATTTACACACAGATTAAATACGTTGAGCAACGAAAAATGCAATATTAATTCCAAGAATGCCTATTTTACTATTTCTAATATTCCAAGATCTCTTCTAAGCTCAATAAATCTATCCTTAAGCAATGCTTTGGTGAAAATGTCCGCTAATTGATGCTTAGAATCTATGAATTCCATTTCACAATCGCCTTTTTGGACATGGTCTCTAATGAAGTGATGCCTAATTTCTATATGCTTGGTTCTAGAATGCATGATAGGATTTTTGGTGAGTTTTATAGCACTAGTGTTATCACACTTAAGCGGAATATGATCTAAATGAATATCATAGTCTTCTAATTGTTGTTTCATCCATAAGATTTGTGCACAACAACTACCCGCAGCAATGTATTCAGCTTCAGTGGTTGATAAGGCTACACAGGCTTGTTTCTTCGAGTGCCAAGAGACTAAGGAACTACCTAAAAAGTGACAGGTTCCACTAGTGCTTTTCCTATCTATTTTACAGCCTCCATAATCAGCATCAGAAAATCCTACAAGACTAGGCTCAGCGCCTGAAGGATACCATAAACCAAAGGATATTGTCCCCTTAAGGTATTTAAAAATGTGTTTTACTGCAGTAAGATGAGACTCTCTAGGGCTTGACTGAAACCTAGCACACACACATAAACTTTGCATGATGTCAGGTCTACTAGCAGTGAGATATAATAAAGAGCCAATCATACCTCTGTATTTGGTCTGAATTACCTCTTTACCTGTCTTATCTTTGTCTAAGTAGCAGGATGTTCCCATGGGAGTTGATGCTTCTTTAGCATTGTCCATCTCAAATTTTTTTAGGATTTCCCTGCAATACTTGGTTTGAGATATAAAGGTTCCTTCCTCCATTTGTTTGATTTGAAGTCCGAGGAAGAAAGTAAGTTCTCCCATCATTGACATCTCAAATTCTCCCTGCATGGACTTAGCAAAATTCTCGCAAAGAGTTGCATTAGATGAACCAAAAATAATATCATCTACGTATACTTGAACAATTAGAAAATGTTTTCCATTCTTTTTAATGAATAAAGTTGAATCAATTTTTCCTCTGTTGAAACCATTTTCTACAAGAAAATTGCTCAGACGTTCATACCAAGATCTAGGTGCTTGTTTTAAACCATATAGTGCTTTCTTTAATTTGTAGATGTGATTCGGGTTTTTAAAATCCTCAAAACCAGGTGGTTGTTCAACAAATACATCTTCTTTGATATAACCGTTTAGAAAAGCACTTTTAACATCCATTTGAAATAATTTAAATTTCATTATAGATGCATAAGCAAGAAGTAGGCGTATTGCCTCTAACCTGGCAACTGGAGCGTATGTCTCATCATAATCTATACCTTCTTCTTGACTATATCCTTTTGCCACAAGCCTAGCTTTATTCTTGGTGATGTTTCCTTCTTCATCCAGTTTGTTTCTGAACACCCAATTTGTTCCAATTACTTGATGAGTGTCTTTTCTGGGAATTAATTCCCACACTTGATTTCTTTCAAACTGGTTGAGTTCTTCTTGCATTGCGATACACCATTTTTCATCTTGAAGGGCTTCTTTAATAATTTTTGGTTCAATCTGTGACACAAAAGCAACATTCATACAATAATTTGCAGTATTACTTCTTGTGTTTACCCCTTGTGTGATATCGCCAATTATGTTGTCCAAAGATAATCCTCTAGGTTGTTGCCATATTTTATTTAAATCTTCATCTTGAGGATTGTCATGATTCTTCTCTTCATTTGTCTCCTTTGATGAATCTTTACTTGTTCCTGCATCAAATTCTTCTGACTCAAGAGATTTTGCCTCAAGGTCCATAATTTCATCAAAAGTAACATGTATGGATTCCTTTATTGTGAACGTTTTTCTATTAAAAATTCTATATGCTTTGCTTGTTAAAGAATATCCAAGAAAAATTCCTTCATCAGCTTTTGAATCAAATTTTCCCAAATTTAGATTTCCATTGTTTAAAACATAGCATTTGCATCCAAAGATTTTTAAATGGGAAACATTTGGTTTTCTATTTTTGAAAAGCTCGTAAGGAGTACGTTTTAAAATAGGTCGAATTATCATTCTATTTAAAACATAGCAAGCAGTACTCACAGCATCAGCCCAAAATTGTTTAGGAACATTATTTTCATTTAACATAGTACGAGAAAGTTCCTCTAAGGATCTATTCTTTCTTTCTACGACTCCATTCTGTTGGGGAGTTCTAGGTGAAGAAAAGTTATGAGAAATACCATGTTCTTCACAAAAATTTTCAAATAATTCATTTTGAAATTCACCACCATGGTCACTTCTAATAGCTTTTATTCTTAGATCCTTTTCATTTTGAATTAAAACAGCAAACTTTTTAAATTCTTTAAAAGCTTCACTTTTAAGAGTGAGAAACAGGGTCCAAGTATATCTTGAAAAATCATCAACAATAACCAAAGCATAATAGTTTCCACCAAAACTTTTTATCCTTGAAGGACCAAATAAATCCATATGTAAAAGTTCCAAAGATTTTAAAGTAGAAACAACATTTTTTGAATGAAAGGAATGTTTAACTTGTTTACCCTTTTGACATGCATCACACAATTTATCTTTTACAAACTTTAATTTTGGTAAACCAATTACTGGATCTCTAGATATGAGTTTGTTAAGTTGTTGCATATGTATATGAGCAACACGCCTGTGCCATAACCATGGGTTTTCCTCTTTAACAACTAAACATGAAATATTTTTATTTGATGCGTTTTCTAAATCAATTAAATAAATATTATTATGTCTAACTCCTTTTAATGCAATTTCAGAAGAATCATTCTTAAAAATAGTGCAAGAATTCTTCTCAAAGGTTACCTTGAATCCTTTGTCGCACAGTTGACTTATGCTAATTAAGTTATGCCTCAGTCCTTCTACATATAGCACGTCTTTGATCATCAATGTGTCTTTGCTTCCTATATCCCCTTTTCCAAGAATTCTTCCTTTGTTGTTGTCACCATAGGTAACAAAGCCTTGTTCCTTTTCTTTAAAGTTTGTGAACTTCGTCTTGTCTCCTGTCATGTGTTTTGAGCAACCACTATCGAGACACCACATGACTTTTCTTGATTTCTGTAATACCTGCAAAAGAAAGGAACAAACAAGCTATTTTAGGTACCCAACTTCTTTGTATGGGTCCTTTTGGGTTAGATTCAAATTATTTAGCAACCCAAACATATCTTCCACTACAAACACTAAAACGTTTAATTCTACATTTGTTTGAGGTATGGCCTTTTCTCATGCAGTAAAAGCAGGATACAACATTTGTGTTTCTGTTAATCGTTCCTTTTTCTACCCATGCTTTGCGGATTTTATATTTATTTTTAGGAACAAATTTCTGAGTAGCTTTATTTTCAGAGATTTTATTACATTCTCCAATAGTTGTATTTTCAGAAAAATATTTGAATTTTATGCAAGATTCACATTCATTATTAGCAATATATTTTTCTTTTTCGTAATATAAAACTTTACTTTTCAAATTTCTGATTTCTTCTGCTTGATATAAAATTTATTTTTCAAACTTCTGTTTTCTTCAGATGAATTTGTAAATTCAGTTTTCAAAGCATCATTTATTTTAGTGAGATTTTCAGAAGTAAACTTCAAATTTTTATTTTCTTCAAGAAGGTTGTCAAATTCAGATTTTAAATTTTTAAAATCCTTTTTCAGCTTTTTATGAGAAATATTTAATTTTTCAGATTCAATTAACAATGCAGCATATGTTTCATGCAATTCATCTTCATCAACGTGACTATCATTATCAGAATAATGTGAATTACTTACTTGGCTGACATTATCATCATCTGCCATCAAACAGATGTTTGCTTCTTCATCTGAATCGCTTGAATCTGAAATGGACTCATTGTCGTCTTCCCATGCAATGTATGCCTTCTTTTTCTTGAAGAATCTTTTCTCCTTTTTGTCTTCACCTTTCTTTTGATTTGGGCAATCTGCTTTTAGATGCCCCTTTTCTCCACATCCGTAGCATCGGTAATTTGAGGAAGATGCTTGATTATCTTTCTTTTCGTATCTAAATCTTCCTTTACCTTTAGACTTCATGAACCTGTTTAATCTTTTGATCACAAGGCTTAAATTTTCCTCTTCGTCTGAGTCTTCATCTTCCGATTTACCTTTGCTTCTTTCAACCTCTGACTTTAATGCCAAACTCTTCTTGTTGTTTTTGGCTTTTGCTTCTTCTTCATCAAGTCTTCCAAGATCTAGTTCATGTTCCCTCAACTTTCCAAAGAGTGCCGCCATAGTCATGGTGTTGAGGTTTTGTGACTCCAAGATTGCAGTCACCTTTGGTTGCCACGACCTATCTAAAGACTTCAAGATTTTAATGTTAAGTTCATCAGTATCAAATGACTTACCCAGTCCAATGAGATGATTGACAATGTTGGTGAAGCGTTTTTGAACGTCTGAAATTGTTTCTCCTTGCTTCATCTGGAACATTTCATACTCTTGGATTAGGGAGTTCTTCCTTGCCCTCTTTACATCATCTGTTCCTTCATGCGTCACTCTGAGTACGTCCCACATTTCTTGAGCAGTTTTGCAGACAGAAACTCTGTAGAACTCATCAACAGTTAATGCTGATGCAATGATATTCCGGGCTTTTACGTCATTCTGAAATCTTTTCTTTTCTTTCAATGGTCCATTGACCACGGGGCTTTGGTTCCTGTATATTGTTAGTAGGAACAGAAGAACCAAACGCAATAACATCCCAAATTTCACAATCAATAGATTCAATAAATATTTGCATTCTTACCTTCCAGAATGCATAGTTCTCACCTGTGAATAGTGGGGGTCTATTGATTGATGCACCCTCTGCAAAGGTTTGATGTGATCCTGCCATTTGAATGACTATCAAAGCAAGCTCTGATGCCAATTGTTAGAATCGCTGCAACGGAATTATAAGCGTGGAACAAACCAAGAGGGGGGGGGGGTGAATTGGTTATATGCTTTTATTTTTCCTTTTGATGTTTTTATCTTAATTATTCTTACTGAGCAGATAATTAAATATAAATAACAGAGTAAGGGAAAGAGAAAAATTGCACAGGTGATTTTATCCTGGTTCAGATCACTGGGATCCTACGTCCAGTCGCTTATCTCAAACAAGATAAGCTTTTTTCACTAACACAAAACAGTTACAAATATTAGTCACACAGAAAAACAATTTGTAACAGTTTAGAAATACCACCTCTCTTGAAACCACAAGAGACGAACTTACACCTCCTTTGAATCTTCACAAAGGATGACCACCTCCTTCGAATGCTTCACGAAGGATGATTCTCTTCCACACACTTCCCCGGATACACCAAGGATGAACAAGCTATTGCTCGGTCACCGCAGTAGCACTTCAGGACTTTGCAGACAAGAGTTTCCTTAGCTTCAACAATCTCACAAAGTTCTCAAAGAGTTCAGAGTTCTTTAGCACAAGGGAAGAGTGTCTTTCTGAGATTGAGAGTGAGCCATCTTATAGGCTCAGCCAAATACTCTTCCATTCTTCGAAAACGGGCCATCTAACGCATTTAATCGATTAACACAAGTATTAATCGATTAAAATGAGTTCAACGGCTAGGTTTTCAAATCTGAAATCCCCAACGGGTAGTGTTAATCGATTATTCTCAGGATTAATCGATTAACTAATCGATTATTATTAGCTTTAATCGATTATTACAGGGGCACTTGGGTTTTCAGAGCCAGCCTAGTTTTAATCGATTAAAACTGGGTTTAATCGATTAAAACAGATTGTGGACGATTCTCAACAGCATATAAATATAAATTACAAGAATCAGTCCTAATACATTTGTGAGCACTGTTACACCAACTTTGATTACTATAAAAGCTTTATAAAAATACATAGATCTTCAATTTGTCTTGACTGGTGCAACTCTGTTCATCATCAAAACTTCATAGTTGATTTTTGCTAATAGTTGGGACATTAAGTTCGTGGATTTATTATTTATTTTCTATTATTTAAAAGCTTTCAGACTTAGTATTTTTATGTAAGAGTGATATTCTGAGATTTTCAGACGACGTTTATAGTTATGTTTTGCTTCCACATTTTTAATGGAATAAAGTTTGATTATCCTAAATGAATGTTTTATGGAAATGTTTTGAAAATAAAAATAAAACATTCATTTAGGATAATCAAACTTTATTCGATTAAAAATGCGAAAACAAAACAAAATTATAAATGTTGTCAAAAAATCTCATAATATCACTTTTACATAAAAATTCCAAGTCTGAAAACTTTTAAATAAAAGAAAATAAATAATAAATCTTCGAACTTAATATTCCACCTATGGTTAATTACTCAAATCTTGTCTTATATGCAAGACCATCTACTCCCGTACAAATACAATAATCGTAGGTAAAAACCACAACCACAACATGCAAGAGTGAGCAACCAGAAATATCATAATACACAATATACAATAATCATTTTAAATACATAATAATATAATCATATTTAATCACAACATTAACATCACACTCAAACCATTCATAAACTAATGTTGTTTCTTTCTACTGTGTTGTCATAATATATTCTCACTAACCGGGTTGTCATAACCCGTTCTCACTAACAGGAGATCCAACCCTCTCAAGTCCTCGTGCAGGAGGAAGCGTGACATTCAAATCTCTATTTCTACTTGAGACCATACATCTTTAACGTAGCGCAGTACAAAAAGCTCACACATGACCAACCACATTACAACATAGTTTCATCTTCATAACACAATTCCATACATATTTTCAATAACATGCTTACCAATCACAATACTTATAACACAATATCAATACATTTCATACTTAATCTCCATGATAGACATTAACTCATCCAACTAACGATCGGTCTCCAACGTTCACAAAGTGTTCGGTCTTGTTCATATGTATTTGGTTATTTTGTTCGGCTTATATTTATTCCAATGTGTTATGGTAATTAATTGTTCCAATTGCTTTGATGGCTGATGTATGCATTATCATAATGGTGTCAAATTGAAAGTATGGTATGATGTATCAACTGGTATGAAAGAGAATTCCGAGGAGGAATGTCTCGGTGATTGGTTATCAAGGTTGTGGTAAAGTATGAATATGGACAATAAAATTCATGGTGTTCATCCTAACATTCTAATGATCACCAAGTCTCAAAGTAGAGATGGGTAAGTCATGTCGTGAGAATAGTAAGAGGTCCTAGTATAAGGGGGAACACCTTAGGTGAGGGATAACGGGCTAACCTCGTGCGACAGCTGATGGGTTTCCAGTTACTACACTCACGAGTACACGAACGACCAAAGCTACATATTCATACAGTCCGGATGGCCAAGTCAAGTAGTCGATCTTTGCCTGAATTAATGTGTTCGGTTCTTGCCTGCTTTAGTAGTCGGTCATTGCATGATGTAAATGTTTGGCTATTATATGTTTATGTAATTGTTTTATTTGTAGGATTAATATGATTAATTAAATTACATTAACTTACCCTTCTTTTTTGTTTTGTTATGTTTGTCCGATCGGTACTCTTTATTTCCAATCATCACCTGGTGGGTGTGAGTAGAGGGAGACGAGTGTTTGTTGGAGGAAGTGCTGGACAGTGAGGACCCAGTGGTGTAGTCTATGACCATTTGGTCATATAGATATAGTATGTATAGATCGTTCGGTCATGTATATAGTTTTGCAGTTAAGGTAGACTGTTGTAAAGTTTAAATTTATAATTATTTTGTTGATAATTGTAAGTTAACTTTATTTCTAGAAACTGTTCTACAATATTATGATGCGATGATTCTTAGACATATAGTTTTGACTATATTTTTGAGATGTTATACTCTGTGCCTTGGGATCCTGACCTTGATTTTCCCTTATGCTTGGGATTTTTTGAATGGAAAATGTCTTTTTAAAAAAAAATTGATAATTTTTTTACAACAACCTAGTAGTTTATGATTGGTCCATTTTAAATATACGAACTAATAAAATAATGACACATAATTTATTATTAAAAATTGTTAAAAAAAGTTGTTTTTCTTTATATTTATATTTATTTTTTTTGGCTAAAAGGGAGAGAAAGTTGTTGTGAAAGGTTGCAATATTATTTAGAAAATATTTTTTTAATAATTTTTTTACAATGTGATAATTTGTGATTAGTTTGTTTTAAATAGTAATAAATAGTATAGAAAAATGTTAATTTTTTTTTGTTGGTTTTTCATTAGTTTTAGGAGTGTGCGCGATTGAAGTTGATTGGAGAGAGGGAGGCATTTTATCCTTTTATTTCTCGTAAAAAATGACTTTTGGGAGAGAGAAAATAAAACTTTATTTATCTCTTCTTCTAGGAGACCGCGAGTATTTTAAAAGGTTGTTATTTTTTTTTTCTCTTCATGGCTATGCACACTAGAGGTAAGAGATAGAATTACAACAGAAAATATTTGAAGAATAAGGAGAAAGATTTTTGAGAATTTAGGGTTAGTGGGCTTTAGGAGATACCAGGGCTAGAAGAGAGGGTTATAAAATCTATTTCTTTTTTTGGGGAAAGAGTTACACCCACCAGCCGTAAGAAAAAACGAAGAAAACCCTAGCTTCTCACTTGTTCTCTACTAAGTCGAGAGAGAGTGAGAAAGGAGAAAACCTTGCTTCCTAGCTTGAGCATAGTTAGTGGAAAGGAGGCAAAACCGTGAAAAGCCAATACGTTGAGGGAGAGACCGTGCTGCTAGCAACTCTACGAACCCTAGTACGCGTAGTGAACTTCTGGAATCCAGGTAAGGGGTGTGGCTACTAGAACTATATCATGTGTATAGGGTTTGGGTAGTGTTCCGTTCCAAGGGATTTCGTTTGTGGTTTATTCCTTGTTATTTTCGTTTGATCTTGAGTAGTGTAGGAACTCTGTGGTGTCTTTGAAAGGACGAGTGAGGTGTGGATAGGGCTGCAAAGCCATTTGTTCCTTGTTACGATAGGTTGGTATCACGGTGCTACCCTGGGTAGACCGAAAACCTTTGGGGGTGAAGGTTCTAACTTTCTCTGGGCATAGTGTGAGTGGTAGGTGGGACTGGCTCAGGGTTAGCAAGAAAGTAGAGGTTGAGAGGTTGGTTGGGAGGGTGTTAGTGTGTGGTTAGTGAAATAGAAAGATAAAAGGAGAGAGTGTGGTGAGCAAGGGGCGTGAGTGAGAAAAGAAGGAGAGATAGGGAGAAAGGAGTACTGGGCATGGATTTAGAATGTAGTAAAAAGAAAGAAAAGAGTGAAAGGTAGGATAGAAAGTGTGATTTTCACCCTTACGGGTTGTAGAATTAGGGAAAATGAAGAAAAAATGAGTGTGGGAGTGTTAACGCGAAAGCAAGAAATGGGTACTATGATTGAAGGGAATTGATGCTTGTGGGTGTAGTCTGTGGTTATATTGAGAAAAGGAGAGTGAAGTTATGCATGATTGCTTTCTTTTTCCGCCTTCAGAAGGGCTACAAGGAGTAGGACAAGATGAATGTGTAGTTTTAGTGAAGGAAGTATGAGAAGTGATGTGTATGTGAATTTGAGTGTGTGGGAGGGAGAATGGTGAGTGTTGCAGGCTGTGGTGAGACTTTGGAGAAATGTGGGTTGAATCTCGAGTTGAAGTTTTGCGTTCCTCACCTTGAATGGTAGGAATGGTTGGCCTGGGTGTTTCTAGCGAGTGAGAAGTGAGCAAGAATGATATGCATGGGAGTCTCGGATTTAATAATGAAAGAGGAAGATAATTTGAGGATTGATTGTTTTAGGATAATGTTTAATTGAATTAAATGATTATTAAGGTGCACTAGAACCTTGTGTTGATGAGTTAATATGTCTATCATGGAGATTAAGTATGAAATGTATTGATATTGTGTTATAAGTATTGTGATTGGTAAGCATGTTATTGAAAATATGTATGGAATTGTGTTATGAAGATGAAACTATGTTGTAATGTGGTTGGTCATGTGTGAGCTTTTTGTACTGCGCTACGGTAAAGATGTATGGTCTCAAGTAGAGATAGAGATTCGAATGTCAGGCTTCCTCCTACGCGAGGACTTGAGAGGGTTGGATGTCCTGTTAATGAGAACAGGTTATGACGATCCGGTTAGTGAGAATATATTATGATAACACAGTAGAAAGAAACAACATTAGTTTATGAATGGTTTGAGTGTGATGTTAATGTTGTGATTAAATATGATTATATTATTATGTATTTAAAATGATTATTGTATATTGTGTATTATGATTATATTATTATTGTTATGTGAAAATATTTGACTATTAATTTAAAGTGTTTATTATTTTTTCTTAATGTGTTGAGAAACCTATAAAATTTATTTTTCTCCAATATACAATTTATTTTTCTCCAATTTATTTTTCTTAAAGTGATTATTGTATATTGTGTATTATTTTTTCTTAATGTGAAAAAATTTCTTCTTTGATTTTTAATATTCGAAGAAAAAAAAATGTTTCTTTTGATTTGATTTGATTTGATTTTTCAACAATATGATTTTTGTAAAAACAATTAATTAATATTCGGGATATGAAATGTTAATTTTGTATTTTAGAAACTAAGAGGATATATAGTGACGCCCTCTCCAACTGTACTAACATTCCTACGAAATTAGTTATTAATTAAACATTTTAAAAGTTAATTATTAAATTTAAATATTATTAAATTAATGTTTAGAATAATAATAGTCGATAACCATTGGTGAGTATTTTTGTTTTAACATAATTGGAAAATAGTAAAATATATGTTTTTAACAAACCTAGATATATATAAACCATGTTTGAAAAAAATAAGATGTAATTACTTAATTATTCCTTATAATTTAAAAAAAAATTAATTTAGCACTGTGATTTTGATATGTAAACTAAAAGAAATTAAAAATGATGAACATAAACAATAAAATAGATTAAACAAGTTATTGTAAGACTTATAAATGATATTTTGAGTATATGGATTAAAATGCAGATTTTTGTTAAATATATGAAATAAATGAGTGTAAATAAAATAAATAATAACATTATAAAAGAAAAATCATTAGAAAAAAAATGATACTCTAATATTCTATCTAACACAAATTAAAAGTACAGATATATATCTCTACTATATAAATAAATGGCTTAATACCCTATTTTGTCCCTAGTTTCGTTCGAAAATGTCAAATTAGTCCAAACGGCGTTAATTATTTTTCTCTCTCTTCTACTTGAATAATTAACATCGTTCGTACGAAAATGAGGACGTAATTAACGCATATTTTAAAGGATGGACTAATTTGACATTTTCGAGCGAAACTGTAGACAAAATGGGGTGTTAAGCCTAAATAAACCTCGGAAGATATCAACAAGTAGTTTGTCTTGGTGTGAAGCTGTCATAGCCACAAAAATGGTTATAAAACAGACAACACAGTGGTCCTAATTATACTATTTGATTTTCTGAGCAAACGTGCTTTTACATACCACAAACATATAATTTATTTTTTGCACCTTCCACCTTCTTTCTCGCGTTTATGTGTATTAGAAAATTCTTATTCGTGTGGTGCTGGCTATTCACCTTCTTATTCACCGTGGTAGCTCGCGTAGCTACCACGGTGTCAGAAATTTTTTTCTACCCCAAATGCATATATAATAATAGGAAAACGGTTAACCGGAGTAAATGTTAGGACCATTTTAAGGAATGCACCTCTTTTTTGACGTTTTTTTTTCTTTTTTACGTTTTTTTTCGTCCTTGTTAGTCCAAAGTACCGTCTACACGACTCCAACTAACTCTTACCTTACCACGGGTTTTTCGGACACAAACCATCTACCTCAGGGCCCTCTCACGCGTCTCTCCAAGTGTTAAAACTTGTACACGCTGCCGAAGCCATATATGCATTGATCGTGCGATTCATGACAGGTGCGATCATACCAGCACTAATGCACCGGATCCCATCAGAACTTCGCAGTTAAGCGTGCTTGGGCGAGAGTAGTACTAGGATGGGTGACCTCCTGGGAAGTCCTCATGTTGCACCTCTTTTTTGACGTTTTTTTTTCTTTTTTACGTTTTTTTTCGTCCTTGTTAGTCCAAAGTACCGCCTACACGACTCCAACTAACTCTTACCTTACCACGGGTTTTTCGGACGCAAACCATCTACCTCAGGGCCCTCGCACGCGTCTCTCCAAGTGTTAAAACTTGTACACGCTGCCGAAGCCATATATGCATTGATCGTGCGATTCATGACAGGTGCGATCATACCAGCACTAATGCACCGGAACCCATCAGAACTCCGCAGCTAAGCGTGCTTGGGCGAGAGTAGTACTAGGATGGGTGACCTCCTGGGAAGTCCTCGTGTTGCACCTCTTTTTTGACGTTTTTTTTTCTTTTTTACGTTTTTTTTCGTCCTTGTTAGTCCAAAGTACCGCCTACACGACTCCAACTAACTCTTACCTTACCACGGGTTTTTCGGACGCAAACCATCTACCTCAGGGCCCTCGCACGCGTCTCTCCAAGTGTTAAAACTTGTACACGCTGCCGAAGCCATATATGCATTGATCGTGCGATTCATGACAGGTGCGATCTTACCAGCACTAATGCACCGGATCCCATCAGAACTCCGCAGTTAAGCGTGCTTGGGCGAGAGTAGTACTAGGATGGGTGACCTCTTGGGAAGTCCTCGTGTTGCACCTCTTTTTTGACGTTTTTTTTTCTTTTTTACGTTTTTTTCCGTCCTTGTTAGTCCAAAGTACCGCCTACACGACTCCAACTAACTCTTACCTTACCACGGGTTTTTCGGACGCAAACCATCTACCTCAGGGCCCTCGCACGCGTCTCTCCAAGTGTTAAAACTTGTACACGATGCCGAAGCCATATATGCATTGATCGTGCGATTCATGACAGGTGCGATCTTACCAGCACTAATGCACCGGATCCCATCAGAACTCCGCAGTTAAGCGTGCTTGGACGAGAGTAGTACTAGGATGGGTGACCTCCTGGGAAGTCCTCGTGTTGCACCTCTTTTTTGACGTTTTTTTTTCTTTTTTACGTTTTTTTTCGTCCTTGTTAGTCCAAAGTACCGCCAACACGACTCCAACTAACTCTTACCTTACCACGGGTTTTTCGGACGCAAACCATCTACCTCAGGGCCCTCGCACGCGTCTCTCCAAGTGTTAAAACTTGTACACGCTGCCGAAGCCATATATGCATTGATCGTGCGAATCATGACAGGTGCGATCATACCAGCACTAATGCACCGGATCCCATCAGAACTCCGCAGTGAAGCGTGCTTGGGCGAGAGTAGTACTAGGGTGGGTGACCTCCTGGGAAGTCCTCGTGTTGCACCTCTTTTTTGACGTTTTTTTTTCTTTTTTACGTTTTTTTTCGTCCTTGTTAGTCCAAAGTACCGCCTACACGACTCCAACTAACTCTTACCCTACCACGGGTTTTTCGGACGCAAACCATCTACCTCAGGGCCCTCGCACGCGTCTCTCCAAGTGTTAAAACTTGTACACGCTGCCGAAGCCATATATGCATTGATCGTGCGATTCATGACAGGTGCGATCATACCAGCACTAATGCACCGGATCCCATCAGAACTCCGCAGTTAAGCGTGCTTGGACGAGAGTAGTACTAGGATGGGTGACCTCCTGGGAAGTCCTCGTGTTGCACCTCTTTTTTGACGTTTTTTTTTCTTTTTTACGTTTTTTTTCGTCCTTGTTAGTCCAAAGTACCGCCTACACGACTCCAACTAACTCTTACCTTACCACGGGTTTTTCGGACGCAAACCATCTACCTCAGGGCCCTCGCACGCGTCTCTCCAAGTGTTAAAACTTGTACACGCTGCCGAAGCCATATATGCATTGATCGTGCGATTCATGACAGGTGCGATCATACCAGCACTAATGCACCGGATCCCATCAGAACTCCGCAGTTAAGCGTGCTTGGGCGAGAGTAGTACTAGGATGGGTGACCTCCTGGGAAGTCCTCGAGTTGCACCTCTTTTTTGACGTTTTTTTTTTCTTTTTTACGTTTTTTTTCGTCCTTGTTAGTCCAAAGTACCGCCTACACGACTCCAACTAACTCTTACCTTACCACGGGTTTTTCGGACGCAAACCATCTACCTCAGGGCCCTCGCACGCGTCTCTCCAAGTGTTAAAACTTGTACACGATGCCGAAGCCATATATGCATTGATCGTGCGATTCATGACAGGTGCGATCTTACCAGCACTAATGCACCGGATCCCATCAGAACTCCGCAGTTAAGCGTGCTTGGACGAGAGTAGTACTAGGATGGGTGACCTCCTGGGAAGTCCTCGTGTTGCACCTCTTTTTTGACGTTTTTTTTTTCTTTTTTACGTTTTTTTTCGTCCTTGTTAGTCCAAAGTACCGCCTACACGACTCCAACTAACTCTTACCTTACCACGGGTTTTTCGGACGCAAACCATCTACCTCAGGGCCCTCGCACGCGTCTCTCCAAGTGTTAAAACTTGTACACGCTGCCGAAGCCATATATGCATTGATCGTGCGAATCATGACAGGTGCGATCATACCAGCACTAATGCACCGGATCCCATCAGAACTCCGCAGTGAAGCGTGCTTGGGCGAGAGTAGTACTAGGGTGGGTGACCTCCTGGGAAGTCCTCGTGTTGCACCTCTTTTTTGACGTTTTTTTTTCTTTTTTACGTTTTTTTTCGTCCTTGTTAGTCCAAAGTACCGCCTACACGACTCCAACTAACTCTTACCCTACCACGGGTTTTTCGGACGCAAACCATCTACCTCAGGGCCCTCGCACGCGTCTCTCCAAGTGTTAAAACTTGTACACGCTGCCGAAGCCATATATGCATTGATCGTGCGATTCATGACAGGTGCGATCATACCAGCACTAATGCACCGGATCCCATCAGAACTCCGCAGTTAAGCGTGCTTGGACGAGAGTAGTACTAGGATGGGTGACCTCCTGGGAAGTCCTCGTGTTGCACCTCTTTTTTGACGTTTTTTTTTCTTTTTTACGTTTTTTTTCGTCCTTGTTAGTCCAAAGTACCGCCTACACGACTCCAACTAACTCTTACCTTACCACGGGTTTTTCGGACGCAAACCATCTACCTCAGGGCCCTCGCACGCGTCTCTCCAAGTGTTAAAACTTGTACACGCTGCCGAAGCCATATATGCATTGATCGTGCAATTCATGACAGGTGCGATCATACCAGCACTAATGCACCGGATCCCATCAGAACTCCGCAGTTAAGCGTGCTTGGGCGAGAGTAGTACTAGGATGGGTGACCTCCTGGGAAGTCCTCGTGTTGCACCTCTTTTTTGACGTTTTTTTTTTCTTTTTTACGTTTTTTTTCGTCCTTGTTAGTCCAAAGTACCGCCTACACGACTCCAACTAACTCTTACCTTACCACGGGTTTTTCGGACGCAAACCATCTACCTCAGGGCCCTCGCACGCGTCTCTCCAAGTGTTAAAACTTGTACACGATGCCGAAGCCATATATGCATTGATCGTGCGATTCATGACAGGTGCGATCATACCAGCACTAATGCACCGGATCCCATCAGAACTCTGCAGTTAAGCGTGCTTGGGCGAGAGTAGTACTAGGATGGGTGACCTCCTGGGAAGTCCTCGTGTTGCACCTCTTTTTTGACGTTTTTTTTTCTTTTTTACTTTTTTTTTCGTCCTTGTTAGTCCAAAGTACCGCCTACACGACTCCAACTAACTCTTACCTTACCACGGGTTTTTCGGACGCAAACCATCTACCTCAGGGCCCTCGCACGCGTCTCTCCAAGTGTTAAAACTTGTACACGCTGCCGAAGCCATATATGCATTGTTAAGCGTGCTTGGGCGAGAGTAGTACTAGGATGGGTGACCTGATGGGAAGTCCTCGTGTTGCACCTCTTTTTTGACGTTTTTTTTTCTTTTTTACGTTTTTTTTCGTCCTTGTTAGTCCAAAGTACCGCCTACACGACTCCAACTAACTCTTACCTTACCACGGGTTTTTCGGACGCAAACCATCTACCTCAGGGCCCTCGCACGCGTCTCTCCAAGTGTTAAAACTTGTACACGCTGCCGAAGCCATATATGCATTGATCGTGCGATTCATGACAGGTGCGATCATACCATCACTAATGCACCGGATCCCATCAGAACTCCGCAGTTAAGCGTGCTTGGGCGAGAGTAGTACTAGGATGGGTGACCTCCTGGGAAGTCCTCGTGTTGCACCTCTTTTTTGACGTTTTTTTTTTCTTTTTTACGTTTTTTTTCGTCCTTGTTAGTCCAAAGTACCGCCTACACGACTCCAACTAACTCTTATCTTACCACGGGTTTTTCGGACGCAAACCATCTACCTCAGGGCCCTCGCACGCGTCTCTCCAAGTGTTAAAACTTGTACACGCTGCCGAAGCCATATATGCATTGATCGTGCGATTCATGACAGGTGCGATCATACCAGCACTAATGCACCGGATCCCATCAGAACTCCGCAGTTAAGCGTGCTTGGGCGAGAGTAGTACTAGGATGGGTGACCTCCTGGGAAGTCCTCGTGTTGCACCTCTTTTTTGACGTTTTTTTTTCTTTTTTACGTTTTTTTTCGTCCTTGTTAGTCCAAAGTACCGCCTACACGACTCCAACTAACTCTTACCTTACCACGGGTTTTTCGGACGCAAACCATCTACCTCAGGGCCCTCGCACGCGTCTCTCCAAGTGTTAAAACTTGTACACGCTGCCGAAGCCATATATGCATTGATCGTGCGATTCATGACAGGTGCGATCATACCATCACTAATGCACCGGATCCCATCAGAACTCCGCAGTTAAGCGTGCTTGGGCGAGAGTAGTACTAGGATGGGTGACCTCCTGGGAAGTCCTCGTGTTGCACCTCTTTTTTGACGTTTTTTTTTCTTTTTTACGTTTTTTTTCGTCCTTGTTAGTCCAAAGTACCGCCTACACGACTCCAACTAACTCTTACCTTACCACGGGTTTTTCGGACGCAAACCATCTACCTCAGGGCCCTCGCACGCGTCTCTCCAAGTGTTAAAACTTGTACACGCTGCCGAAGCCATATATGCATTGATCGTGCGATTCATGACAGGTGCGATCATACCAGCACTAATGCACCGGATCCCATCAGAACTCCGCAGTTAATCGTGCTTTGGCGAGAGTAGTACGAGGATGAGTGACCTCCTGGGAAGTCCTCGTGTTGCACCTCTTTTTTGACGTTTTTTTTTCTTTTTTACGTTTTTTTTCGTCCTTGTTAGTCCAAAGTACCGCCTACACGACTCCAACTAACTCTTACCTTACCACGGGTTTTTCGGACGCAAACCATCTACCTCAGGGCCCTCGCACGCGTCTCTCCAAGTGTTAAAACTTGTACACGCTGCCGAAGCCATATATGCATTGATCGTGCGATTCATGACAGGTGCGATCATACCAGCACTAATGCACCGGATCCCATAAGAACTCCGCAGTGAAGCGTGCTTGGGCGAGAGTAGTACTAGGTTGGGTGACCTCCTGGGAAGTCCTCGTGTTGCACCTCTTTTTTGACGTTTTTTTTTTCTTTTTTACGTTTTTTTTCGTCCTTGTTAGTCCAAAGTACCGCCTACACGACTCCAACTAACTCTTACCTTACCACGGGTTTTTCGGACGCAAACCATCTACCTCAGGGCCCTCACACGCGTCTCTCCAAGTGTTAAAACTTGTACACGCTGCCGAAGCCATATATGCATTGATTGTGCGATTCATGACAGGTGCGATCATACCAGCACTAATGCACCGGATCCCATCAGAACTCCGCAGTTAAGCGTGCTTGGGCGAGAGTAGTACTAGGATGGGTGACCTCCTGGGAAGTCCTCGTGTTGCACCTCTTTTTTGACGTTTTTTTTTCTTTTTTACGTTTTTTTTCGTCCTTGTTAGTCCAAAGTACCGCCTACACGACTCCAACTAACTCTTACCTTACCACGGGTTTTTCGGACGCAAACCATCTACCTCAGGGCCCTCGCACGCGTCTCTCCAACTGTTAAAACTTGTACACGCTGCCGAAGCCATATATGCATTGATCGTGCGATTCATGACAGGTGATTAACGGGTTGCACCGCTCACAAAAGTTGATTGCACGAAATTAATGCAGTATAACTAGGAAGTGACTCCTAGGTCGTCTCTCAAGGACCAATTTATGTGCCGGTTCAGTCTCAGATTTTAACACGAAGTGGGGGGGGGGGTTTTGTGATTGTTTTTCGTTGAGGAAAAATAAATTAAAACTAGAATTTAAACACAACTGAATTTACGAAAACACTGAAATAAATTTTAAACACGGTAAAAATTGAACGGTAAAAATGGAAAACGTAAAATGGAAAATTCAACAGTGTTTGAAATTAAAATACTGTAACAATAAACATGTAGAAAACATAAAGCAGTGTAAATAAAATTTACCCAAAGCAACAGTGAAAATGACAGTAAAAACGACGTTGAAAATAAACTGAACGGTAAAAAGTAATGACTGAATTTTACGATATGGAAAACAGAACCAGTAAAATAAAAATAGAAAACATTTAACTGGAAATGAAATTCATCAAAGCTTTCAACACTTAAATTAAAATTCTTGAACAATACAATTAAAAATGAACGAGCAAAGGTGACACAGCTTCAGAAATTAAAACTACATTTTGGCACTGTTTGAAATGGAAATTCAGAATCTCTGGAAGAGAGGAACCGAGAGTTGCTTCCTAACTATCCTAAATCCTACTCCTAAAATCTAATTCTCTACTGGAGCTCCTTCTCTTCTTTGCTGGTGCTGGAAATTTATAGCCACAATTCTCAATCCGTGACTTCTCCATTTTGTCTTATGTAGAAGCTCTTTCCAGCCGTCTCTGCAACAGCCGTGTATTCTCCTCCACAATCACATTCCTTTTCTCCATTTTCTAATCTTCACTTGGGTGGAGGCTTGGACCCACTTCCAACAACTTTCTCATTTCCAATGCCTTTCACAGTGCGTGCTTCTCCAGCCCTTGGACGTGACTCTAGCTAATCCTCTTCTTTGTGTGCTTTCAATTCAGAACCCCTTGTGCCAAGCTAGTGCCTTCCTTCATTTTACTCATCCTGGTGCTCCCTTGGGTGTTGTTACTTCCTCATTGCTACCTTCATCCATGTGGGCTGCTCCAAAGAGGCCGTGAGCTTCCATGAGAGGCTGTTTCACGGTGCTGGATTTTTGTTGATGAAGCTGGAGCGTGATGTGCATAAGGGTTGCCTCCATGCTGGACGTGATGCTTTGCTCAAGTGCCGTGTGCAAGCTGGACCAAGAGTGCCTCCTGTTTCCACGTCCCAGCTCTCTGCTGCCATCATCCGTGAAGATAGCTGGACAGCTTTACTGCCATGGGCCGTGATGGTTATGCAAGAAGCTGGACTAATTATCCCTGGACGTGTGAATGCAGCTGTGTTGGTGCTGGACCAAGGTGCAGGACCGTGATCTTCTCCTCTTCCTTCAGCTGGATTGTCCTCTTTACTGGATGCTTCCCTTCCTTCCAAGACCATTTGTTGGCTCTCTTTGCTGCATCTTGAGCTGCTGTCATGCCTCCCGTGAGATTCCAATAAGTGGTGGCCCCCCTTCTTTGACTTCCATTAAGTTTTCCAAAGTGTATTTGCTGAATGCTTCATCAAAGCCATGCTCTTCCAAATTATTTGAGAAAAAAACGTGAACACTTCCTATGTGTGGTCCCTTTCTTTCATTCCTTTGTCATGGTTTTCTAATGAGAAGTGGCGGCTCCCACTTGCTTGCAAGAAGGAAAATTCCTTTGTATGTGCCGTGAAGTTGCCATTCAATTTGTGATGCTACTTCCCTCTTTCTTCATTGCCGTAAGACAAGCCATAAAAATTCTCCAAGTGGCTCCCACTCTTTTGATTCCACTTCAATGTGCTGAATGCTTTGCCTACAATAATATGTGGCCATGAGAAATTGATGTGTGAAATATGTCATCCTCCTTATGTGGCAGCTGCATGGGGCCGTGTGGTTTCCCTTCATAATACCAATCCAAATAGAATTCAACATTGCATTTTGGAGGTCTTGGACGTGAACTTTCAACATGGTGTGGCCCCCTTCTTTTGATTCCACTTCAAGTCCATGCTATTCTTCTATGTTGTCGTATGGTGTGAAGTGGTTGCAAGCTTATTTTTCTGAAATGAGTGAACAAATGGGTCTTAAACCAAATAAATTAAACCAAAGTGTCACACTCTTTTATTCCATCACGTAAAATCATTTTCCAGCACTGCACTTTTGCATTCCAACAAAGATGGTTTGTTTAAAAATTCTTTTGTATGTCAATGTGGCATAAACATTCCTTAAGAGTGTTAAGAGGTCTTAGCACTGTCCAATGATCAATTCCAGCCACCACAAGTACTAAACAACAAGCAAACAATGCAAACAGATTAGAAATCACTCAAATAGTAAGCACATGAGTGACATAGTGGAGTAAAGAAAATACTGGGAACAGCACAAAAAGAATTTTAGCAAACGATAAGCTATACGTGAAAATAGACATCTAGACGAAACTATGAAAAAAAATTGCATAGAAAACGGATAAGAATTGAACTCAAACGAAGACAAACAAGTTGACACAAAATTCACGCAGCAACCAGCGAAAATTGAAATGACTGAAATACATTGGGCTCAATTGCCAATTCTCATTTAACCTTCAAATGTCCCAAAAAGATATCCAAAATTTTTCCATAATTAATAATGCAAAATAATAAGTTCAGATAATTCAAATTAGTTAAAATAAGAATTTCTGATCGAATTAAGCACAATTAGGAAAAATAGGAAAATAACGGACGATTAAGCACAATTCCCTGATTAATTCTAGTACAATAAACTAAGTGAAGTGAAGAAAATATTGACTCATCAAAGTAGACCACACTTAGTCTTTTGCACTCCTGGGCAAAATTAAGACGCAAATCAGGGAATAGTTCAAAGGACTTCAAAGGACTGACACAGACGCAGCATACAGAAAATAAAAACTCACAAGAAACAAAGAGAATTTACACAGTTCTCAAGAAATCTGGACAGAGAAAAGATGTAGACAATATCCAACACAAATCAATTAAATCAGATACTTATAGAAATCATCCAAGCAATTCAATACATAGCAAAATGATTAATCAGCTCAAGAGGTGATTTGAAAATAACAAAACCTCACAAATGCACTATAGTATTTCTCTCAAGTGTCTAGGGTAAATAATAATATCAGCTCGATGTACTCAAGAAAACAAACACAAGTAGACTTGGCAAGCTTCTAATTATCAATACTTAAAACATATGCACGTTTAGATCAAAAGGTCTTTACTGGGTTGTAATGGGGCCAAGGACAGGGGAGGATAAATTTGGATAAGTAGCTATAGCTCAGAAGAAATAGAGGTGCACTGGGGAAAAATGTAAACACAGTGAAATCTCACCCAAACCTCTAATTCAATCCTCTTCTCGACTCCATTATTCACAAAATTATTTTTCATTTTTCTCTTTTTCTCATCATCATTTTTTTTCATCCTGTCTCTTTTCTTTTTTTTTTTCTCTTTATCACGCAACAGGATATAATTCATATTTTCAGAACAAGAGGATGAGGAACCAACTAGCCAATTCATCAGAATTCCCAAGGAGACCATACTTATTCACAAAATACTTCTATAGCTCCAGACTTTCCTAAGGTTAAGGTAATCATTTGTTTTTCACTTAGGATCAGTGTATGAGCTTCAACACAAAGAAATATATACAGTATAGGCTCAAAGGGGTTATCCAAGGATAATAACATGGTAGGCTTATTTGGCTAAAGAGGCTCAAGAACAAAAATGCCTTTATCACGTCTGAACATGCATATCAATCAAGTATATCAAAAAGAATCAAGCCAAGGCATATGTGCAAGCATTCAAGATACATATCACACACAAGAAAGAACATTAAGTGGCTCAATTCTCACACAGGGTGTTTGTCACAATCAAATCAACCTCTCAAACGCATAATCATCTTTCCAAGCAGAGAAAAACAAGGATTTCAAACTAAGTATCAATGAAGTGGAGGAAAAATCTACAACTTAGACATCATCCAGAAATCAAGAGAAAAATGTAAAATTTATTTCACCCAAAACACACTAAAAACAACTTAAAATAGAAAAAAATTTAACATTTAAAAACAAAAAATTTAACACACGAAATAAATACTAACAGAACTAACAGAAAAATCAGAATTTCTCCCCAGTAGACCACACTTAAATCACACAATGTCCTCAGTGTGTTACAATCATCAGATGATCAACTTCAGAGCAGTCAAATAATATAGACAAGTGCAATAAAAAGTAAGGAAATGGGAAGAAATTTTAAGTAACATCCATCAGTAGATGTTATCAGTGACATCCATCAGCAGATGTCGAAATCACCTAGCACCCATCAGTAGATGCTAATTAATTTTTATTACTAATTTTTTTTTTATTTTATTTTATTTTATTTTATTTTATTTTATTATTATTTTTTTTTTTTTTTGAAAAAGGATACCGGTACTGTGACAACAGTCTCCGTGGCAACGACCGGAACTGTTGCTACAGTGGAAACAATTTGCCTATAATTAGGCCAATCTCAGCGCCTGAGTGGCATTTCCTGACTTCCACTCTCTCTCTGCTCCTGTCTTTTCTACTCCTCTCTCCTCCTCTCTCTTCTGAGCATCTGGAGTCTGCGCGGAGCCTCTGCCACCGCGCCTTCTGAAGAGTCTGAGAACCTCGAGGAGCCTCTGCAAGCCCTACTACTCCAGGTAAGTCCTCTACACCTGGATCCCTTTTTCTTTCTGCTTGCTTAACTTTTCCTGCCGTCTCTTTGCTTCATTTTTCTTCTTTCCTTTCATTCTGCTTATTCTGCTGTTATGCCTTCCTGCTTTCCTTCTTCTCCTTTTCCTTTTTTCCAGATCTTTCATTTTTTTTTTCTTTTTCTTTTTCTGCTTTCTTTTCCTGCTTTCATTTAAGCCTTCAGTTCCTTCTTTATTTTCAGCTCTTATTCGCTTTCTTCTTCACCTGCTAAACACTTAAAACACATAAAACACAATTGTCTTAAAACTTAAGGGGTATATCGGCTGGAAACCAGACGTTAATCTCCCTTCGTTTGAAGGTATGGCAGAGACAATCGGGTAGAACAACGCCACGTACCCCACTTAAAACTAAAACACAGAAACTGAATATACAAGAACAATATGGACAAGGACACTGGACGTAGATCCGTTTAGGACCCTTTTGCAAGGACCGTGAAACAGATCTGAGACCAAAAACTGAAACATCAAATACAGACTGGACAAAATAAATCTAAAAGGAAACAAGAACAAATAAAGAAAACAGAGAACTAATCTAATTTTTTTTTATGCTTCTCTTTTTTTTTTTTTTTTTAGTTCTTTTTATTTTTTTTTTATGTTTATTTTTTTTTTATGTTTTTGTTCTTTTTTTTATTTTTTATTTAAGTATTTGTATATTACGAGAGGAAGGATGAGTGATACGGAATCAGAGAGATATACCAGTCAACGGTGGCGTCCTACCGACGATCAAATCAAGATGATGACCAAAATATTCAACTATGGGGTCACACACCCAAGCCGAGCGCAAGTCGTCGAGATCGCGTCTCGACTAAGGGCTTTCGGCGAAGCCACTGAATACAACGTACACTGCTGGTTCAACAACCACGGCAATCGGGTCAAGCGCTGGCAAGCGGAGATAGACCCCACTGGCACTCTCTTTTCACAACTGCCGCTATACATGTACGGTAAGACCTCTGATCACACCTCCATTGAATTTTCCATTCCTCTACTATTATTAACACAAGTTTTTTTTATTTTTTATTTTTTTATTTATTATTTTTTTTTTTGTTTGAAAGAAAACAACTGGGTGATAATGAGGGCACCGAGGCTGCTGAATCTGTTTCCAGTTCCGATCATTATCGATGACGACAGAAATGAACGAGAAATTCCTCCACCAAAGCCTCCGCTCGTGACTTTTCGAACCAGAGCTCCCTCAACGGAGCTCTCCCTTAGACCACCACAACCAGCTCGAGAGTTCTTTCATTTTTAAAGTTTTATGTTATTTTTTATTTTTATGTTTTTGTTGGCCGAGTGTGGCCAGAATATGGGCTGTAATATGAACAACTAAAATTTTTTTTTTTATGTTTTTATGTTTTTAATTTTTTATATGTTGTTTTTGTTTTTTATTTGGTTTGTAATATTAACGATCACTAAAGATCGACCCCCGAACATCTTTTAATTTCATATATATCTACTGCAATTTCATTTTCAGATCTGTTCAATCCTAAAAAAAAATGTTCAATCCCTTTTCTCCATTACTGTAATTTTTGCATTGATGAATGAAATATTTTCTTAGTCTAAAAATTTTCAATCAAAAACCTGTATGAGACAACTAAGAAAATATATTTACAACGAAGAAAATAAGGAAAAAGATAAGATCTGAAGTGAAAATTTTCAATGAATTATTGATATGAAATAATAAGAAATTGAGAGCCGAGAAATTATGGACTACACGCAAAACAATTTTTTGAAAATGTTTTTTCGAATTTTTTTTTCTTTTTAGTAAAAACACTAAAAATCACGAAGCAAATAAAGCACATAACACATTTTTTTTTTTAAATATATGAAAAATAAATATATGTACATCTCATAACAATTAAATTTGAAAAGAAAAATTTTTGCACACTTAAAAAAAATTATCACAAATAAATTTTTTTTTTTTAAATAATAATAACTGGAAAACTAATAAAGAAAAATAAAAGGAAAAATAAACATAAAAGAAAACGAAATTCAGAATCTTCCCGAGACCATACTTAAATTACACTGTCCTAAATGTTTTCTAAGCAAAAGATCATAAACTAAAACAACAAACAGATAAAGGACAAGTGCACTAAAAATATGAAAACTGGGAAGAAAGAAAAAGAAAACTTCCCTGGTCAGGGTGGCAGTTGCCAATTTTGGATTTGTAGTGAGATGTTCTTTGCTTCAGGATCCAGTATGAAATTGTTGAGGACGAACTGCTTCATCCTCCAGATTTGATCAAGCAGTGAAATGTCCTCCACCGCCGGATCTAAGCAGCAAATATTGTTACTGAGCGGATTCAGTAGGTGCTTGTTGATCTTTGAACTGTCAGTGTCAGCACCTTTGTTTTTCACTGTGGGTGTATGTTGATCAAATTTATACGTACCTCCTGCAACATGGTTAGTGCAATGTGGTTCCGGAGAAATTTCATGCAGGGGTATGACACCCAATTCTAGTGTAATAGGCTGAACCTCAGATAAATCCTCATAACATGAATCGGTTTCAAATGTAGAAATAATATCTTTAACAGGCTCAGATTCATGTTCAGAGGGAGAATTAAAAACATGCTCAGCAACAATATGATTACAAGCATACCTATCATCAGCATAATCTTTAATAACACAGTCAACAGAATAATCAATTTGCGGTATGCTTACCTCCACTTCCTTGAAGATTGGTAAAGTAGTGGAGGATGAAGGTGGTCTACCTGGTTCAGGATTACTGCTTACTTCTGCCGGGTCCCCAAAATTTTCATCAGTCTCCTCAGGTACAAGAGTGGCCATCTGCCTGATCTGATCACTCAGATTCTGTATGGCAGCTTGAGTTTCCTGCTGGAACTCCATGCTCTCTTGCTTGAACTGCATGTTCCCTTTCTGAAACTGAATGTTCTGCATTGTCATCTGCTCTAGTAACTCCTTTAATGTAGGTTCAGAAGTAGAAGGCTGAGGAGTTATTTGAATAGGAGAATCATACTGCTGACTCTCATATTGTGGAACTGGCTCCCAAAGAGAGCTCTCAGAAATTGGATGATGGAACATATTGTTCTCATCATAAAAATCAGCAGATTTAAAATCAAAGTAATATGCAGAATAAGAATCATAATCACAGACATTGGCAGAATAAGCATTATTCACAACATTAAAATAGGTAGACATCGAAAAATAAAAATAAAACAAATAAAAAGTAAATACTAAAAATTACGAAACAGATAATTCACAACACATTTATACATGCTACAGGAACACACAACACATAAATTTTTTTTTTTTTTTAATTTTCAATTTTTTTTTAATAACAACTAAATACAGAACATAGCACAATTAAACACATATATACACAATATATATTAACACAGTAAAAATCTAAAACAAAAACCTGGATCTGAAGTGACAACGCCGCCAAAATTTGCTGAAGGTGTCGTTGTCGCCTACAGAAATATACAAGACAAAACACACAAAACAAACATATTAACAGAACAAAACTTTATACAACAAAAATCTAAAACCAAACCGTTATTGTTCCCCGGCAACGGCGCCATTTTGATTAACGGGTCGCACCGCTCACAAAAGTTGATTGCACGAAATTAATGCAGTATAACTAGGAAGTGACTCCTAGGTCGTCTCTCAAGGACCAATTTATGTGCCGGTTCAGTCTCAGATTTTAACACGAAGTGGGGGGGGGGTTTTGTGATTGTTTTTCGTTGAGGAAAAATAAATTAAAACTAGAATTTAAACACAACTGAATTTACGAAAACACTGAAATAAATTTTAAACACGGTAAAAATTGAACGGTAAAAATGGAAAACGTAAAATGGAAAATTCAACAGTGTTTGAAATTAAAATACTGTAACAATAAACATGTAGAAAACATAAAGCAGTGTAAATAAAATTTACCCAAAGCAACAGTGAAAATGACAGTAAAAACGACGTTGAAAATAAACTGAACGGTAAAAAGTAATGACTGAATTTTACGATATGGAAAACAGAACCAGTAAAATAAAAATAGAAAACATTTAACTGGAAATGAAATTCATCAAAGCTTTCAACACTTAAATTAAAATTCTTGAACAATACAATTAAAAATGAACGAGCAAAGGTGACACAGCTTCAGAAATTAAAACTACATTTTGGCACTGTTTGAAATGGAAATTCAGAATCTCTGGAAGAGAGGAACCGAGAGTTGCTTCCTAACTATCCTAAATCCTACTCCTAAAATCTAATTCTCTACTGGAGCTCCTTCTCTTCTTTGCTGGTGCTGGAAATTTATAGCCACAATTCTCAATCCGTGACTTCTCCATTTTGTCTTATGTAGAAGCTCTTTCCAGCCGTCTCTGCAACAGCCGTGTATTCTCCTCCACAATCACATTCCTTTTCTCCATTTTCTAATCTTCACTTGGGTGGAGGCTTGGACCCACTTCCAACAACTTTCTCATTTCCAATGCCTTTCACAGTGCGTGCTTCTCCAGCCCTTGGACGTGACTCTAGCTAATCCTCTTCTTTGTGTGCTTTCAATTCAGAACCCCTTGTGCCAAGCTAGTGCCTTCCTTCATTTTACTCATCCTGGTGCTCCCTTGGGTGTTGTTACTTCCTCATTGCTACCTTCATCCATGTGGGCTGCTCCAAAGAGGCCGTGAGCTTCCATGAGAGGCTGTTTCACGGTGCTGGATTTTTGTTGATGAAGCTGGAGCGTGATGTGCATAAGGGTTGCCTCCATGCTGGACGTGATGCTTTGCTCAAGTGCCGTGTGCAAGCTGGACCAAGAGTGCCTCCTGTTTCCACGTCCCAGCTCTCTGCTGCCATCATCCGTGAAGATAGCTGGATAGCTTTACTGCCATGGGCCGTGATGGTTATGCAAGAAGCTGGACTAATTATCCCTGGACGTGTGAATGCAGCTGTGTTGGTGCTGGACCAAGGTGCAGGACCGTGATCTTCTCCTCTTCCTTCAGCTGGATTGTCCTCTTTACTGGATGCTTCCCTTCCTTTCAAGACCATTTGTTGGCTCTCTTTGCTGCATCTTGAGCTGCTGTCATGCCTCCTGTGAGATTCCAATAAGTGGTGGCCCCCCTTCTTTGACTTCCATTAAGTTTTCCAAAGTGTATTTGCTGAATGCTTCATCAAAGCCATGCTCTTCCAAATTATTTGAGAAAAAAACGTGAACACTTCCTATGTGTGGTCCCTTTCTTTCATTCCTTTGTCATGGTTTTCTAATGAGAAGTGGCGGCTCCCACTTGCTTGCAAGAAGGAAAATTCCTTTGTATGTGCCGTGAAGTTGCCATTCAATTTGTGATGCTACTTCCCTCTTTCTTCATTGCCGTAAGACAAGCCATAAAAATTCTCCAAGTGGCTCCCACTCTTTTGATTCCACTTCAATGTGCTGAATGCTTTGCCTACAATAATATGTGGCCATGAGAAATTGATGTGTGAAATATGTCATCCTCCTTATGTGGCAGCTGCATGGGGCCGTGTGGTTTCCCTTCATAATACCAATCCAAATAGAATTCAACATTGCATTTTGGAGGTCTTGGACGTGAACTTTCAACATGGTGTGGCCCCCTTCTTTTGATTCCACTTCAAGTCCATGCTATTCTTCTATGTTGTCGTATGGTGTGAAGTGGTTGCAAGCTTATTTTTCTGAAATGAGTGAACAAATGGGTCTTAAACCAAATAAATTAAACCAAAGTGTCACACTCTTTTATTCCATCACGTAAAATCATTTTCCAGCACTGCACTTTTGCATTCCAACAAAGATGGTTTGTTTAAAAATTCTTTTGTATGTCAATGTGGCATAAACATTCCTTAAGAGTGTTAAGAGGTCTTAGCACTGTCCAATGATCAATTCCAGCCACCACAAGTACTAAACAACAAGCAAACAATGCAAACAGATTAGAAATCACTCAAATAGTAAGCACATGAGTGACATAGTGGAGTAAAGAAAATACTGGGAACAGCACAAAAAGAATTTTAGCAAACGATAAGCTATACGTGAAAATAGACATCTAGACGAAACTATGAAAAAAAATTGCATAGAAAACGGATAAGAATTGAACTCAAACGAAGACAAACAAGTTGACACAAAATTCACGCAGCAACCAGCGAAAATTGAAATGACTGAAATACATTGGGCTCAATTGCCAATTCTCATTTAACCTTCAAATGTCCCAAAAAGATATCCAAAATTTTTCCATAATTAATAATGCAAAATAATAAGTTCAGATAATTCAAATTAGTTAAAATAAGAATTTCTGATCGAATTAAGCACAATTAGGAAAAATAGGAAAATAACGGACGATTAAGCACAATTCCCTGATTAATTCTAGTACAATAAACTAAGTGAAGTGAAGAAAATATTGACTCATCAACAGGTGCGATCATACCAGCACTAATGCACCGGATCCCATCAGAACTCCGCAGTTAAGCGTGCTTGGGCGAGAGTAGTACTAGGATGGGTGACCTCCTGGGAAGTCCTCGTGTTGCACCTCTTTTTTGACGTTTTTTTTTCTTTTTTACGTTTTTTTTCGTCCTTGTTAGTCCAAAGTACCGCCTACACGACTCCAACTAACTCTTACCTTACCACGGGTTTTTCGGACGCAAACCATCTACCTCAGGGCCCTCGCAAGCGTCTCTCCAAGTGTTAAAACTTGTACACGCTGCCGAAGCCATATATGCATTGATCGTGCGATACATGACAGGTGCGATCATACCAGCACTAATGCACCGGATCCCATCAGAACTCCGCAGTGAAGCGTGCTTGGGCTAGAGTAGTACTGGGATGGGTGACTTCCTGGGAAGTCCTCGTGTTGCACCTCTTTTTTGACTTTTTCTTTTTTACGTTTTTTTTCGTCCTTGTTAGTCCAAAGCACCGCCTACACGACTCCAACTAACTCTTACCTTACCACGGGTTTTTCGGACCCAAACCGTCTACCTCAGGGCCCTCGCACATGTCTCTCCAAGTGTTAAAACCTGTACACGGTGCCGAAGCCATATATGCATTGATCGTGCGATACATGACAGGTGCGATCATACCAGCACTAATGCACCGGATCCCATCAGAACCCCACCGTTAAGTGTGCTCGGGCGAGAGTAGTACTAGGATGGGTGACCTCCTGGGAAGTCCTCGTGTTGCACTTCTTTTTTGACGTTTTTTTTTCTTTTTTACGTTTTTTTTCGTCCTTGTTAGTCCAAAGTACCGCCTACACGACTCCAACTAACTCTTACCTTACCACGGGTTTTTCGGACGCAAACCATCTACCTCAGGGCCCTCGCAAGCGTCTCTCCAAGTGTTAAAACTTGTACACGCTGCCGAAGCCATATATGCATTGATCGTGCGATTCATGACAGGTGCGATCATACCAGCACTAATGCACCGGATCCCATCAGAACTCCGCAGTTAAGCGTGCTTGGGCGAGAGTAGTACTAGGATGGGTGACCTCCTGGGAAGTCCTCGTGATGCACCTCTTTTTTGACGTTTTTTTTTCTTTTTTACGTTTTTTTTCGTCCTTGTTAGTCCAAAGTACCGCCTACACGACTCCAACTAACTCTTACCTTACCACGGGTTTTTCGGACGCAAACCATCTACCTCAGGGCCCTCGCAAGCGTCTCTCCAAGTGTTAAAACTTGTACACGCTGCCGAAGCCATATATGCATTGATCGTGCGATTCATGACAGGTGCGATCATACCAGCACTAATGCACCGGATCCCATCAGAACTCCGCAGTTAAGCGTGCTGGTAGGATGGGTGACCTCCTGGGAAGTCCTCGTGTTGCACCTCTTTTTTGACGTTTTTTTTTTCTTTTTTACGTTTTTTTTCGTCCTTGTTAGTCCAAAGTACCGCCTACACGACTCCAACTAACTCTTACCTTACCACGGGTTTTTCGGACGCAAACCATCTACCTCAGGGCCCTCGCACGCGTCTCTCCAAGTGTTAAAACTTGTACACGCTGCCGAAGCCATATATGCATTGATCGTGCGATTCATGACAGGTGCGATCATACCAGCACTAATGCACCGGATCCCATCAGAACTCCGCAGTTAAGCGTGCCTGGGCGAGAGTAGTACTAGGATGGGTGACCTCCTGGGAAGTCCTCGTGTTGCACCTCTTTTTTGACGTTTTTTTTTTCTTTTTTACGTTTTTTTTCGTCCTTGTTAGTCCAAAGTACCGCCTACACGACTCCAACTAACTCTTACCTTACCACGGGTTTTTCGGACGCAAACCATCTACCTCAGGGCCCTCGCACGCGTCTCTCCAATTGTTAAAACTTGTACACGCTACCGAAGCCATATATGCATTGATCGTGCGATTCATGACAGGTGCGATCATACCACCACTAATGCACCGGATCCCATCAGAACTCCGCAGTTAAGCGTGCTTGGGCGAGAGTAGTACTAGGATGGGTGACCTCCTGGTCTCTCCAAGTGTTGCACCTCTTTTTTGACGTTTTTTTTTCTTTTTTACGTTTTTTTTCGTCCTTGTTAGTCCAAAGTACCGCCTACACGACTCCAACTAACTCTTACCTTACCACGGGTTTTTCGGACGCAAACCATCTACCTCAGGGCCCTCGCACGCGTCTCTCCAAGTGTTAAAACTTGTACACGCTGCCGAAGCCATATATGCATTGATCGTGAGATTCATGACAGGTGCGATCATACCAGCACTAATGCATCGGATCCCATCAGAACTCCGCAGTTAAGCGTGCTTGGGCGAGAGTAGTACTAGGATGGGTGACCTCCTGGGAAGTCCTCGTGTTGCACTTCTTTTTTGACGTTTTTTTTTCTTTTTTACCTTTTTTTTCGTCCTTGTTAGTCCAAAGTACCGCCTACACGACTCCAACTAACTCTTACCTTACCACGGGTTTTTCGGACGCAAACCATCTACCTCAGGGCCCTCGCACGCGTCTCTCCAAGTGTTAAAACTTGTACACGCTGCCGAAGCCATATATGCATTGATCGTGCGATTCATGACAGGTGCGATCATACCAGCACTAATGCACCGAATCCCATCAGAACTCCGCAGTTAAGCGTGCTTGGGCGAGAGTAGTACTAGGATGGGTGACCTCCTGGGAAGTCCTCGTGTTGCACCTCTTTTTTGACGTTTTTTTTTCTTTTTTACGTTTTTTTTCGTCCTTGTTAGTCCAAAGTACCGCCTACACGACTCCAACTAACTCTTACCTTACCACGGGTTTTTCGGACGCAAACCATCTACCTCAGGGCCCTCGCACGCGTCTCTCCAAGTGTTAAAACTTGTACACGCTGCCGAAGCCATATATGCATTGATCGTGCGATTCATGACAGGTGCGATCATACCAGCACTAATGCACCGGATCCCATCAGAACTCCGCAGTGAAGCGTGCTTGGGCGAGAGTAGTACTAGGATGGGTGACCTCCTGGGAAGTCCTCGTGTTGCACCTCTTTTTTGACGTTATTTTTTCTTTTTTACGTTTTTTTTCGTCCTTGTTAGTCCAAAGTACCGCCTACACGACTCCAACTAACTCTTACCTTACCACGGGTTTTTCGGACGCAAACCATCTACCTCAGGGCCCTCGCACGCGTCTCTCCAAGTGTTAAAACTTGTACACACTGCCGAAGCCATATATGCATTGATCGTGCGATTCATGACAGGTGCGATCATACCAGCACTAATGCACCGGATCCCATCAGAACTCCGTAGTCAAGCGTGCTTGGGCGAGAGTAGTACTAGGATGGGTGACCTCCTGGGAAGTCCTCGTGTTGCACCTCTTTTTTGACGTTTTTTTTTCTTTTTTACGTTTTTTTTCGTCCTTGTTAGTCCAAAGTACCGCCTACACGACTCCAACTAACTCTTACCTTACCACGGGTTTTTCGGACGCAAACCATCTACCTCAGGGCCCTCGCACGCGTCTCTCCAAGTGTTAAAACTTGTACACGCTGCCGAAGCCATATATGCATTGATCGTGCGATTCATGACAGGTGCGATCATACTAGCACTAATGCACCGGATCCCATCAGAACTCCGCAGTTAAGCCTGCTTGGGCGAGAGTAGTACTAGGATGGGTGACCTCCTGGGAAGTCCTCGTGTTGCACCTCTTTTTTGACGTTTTTTTTTCTTTTTTACGTTTTTTTTCGTCCTTGTTAGTCCAAAGTACCGCCTACACGACTCCAACTAACTCTTACCTTACCACGGGTTTTTCGGACGCAAACCATCTACCTCAGGGCCCTCGCACGCGTCTCTCCAAGTGTTAAAACTTGTACACGCTGCCGAAGCCATATATGCATTGATCGTGCGATTCATGACAGGTGCGATCATACCAGCACTAATGCACCGGATCCCATCAGAACTCCGCAGTTAAGCGTGCATGGGCGAGAGTAGTACTAGGATGGGTGACCTCCTGGGAAGTCCTCGTGTTGCACCTCTTTTTTGACGTTTTTTTTTCTTTTTTACGTTTTTTTTCGTCCTTGTTAGTCCAAAGTACCGCCTACACGACTCCAACTAACTCTTACCTTACCACGGGTTTTTCGGACGCAAACCATCTACCTCAGGGCCCTCGCACGCGTCTCGCCAAGTGTTAAAACTTGTACACGCTGCCGAAGCCATATATGCATTGATCGTGCGATTCATGACACGTGCGATCATACCAGCACTAATGCACCGGATCCCATCAGAACTCCGCAGTTAAGCGTGCCTGGGCGAGAGTAGTACTAGGATGGGTGACCTCCTGGGAAGTCCTCGTGTTGCACCTCTTTTTTGACGTTTTTTTTTTCTTTTTTACGTTTTTTTTCGTCCTTGTTAGTCCAAAGTACCGCCTACACGACTCCAACTAACTCTTAGCTTACCACGGGTTTTTCGGACGCAAACCATCTACCTCAGGGCCCTCGCACGCGTCTCTCCAATTGTTAAAACTTGTACACGCTACCGAAGCCATATATGCATTGATCGTGCGATTCATGACAGGTGCGATCATACCACCACTAATGCACCGGATCCCATCAGAACTCCGCAGTTAAGCGTGCTTGGGCGAGAGTAGTACTAGGATGGGTGACCTCCTGGTCTCTCCAAGTGTTGCACCTCTTTTTTGACGTTTTTTTTTTCTTTTTTACGTTTTTTTTCGTCCTTGTTAGTCCAAAGTACCGCCTACACGACTCCAACTAACTCTTACCTTACCACGGGTTTTTCGGACGCAAACCATCTACCTCAGGGCCCTCGCACGCGTCTCTCCAAGTGTTAAAACTTGTACACACTGCCGAAGCCATATATGCATTGATCGTGCGATTCATGACAGGTGCGATCATACTAGCACTAATGCACCGGATCCCATCAGAACTCCGCAGTTAAGCGTGCTTGGGCGAGAGTAGTACTAGGATGGGTGACCTCCTGGGAAGTCCTCGTGTTGCACCTCTTTTTTGACGTTTTTTTTTCTTTTTTACGTTTTTTTTCGTCCTTGTTAGTCCAAAGTACCGCCTACACGACTCCAACTAACTCTTACCTTACCACGGGTTTTTCGGACGCAAACCATCTACCTCAGGGCCCTCGCACGCGTCTCTCCAAGTGTTAAAACTTGTACACGCTGCCGAAGCCATATATGCATTGATCGTGCGATTCATGACAGGTGCGATCATACCAGCACTAATGCACCGGATCCCATCAGAACTCCGCAGTTAAGCGTGCATGGGCGAGAGTAGTACTAGGATGGGTGACCTCCTGGGAAGTCCTCGTGTTGCACCTCTTTTTTGACGTTTTTTTTTCTTTTTTACGTTTTTTTTCGTCCTTGTTAGTCCAAAGTACCGCCTACACGACTCCAACTAACTCTTACCTTACCACGGGTTTTTCGGACGCAAACCATCTACCTCAGGGCCCTCACACGCGTCTCTCCAAGTGTTAAAACTTGTACACGCTGCCGAAGCCATATATGCATTGATCGTGCGATTCATGACAGGTGCGATCATACCAGCACTAATGCACCGGATCCCATCAGAACTCCGCAGTTACACGTGCTTGGGCGAGAGTAGTACTAGGATGGGTGACCTCCTGGGAAGTCCTCGTGTTGCACCTCTTTTTTGACGTTTTTTTTTCTTTTTTACGTTTTTTTTCGTCCTTGTTAGTCCAAAGTACCGCCTACACGACTCCAACTAACTCTTACCTTACCACGGGTTTCTCGGACGCAAACCATCTACCTCAGGGCCCTCACACGCGTCTCTCCAAGTGTTAAAACTTGTACACGCTGCCGAAGCCATATATGCATTGATCGTGCGATTCATGACAGGTGCGATCATACCAGCACTAATGCACCGGATCCCATCAGAACTCCGCAGTTAAGCGTGCTTGGGCGAGAGTAGTACTAGGATGGGTGACCTCCTGGGAAGTCCTCGTGTTGCACCTCTTTTTTGACGTTTTTTTTTTCTTTTTTACGTTTTTTTTCGTCCTTGTTAGTCCAAAGTACCGCCTACACGACTCCAACTAACTCTTACCTTACCACGGGTTTTTCGGACGCAAACCATCTACCTCAAGGCCCTCGCACGCGTCTCTCCAAGTGTTAAAACTTGTACACGCTGCCGAAGCCATATATGCATTGATCGTGCGATTCATGACAGGTGCGATCATACTAGCACTAATGCACCGGATCCCATCAGAACTCCGCAGTTAAGCGTGCTTGGGCGAGAGTAGTACTAGGATGGGTGACCTCCTGGGAAGTCCTCGTGTTGCACCTCTTTTTTGACGTTTTTTTTTTCTTTTTTACGTTTTTTTTCGTCCTTGTTAGTCCAAAGTACCGCCTACACGACTCCAACTAACTCTTACCTTACCACGGGTTTTTCGGACGCAAACCATCTACCTCAGGGCCCTCGCACGCGTCTCTCCAAGTGTTAAAACTTGTACACGCTGCCGAAGCCATATATGCATTGATCGTGCGATTCATGACAGGTGCGATCATACCAGCACTAATGCACCGGATCCCATCAGAACTCCGCAGTTAAGCGTGCTTGGGCGAGAGTAGTACGAGGATGGGTGACCTCCTGGGAAGTCCTCGTGTTGCACCTCTTTTTTGACGTTTTTTTTTCTTTTTTACGTTTTTTTTCGTCCTTGTTAGTCCAAAGTACCGCCTACACGACTCCAACTAACTCTTACCTTACCACGGGTTTTTCGGACGCAAACCATCTACCTCAGGGCCCTCGCACGCGTCTCTCCAAGTGTTAAAACTTGTACACGCTGCCGAAGCCATATATGCATTTATCGTGCGATTCATGACAGGTGCGATCATACCAGCACTAATGCACCGGATCCCATCAGAACTCCGCAGTCAAGCGTGCTTGGGCGAGAGTAGTACTAGGATGGGTGACCTCCTGGGAAGTCCTCGTGTTGCACCTCTTTTTTGACGTTTTTTTTTCTTTTTTACGTTTTTTTTCGTCCTTGTTAGTCCAAAGTACCGCCTACACGACTCCAACTAACTCTTACCTTACCACGGGTTTTTCGGACGCAAACCATCTACCTCAGGGCCCTCACACGCGTCTCTCCAAGTGTTAAAACTTGTACACGCTGCCGAAGCCATATATGCATTGATCGTGCGATTCATGACAGGTGCGATCATACCAGCACTAATGCACCGGATCCCATCAGAACTCCGCAGTTACACGTGCTTGGGCGAGAGTAGTACTAGGATGGGTGACCTCCTGGGAAGTCCTCGTGTTGCACCTCTTTTTTGACGTTTTTTTTTCTTTTTTACGTTTTTTTTCGTCCTTGTTAGTCCAAAGTACCGCCTACACGACTCCAACTAACTCTTACCTTACCACGGGTTTTTCGGACGCAAACCATCTACCTCAGGGCCCTCGCACGCGTCTCTCCAAGTGTTAAAACTTGTACACGCTGCCGAAGCCATATATGCATTGATCGTGCGATTCATGACAGGTGCGATCATACCAGCACTAATGCACCGGATCCCATCAGAACTCCGCAGTGAAGCGTGCTTGGGCGAGAGTAGTACTAGGATGGGTGACCTCCTGGGAAGTCCTCGTGTTGCACCTCTTTTTTGACGTTTTTTTTTCTTTTTTACGTTTTTTTTCGTCCTTGTTAGTCCAAAGTACCGCCTACACGACTCCAACTAACTCTTACCTTACCACGGGTTTTTCGGACGCAAACCATCTACCTCAGGGCCCTCGCACGCGTCTCTCCAAGTGTTAAAACTTGTACACGCTGCCGAAGCCATATATGCATTGATCGTGCGATTCATGACAGGTGCGATCATACCAGCACTAATGCACCGGATCCCATCAGAACTCCGTAGTTAAGCGTGCTTGGGCGAGAGTAGTACTAGGATGGGTGACCTCCTGGGAAGTCCTCGTGTTGCACCTCTTTTTTGACGTTTTTTTTTCTTTTTTACGTTTTTTTTTCGTCCTTGTTAGTCCAAAGTACCGCCTACACGACTCCAACTAATTCTTACCTTACCACGGGTTTTTCGGACGCAAACCATCTACCTCAGGGCCCTCGCACGCGTCTCTCCAAGTGTTAAAACTTGTACACGCTGCCGAAGCCATATATGCATTGATCGTGCGATTCATGACAGGTGCGATCATACCAGCACTAATGCACCGGATCCCATCAGAACTCCGCAGTCAAGCGTGCTTGGGCGAGAGTAGTACTAGGATGGGTGACCTCCTGGGAAGTCCTCGTGTTGCACCTCTTTTTTGACGTTTTTTTTTCTTTTTTACGTTTTTTTTCGTCCTTGTTAGTCCAAAGTACCGCCTACACGACTCCAACTAACTCTTACCTTACCACGGGTTTTTCGGACGCAAACCATCTACCTCAGGGCCCTCGCACGCGTCTCTCCAAGTGTTAAAACTTGTACACGCTGCCGAAGCCATATATGCATTGATCGTGCGATTCATGACAGGTGCGATCATACCAGCACTAATGCACCGGATCCCATCAGAACTCCGCAGTGAAGCGTGCTTGGGCGAGAGTAGTACTAGGATGGGTGACCTCCTGGGAAGTCCTCGTGTTGCACCTCTTTTTTGTCGTTTTTTTTTCTTTTTTACGTTTTTTTTCGTCCTTGTTAGTCCAAAGTACCGCCTACACGACTCCAACTAACTCTTACCTTACCACGGGTTTTTCGGACGCAAACCATCTACCTCAGGGCCCTCACACGCGTCTCTCCAAGTGTTAAAACTTGTACACGCTGCCGAAGCCATATATGCATTGATCGTGCGATTCATGACAGGTGCGATCATACCAGCACTAATGCACCGGATCCCATCAGAACTCCGCAGTTAAGCGTGCTTGGGCGAGAGTAGTACTAGGATGGGTGACCTCCTGGGAAGTCCTCGTGTTGCACCTCTTTTTTGACGTTTTTTTTTCTTTTTTACGTTTTTT
The DNA here is from genome assembly GCA_034642375.1 of Vigna nakashimae. Taxonomy (NCBI): domain Eukaryota; kingdom Viridiplantae; phylum Streptophyta; class Magnoliopsida; order Fabales; family Fabaceae; genus Vigna; species Vigna nakashimae. The sequence goes on from CM067767.1 coordinate 11,534,248, forward strand.
TTCGTCCTTGTTAGTCCAAAGTACCGCCTACACGACTCCAACTAACTCTTACCTTACCACGGGTTTTTCGGACGCAAACCATCTACCTCAGGGCCCTCACACGCGTCTCTCCAAGTGTTAAAACTTGTACACGCTGCCGAAGCCATATATGCATTGATCGTGCGATTCATGACAGGTGCGATCATACCAGCACTAATGCACCGGATCCCATCAGAACTCCGCAGTTAAGCGTGCTTGGGCGAGAGTAGTACTAGGATGGGTGACCTCCTGGGAAGTCCTCGTGTTGCACCTCTTTTTTGACGTTTTTTTTTCTTTTTTACGTTTTTTTTCGTCCTTGTTAGTCCAAAGTACCGCCTACACGACTCCAACTAACTCTTACCTTACCACGGGTTTTTCGGACGCAAACCATCTACCTCAGGGCCCTCGCACGCGTCTCTCCAAGTGTTAAAACTTGTACACGCTGCCGAAGCCATATATGCATTGATCGTGCGATTCATGACAGGTGCGATCATACTAGCACTAATGCACCGGATCCCATCAGAACTCCGCAGTTAAGCGTGCTTGGGCGAGAGTAGTACTAGGATGGGTGACCTCCTGGGAAGTCCTCGTGTTGCACCTCTTTTTTGACGTTTTTTTTTCTTTTTTACGTTTTTTTTCGTCCTTGTTAGTCCAAAGTACCGCCTACACGACTCCAACTAACTCTTACCTTACCACGGGTTTTTCGGACGCAAACCATCTACCTCAGGGCCCTCGCACGCGTCTCTCCAAGTGTTAAAACTTGTACACGCTGCCGAAGCCATATATGCATTGATCGTGCGATTCATGACAGGTGCGATCATACCAGCACTAATGCACCGGATCCCATCAGAACTCCGCAGTTAAGCGTGCTTGGGCGAGAGTAGTACTAGGATGGGTGACCTCCTGGGAAGTCCTCGTGTTGCACCTCTTTTTTGACGTTTTTTTTTCTTTTTTACGTTTTTTTTCGTCCTTGTTAGTCCAAAGTACCGCCTACACGACTCCAACTAACTCTTACCTTACCACGGGTTTTTCGGACGCAAACCATCTACCTCAGGGCCCTCGCACGCGTCTCTCCAAGTGTTAAAACTTGTACACGCTGCCGAAGCCATATATGCATTGATCGTGCGATTCATGACAGGTGCGATCATACCAGCACTAATGCACCGGATCCCATCAGAACTCCGCAGTTAAGCGTGCCTGGGCGAGAGTAGTACTAGGATGGGTGACCTCCTGGGAAGTCCTCGTGTTGCACCTCTTTTTTGACGTTTTTTTTTTCTTTTTTACGTTTTTTTTCGTCCTTGTTAGTCCAAAGTACCGCCTACACGACTCCAACTAACTCTTAGCTTACCACGGGTTTTTCGGACGCAAACCATCTACCTCAGGGCCCTCGCACGCGTCTCTCCAAGTGTTAAAACTTGTACACGCTGCCGAAGCCATATATGCATTGATCGTGCGATTCATGACAGGTGCGATCATACCAGCACTAATGCACCGGATCCCATCAGAACTCCGCAGTTAAGCGTGCTTGGGCGAGAGTAGTACTAGGATGGGTGACCTCCTGGTCTCTCCTCGTGTTGCACCTCTTTTTTGACGTTTTTTTTTTCTTTTTTACGTTTTTTTTCGTCCTTGTTAGTCCAAAGTACCGCCTACACGACTCCAACTAACTCTTACCTTACCACGGGTTTTTCGGACGCAAACCATCTACCTCAGGGCCCTCGCACGCGTCTCTCCAAGTGTTAAAACTTGTACACGCTGCCGAAGCCATATATGCATTGATCGTGCGATTCATGACAGGTGCGATCATACCAGCACTAATGCACCGGATCCCATCAGAACTCCGTAGTTAAGCGTGCTTGGGCGAGAGTAGTACTAGGATGGGTGACCTCCTGGGAAGTCCTCGTGTTGCACCTCTTTTTTGACGTTTTTTTTTCTTTTTTACGTTTTTTTTCGTCCTTGTTAGTCCAAAGTACCGCCTACACGACTCCAACTAACTCTTACCTTACCACGGGTTTTTCGGACGCAAACCATCTACCTCAGGGCCCTCGCACGCGTCTCTCCAAGTGTTAAAACTTGTACACGCTGCCGAAGCCATATATGCATTGATCGTGCGATTCATGACAGGTGCGATCATACCAGCACTAATGCACCGGATCCCATCAGAACTCCGCAGTTAAGCGTGCTTGGGCGAGAGTAGTACTAGGATGGGTGACCTCCTGGGAAGTCCTCGTGTTGCACCTCTTTTTTGACGTTTTTTTTTCTTTTTTACGTTTTTTTTCGTCCTTGTTAGTCCAAAGTACCGCCTACACGACTCCAACTAACTCTTACCTTACCACGGGTTTTTCGGACGCAAACCATCTACCTCAGGGCCCTCACACGCGTCTCTCCAAGTGTTAAAACTTGTACACGCTGCCGAAGCCATATATGCATTGATCGTGCGATTCATGACAGGTGCGATCATACCAGCACTAATGCACCGGATCCCATCAGAACTCCGCAGTTAAGCGTGCTTGGGCGAGAGTAGTACTAGGATGGGTGACCTCCTGGGAAGTCCTCGTGTTGCACCTCTTTTTTGACGTTTTTTTTTCTTTTTTACGTTTTTTTTCGTCCTTGTTAGTCCAAAGTACCGCCTACACGACTCCAACTAACTCTTACCTTACCACGGGTTTTTCGGACGCAAACCATCTACCTCAGGGCCCTCGCACGCGTCTCTCCAAGTGTTAAAACTTGTACACGCTGCCGAAGCCATATATGCATTGATCGTGCGATTCATGACAGGTGCGATCATACCAGCACTAATGCACCGGATCCCATCAGAACTCCGCAGTTAAGCGTGCTTGGGCGAGAGTAGTACTAGGATGGGTGACCTCCTGGGAAGTCCTCGTGTTGCACCTCTTTTTTGACGTTTTTTTTTTCTTTTTTACGTTTTTTTTCGTCCTTGTTAGTCCAAAGTACCGCCTACACGACTCCAACTAACTCTTACCTTACCACGGGTTTTTCGGACGCAAACCATCTACCTCAGGGCCCTCGCACGCGTCTCTCCAAGTGTTAAAACTTGTACACGCTGCCGAAGCCATATATGCATTGATCGTGCGATTCATGACAGGTGCGATCATACCAGCACTAATGCACCGGATCCCATCAGAACTCCGCAGTTAAGCGTGCTTGGGCGAGAGTAGTACTAGGATGGGTGACCTCCTGGGAAGTCCTCGTGTTGCACCTCTTTTTTGACGTTTTTTTTTTCTTTTTTACGTTTTTTTTCGTCCTTGTTAGTCCAAAGTACCGCCTACACGACTCCAACTAACTCTTACCTTACCACGGGTTTTTCGGACGCAAACCATCTACCTCAGGGCCCTCGCACGCGTCTCTCCAAGTGTTAAAACTTGTACACGCTGCCGAAGCCATATATGCATTGATCGTGCGATTCATGACAGGTGCGATCATACCAGCACTAATGCACCGGATCCCATCAGAACTCCGCAGTTAAGCGTGCTTGGGCGAGAGTAGTACTAGGATGGGTGACCTCCTGGGAAGTCCTCGTGTTGCACCTCTTTTTTGACGTTTTTTTTTCTTTTTTACGTTTTTTTTCGTCCTTGTTAGTCCAAAGTACCGCCTACACGACTCCAACTAACTCTTACCTTACCACGGGTTTTTCGGACGCAAACCATCTACCTCAGGGCCCTCGCACGCGTCTCTCCAAGTGTTAAAACTTGTACACGCTGCCGAAGCCATATATGCATTGATCGTGCGATTCATGACAGGTGCGATCATACCAGCACTAATGCACCGGATCCCATCAGAACTCCGCAGTTAAGCGTGCTTGGGCGAGAGTAGTACTAGGATGGGTGACCTCCTGGGAAGTCCTCGTGTTGCACCTCTTTTTTGACGTTTTTTTTTCTTTTTTACGTTTTTTTTCGTCCTTGTTAGTCCAAAGTACCGCCTACACGACTCCAACTAACTCTTACCTTACCACGGGTTTTTCGGACGCAAACCATCTACCTCAGGGCCCTCGCACGCGTCTCTCCAAGTGTTAAAACTTGTACACGCTGCCGAAGCCATATATGCATTGATCGTGCGATTCATGACAGGTGCGATCATACCAGCACTAATGCACCGGATCCCATCAGAACTCCGCAGTTAAGCGTGCTTGGGCGAGAGTAGTACTAGGATGGGTGACCTCCTGGGAAGTCCTCGTGTTGCACCTCTTTTTTGACGTTTTTTTTTCTTTTTTACGTTTTTTTTCGTCCTTGTTAGTCCAAAGTACCGCCTACACGACTCCAACTAACTCTTACCTTACCACGGGTTTTTCGGACGCAAACCATCTACCTCAGGGCCCTCGCACGCGTCTCTCCAAGTGTTAAAACTTGTACACGCTGCCGAAGCCATATATGCATTGATCGTGCGATTCATGACAGGTGCGATCATACCAGCACTAATGCACCGGATCCCATCAGAACTCCGCAGTTAAGCGTGCTTGGGCGAGAGTAGTACTAGGATGGGTGACCTCCTGGGAAGTCCTCGTGTTGCACCTCTTTTTTGACGTTTTTTTTTCTTTTTTACGTTTTTTTTCGTCCTTGTTAGTCCAAAGTACCGCCTACACGACTCCAACTAACTCTTACCTTACCACGGGTTTTTCGGACGCAAACCATCTACCTCAGGGCCCTCGCACGCGTCTCTCCAAGTGTTAAAACTTGTACACGCTGCCGAAGCCATATATGCATTGATCGTGCGATTCATGACAGGTGCGATCATACCAGCACTAATGCACCGGATCCCATCAGAACTCCGCAGTTAAGCGTGCTTGGGCGAGAGTAGTACTAGGATGGGTGACCTCCTGGGAAGTCCTCGTGTTGCACCTCTTTTTTGACGTTTTTTTTTTCTTTTTTACGTTTTTTTTCGTCCTTGTTAGTCCAAAGTACCGCCTACACGACTCCAACTAACTCTTACCTTACCACGGGTTTTTCGGACGCAAACCATCTACCTCAGGGCCCTCGCACGCGTCTCTCCAAGTGTTAAAACTTGTACACGCTGCCGAAGCCATATATGCATTGATCGTGCGATTCATGACAGGTGCGATCATACCAGCACTAATGCACCGGATCCCATCAGAACTCCGCAGTTAAGCGTGCTTGGGCGAGAGTAGTACTAGGATGGGTGACCTCCTGGGAAGTCCTCGTGTTGCACCTCTTTTTTGACGTTTTTTTTTCTTTTTTACGTTTTTTTTCGTCCTTGTTAGTCCAAAGTACCGCCTACACGACTCCAACTAACTCTTACCTTACCACGGGTTTTTCGGACGCAAACCATCTACCTCAGGGCCCTCGCACGCGTCTCTCCAAGTGTTAAAACTTGTACACGCTGCCGAAGCCATATATGCATTGATCGTGCGATTCATGACAGGTGCGATCATACCAGCACTAATGCACCGGATCCCATCAGAACTCCGCAGTTAAGCGTGCTTGGGCGAGAGTAGTACTAGGATGGGTGACCTCCTGGGAAGTCCTCGTGTTGCACCTCTTTTTTGACGTTTTTTTTTCTTTTTTACGTTTTTTTTCGTCCTTGTTAGTCCAAAGTACCGCCTACACGACTCCAACTAACTCTTACCTTACCACGGGTTTTTCGGACGCAAACCATCTACCTCAGGGCCCTCGCACGCGTCTCTCCAAGTGTTAAAACTTGTACACGCTGCCGAAGCCATATATGCATTGATCGTGCGATTCATGACAGGTGCGATCATACCAGCACTAATGCACCGGATCCCATCAGAACTCCGCAGTTAAGCGTGCTTGGGCGAGAGTAGTACTAGGATGGGTGACCTCCTGGGAAGTCCTCGTGTTGCACCTCTTTTTTGACGTTTTTTTTTCTTTTTTACGTTTTTTTTCGTCCTTGTTAGTCCAAAGTACCGCCTACACGACTCCAACTAACTCTTACCTTACCACGGGTTTTTCGGACGCAAACCATCTACCTCAGGGCCCTCGCACGCGTCTCTCCAAGTGTTAAAACTTGTACACGCTGCCGAAGCCATATATGCATTGATCGTGCGATTCATGACAGGTGCGATCATACCAGCACTAATGCACCGGATCCCATCAGAACTCCGCAGTTAAGCGTGCTTGGGCGAGAGTAGTACTAGGATGGGTGACCTCCTGGGAAGTCCTCGTGTTGCACCTCTTTTTTGACGTTTTTTTTTCTTTTTTACGTTTTTTTTCGTCCTTGTTAGTCCAAAGTACCGCCTACACGACTCCAACTAACTCTTACCTTACCACGGGTTTTTCGGACGCAAACCATCTACCTCAGGGCCCTCGCACGCGTCTCTCCAAGTGTTAAAACTTGTACACGCTGCCGAAGCCATATATGCATTGATCGTGCGATTCATGACAGGTGCGATCATACCAGCACTAATGCACCGGATCCCATCAGAACTCCGCAGTTAAGCGTGCTTGGGCGAGAGTAGTACTAGGATGGGTGACCTCCTGGGAAGTCCTCGTGTTGCACCTCTTTTTTGACGTTTTTTTTTTCTTTTTTACGTTTTTTTTCGTCCTTGTTAGTCCAAAGTACCGCCTACACGACTCCAACTAACTCTTACCTTACCACGGGTTTTTCGGACGCAAACCATCTACCTCAGGGCCCTCGCACGCGTCTCTCCAAGTGTTAAAACTTGTACACGCTGCCGAAGCCATATATGCATTGATCGTGCGATTCATGACAGGTGCGATCATACCAGCACTAATGCACCGGATCCCATCAGAACTCCGCAGTTAAGCGTGCTTGGGCGAGAGTAGTACTAGGATGGGTGACCTCCTGGGAAGTCCTCGTGTTGCACCTCTTTTTTGACGTTTTTTTTTCTTTTTTACGTTTTTTTTCGTCCTTGTTAGTCCAAAGTACCGCCTACACGACTCCAACTAACTCTTACCTTACCACGGGTTTTTCGGACGCAAACCATCTACCTCAGGGCCCTCGCACGCGTCTCTCCAAGTGTTAAAACTTGTACACGCTGCCGAAGCCATATATGCATTGATCGTGCGATTCATGACAGGTGCGATCATACCAGCACTAATGCACCGGATCCCATCAGAACTCCGCAGTTAAGCGTGCTTGGGCGAGAGTAGTACTAGGATGGGTGACCTCCTGGGAAGTCCTCGTGTTGCACCTCTTTTTTGACGTTTTTTTTTCTTTTTTACGTTTTTTTTCGTCCTTGTTAGTCCAAAGTACCGCCTACACGACTCCAACTAACTCTTACCTTACCACGGGTTTTTCGGACGCAAACCATCTACCTCAGGGCCCTCGCACGCGTCTCTCCAAGTGTTAAAACTTGTACACGCTGCCGAAGCCATATATGCATTGATCGTGCGATTCATGACAGGTGCGATCATACCAGCACTAATGCACCGGATCCCATCAGAACTCCGCAGTTAAGCGTGCTTGGGCGAGAGTAGTACTAGGATGGGTGACCTCCTGGGAAGTCCTCGTGTTGCACCTCTTTTTTGACGTTTTTTTTTTCTTTTTTACGTTTTTTTTCGTCCTTGTTAGTCCAAAGTACCGCCTACACGACTCCAACTAACTCTTACCTTACCACGGGTTTTTCGGACGCAAACCATCTACCTCAGGGCCCTCGCACGCGTCTCTCCAAGTGTTAAAACTTGTACACGCTGCCGAAGCCATATATGCATTGATCGTGCGATTCATGACAGGTGCGATCATACCAGCACTAATGCACCGGATCCCATCAGAACTCCGCAGTTAAGCGTGCTTGGGCGAGAGTAGTACTAGGATGGGTGACCTCCTGGGAAGTCCTCGTGTTGCACCTCTTTTTTGACGTTTTTTTTTTCTTTTTTACGTTTTTTTTCGTCCTTGTTAGTCCAAAGTACCGCCTACACGACTCCAACTAACTCTTACCTTACCACGGGTTTTTCGGACGCAAACCATCTACCTCAGGGCCCTCGCACGCGTCTCTCCAAGTGTTAAAACTTGTACACGCTGCCGAAGCCATATATGCATTGATCGTGCGATTCATGACAGGTGCGATCATACCAGCACTAATGCACCGGATCCCATCAGAACTCCGCAGTTAAGCGTGCTTGGGCGAGAGTAGTACTAGGATGGGTGACCTCCTGGGAAGTCCTCGTGTTGCACCTCTTTTTTGACGTTTTTTTTTTCTTTTTTACGTTTTTTTTCGTCCTTGTTAGTCCAAAGTACCGCCTACACGACTCCAACTAACTCTTACCTTACCACGGGTTTTTCGGACGCAAACCATCTACCTCAGGGCCCTCGCACGCGTCTCTCCAAGTGTTAAAACTTGTACACGCTGCCGAAGCCATATATGCATTGATCGTGCGATTCATGACAGGTGCGATCATACCAGCACTAATGCACCGGATCCCATCAGAACTCCGCAGTTAAGCGTGCTTGGGCGAGAGTAGTACTAGGATGGGTGACCTCCTGGGAAGTCCTCGTGTTGCACCTCTTTTTTGACGTTTTTTTTTTCTTTTTTACGTTTTTTTTCGTCCTTGTTAGTCCAAAGTACCGCCTACACGACTCCAACTAACTCTTACCTTACCACGGGTTTTTCGGACGCAAACCATCTACCTCAGGGCCCTCGCACGCGTCTCTCCAAGTGTTAAAACTTGTACACGCTGCCGAAGCCATATATGCATTGATCGTGCGATTCATGACAGGTGCGATCATACCAGCACTAATGCACCGGATCCCATCAGAACTCCGCAGTTAAGCGTGCTTGGGCGAGAGTAGTACTAGGATGGGTGACCTCCTGGGAAGTCCTCGTGTTGCACCTCTTTTTTGACGTTTTTTTTTTCTTTTTTACGTTTTTTTTCGTCCTTGTTAGTCCAAAGTACCGCCTACACGACTCCAACTAACTCTTACCTTACCACGGGTTTTTCGGACGCAAACCATCTACCTCAGGGCCCTCGCACGCGTCTCTCCAAGTGTTAAAACTTGTACACGCTGCCGAAGCCATATATGCATTGATCGTGCGATTCATGACAGGTGCGATCATACCAGCACTAATGCACCGGATCCCATCAGAACTCCGCAGTTAAGCGTGCTTGGGCGAGAGTAGTACTAGGATGGGTGACCTCCTGGGAAGTCCTCGTGTTGCACCTCTTTTTTGACGTTTTTTTTTTCTTTTTTACGTTTTTTTTCGTCCTTGTTAGTCCAAAGTACCGCCTACACGACTCCAACTAACTCTTACCTTACCACGGGTTTTTCGGACGCAAACCATCTACCTCAGGGCCCTCGCACGCGTCTCTCCAAGTGTTAAAACTTGTACACGCTGCCGAAGCCATATATGCATTGATCGTGCGATTCATGACAGGTGCGATCATACCAGCACTAATGCACCGGATCCCATCAGAACTCCGCAGTTAAGCGTGCTTGGGCGAGAGTAGTACTAGGATGGGTGACCTCCTGGGAAGTCCTCGTGTTGCACCTCTTTTTTGACGTTTTTTTTTCTTTTTTACGTTTTTTTTCGTCCTTGTTAGTCCAAAGTACCGCCTACACGACTCCAACTAACTCTTACCTTACCACGGGTTTTTCGGACGCAAACCATCTACCTCAGGGCCCTCGCACGCGTCTCTCCAAGTGTTAAAACTTGTACACGCTGCCGAAGCCATATATGCATTGATCGTGCGATTCATGACAGGTGCGATCATACCAGCACTAATGCACCGGATCCCATCAGAACTCCGCAGTTAAGCGTGCTTGGGCGAGAGTAGTACTAGGATGGGTGACCTCCTGGGAAGTCCTCGTGTTGCACCTCTTTTTTGACGTTTTTTTTTCTTTTTTACGTTTTTTTTCGTCCTTGTTAGTCCAAAGTACCGCCTACACGACTCCAACTAACTCTTACCTTACCACGGGTTTTTCGGACGCAAACCATCTACCTCAGGGCCCTCGCACGCGTCTCTCCAAGTGTTAAAACTTGTACACGCTGCCGAAGCCATATATGCATTGATCGTGCGATTCATGACAGGTGCGATCATACCAGCACTAATGCACCGGATCCCATCAGAACTCCGCAGTTAAGCGTGCTTGGGCGAGAGTAGTACTAGGATGGGTGACCTCCTGGGAAGTCCTCGTGTTGCACCTCTTTTTTGACGTTTTTTTTTCTTTTTTACGTTTTTTTTCGTCCTTGTTAGTCCAAAGTACCGCCTACACGACTCCAACTAACTCTTACCTTACCACGGGTTTTTCGGACGCAAACCATCTACCTCAGGGCCCTCGCACGCGTCTCTCCAAGTGTTAAAACTTGTACACGCTGCCGAAGCCATATATGCATTGATCGTGCGATTCATGACAGGTGCGATCATACCAGCACTAATGCACCGGATCCCATCAGAACTCCGCAGTTAAGCGTGCTTGGGCGAGAGTAGTACTAGGATGGGTGACCTCCTGGGAAGTCCTCGTGTTGCACCTCTTTTTTGACGTTTTTTTTTCTTTTTTACGTTTTTTTTCGTCCTTGTTAGTCCAAAGTACCGCCTACACGACTCCAACTAACTCTTACCTTACCACGGGTTTTTCGGACGCAAACCATCTACCTCAGGGCCCTCGCACGCGTCTCTCCAAGTGTTAAAACTTGTACACGCTGCCGAAGCCATATATGCATTGATCGTGCGATTCATGACAGGTGCGATCATACCAGCACTAATGCACCGGATCCCATCAGAACTCCGCAGTTAAGCGTGCTTGGGCGAGAGTAGTACTAGGATGGGTGACCTCCTGGGAAGTCCTCGTGTTGCACCTCTTTTTTGACGTTTTTTTTTTCTTTTTTACGTTTTTTTTCGTCCTTGTTAGTCCAAAGTACCGCCTACACGACTCCAACTAACTCTTACCTTACCACGGGTTTTTCGGACGCAAACCATCTACCTCAGGGCCCTCGCACGCGTCTCTCCAAGTGTTAAAACTTGTACACGCTGCCGAAGCCATATATGCATTGATCGTGCGATTCATGACAGGTGCGATCATACCAGCACTAATGCACCGGATCCCATCAGAACTCCGCAGTTAAGCGTGCTTGGGCGAGAGTAGTACTAGGATGGGTGACCTCCTGGGAAGTCCTCGTGTTGCACCTCTTTTTTGACGTTTTTTTTTCTTTTTTACGTTTTTTTTCGTCCTTGTTAGTCCAAAGTACCGCCTACACGACTCCAACTAACTCTTACCTTACCACGGGTTTTTCGGACGCAAACCATCTACCTCAGGGCCCTCGCACGCGTCTCTCCAAGTGTTAAAACTTGTACACGCTGCCGAAGCCATATATGCATTGATCGTGCGATTCATGACAGGTGCGATCATACCAGCACTAATGCACCGGATCCCATCAGAACTCCGCAGTTAAGCGTGCTTGGGCGAGAGTAGTACTAGGATGGGTGACCTCCTGGGAAGTCCTCGTGTTGCACCTCTTTTTTGACGTTTTTTTTTCTTTTTTACGTTTTTTTTCGTCCTTGTTAGTCCAAAGTACCGCCTACACGACTCCAACTAACTCTTACCTTACCACGGGTTTTTCGGACGCAAACCATCTACCTCAGGGCCCTCGCACGCGTCTCTCCAAGTGTTAAAACTTGTACACGCTGCCGAAGCCATATATGCATTGATCGTGCGATTCATGACAGGTGCGATCATACCAGCACTAATGCACCGGATCCCATCAGAACTCCGCAGTTAAGCGTGCTTGGGCGAGAGTAGTACTAGGATGGGTGACCTCCTGGGAAGTCCTCGTGTTGCACCTCTTTTTTGACGTTTTTTTTTTCTTTTTTACGTTTTTTTTCGTCCTTGTTAGTCCAAAGTACCGCCTACACGACTCCAACTAACTCTTACCTTACCACGGGTTTTTCGGACGCAAACCATCTACCTCAGGGCCCTCGCACGCGTCTCTCCAAGTGTTAAAACTTGTACACGCTGCCGAAGCCATATATGCATTGATCGTGCGATTCATGACAGGTGCGATCATACCAGCACTAATGCACCGGATCCCATCAGAACTCCGCAGTTAAGCGTGCTTGGGCGAGAGTAGTACTAGGATGGGTGACCTCCTGGGAAGTCCTCGTGTTGCACCTCTTTTTTGACGTTTTTTTTTCTTTTTTACGTTTTTTTTCGTCCTTGTTAGTCCAAAGTACCGCCTACACGACTCCAACTAACTCTTACCTTACCACGGGTTTTTCGGACGCAAACCATCTACCTCAGGGCCCTCGCACGCGTCTCTCCAAGTGTTAAAACTTGTACACGCTGCCGAAGCCATATATGCATTGATCGTGCGATTCATGACAGGTGCGATCATACCAGCACTAATGCACCGGATCCCATCAGAACTCCGCAGTTAAGCGTGCTTGGGCGAGAGTAGTACTAGGATGGGTGACCTCCTGGGAAGTCCTCGTGTTGCACCTCTTTTTTGACGTTTTTTTTTCTTTTTTACGTTTTTTTTCGTCCTTGTTAGTCCAAAGTACCGCCTACACGACTCCAACTAACTCTTACCTTACCACGGGTTTTTCGGACGCAAACCATCTACCTCAGGGCCCTCGCACGCGTCTCTCCAAGTGTTAAAACTTGTACACGCTGCCGAAGCCATATATGCATTGATCGTGCGATTCATGACAGGTGCGATCATACCAGCACTAATGCACCGGATCCCATCAGAACTCCGCAGTTAAGCGTGCTTGGGCGAGAGTAGTACTAGGATGGGTGACCTCCTGGGAAGTCCTCGTGTTGCACCTCTTTTTTGACGTTTTTTTTTCTTTTTTACGTTTTTTTTCGTCCTTGTTAGTCCAAAGTACCGCCTACACGACTCCAACTAACTCTTACCTTACCACGGGTTTTTCGGACGCAAACCATCTACCTCAGGGCCCTCGCACGCGTCTCTCCAAGTGTTAAAACTTGTACACGCTGCCGAAGCCATATATGCATTGATCGTGCGATTCATGACAGGTGCGATCATACCAGCACTAATGCACCGGATCCCATCAGAACTCCGCAGTTAAGCGTGCTTGGGCGAGAGTAGTACTAGGATGGGTGACCTCCTGGGAAGTCCTCGTGTTGCACCTCTTTTTTGACGTTTTTTTTTTCTTTTTTACGTTTTTTTTCGTCCTTGTTAGTCCAAAGTACCGCCTACACGACTCCAACTAACTCTTACCTTACCACGGGTTTTTCGGACGCAAACCATCTACCTCAGGGCCCTCGCACGCGTCTCTCCAAGTGTTAAAACTTGTACACGCTGCCGAAGCCATATATGCATTGATCGTGCGATTCATGACAGGTGCGATCATACCAGCACTAATGCACCGGATCCCATCAGAACTCCGCAGTTAAGCGTGCTTGGGCGAGAGTAGTACTAGGATGGGTGACCTCCTGGGAAGTCCTCGTGTTGCACCTCTTTTTTGACGTTTTTTTTTTCTTTTTTACGTTTTTTTTCGTCCTTGTTAGTCCAAAGTACCGCCTACACGACTCCAACTAACTCTTACCTTACCACGGGTTTTTCGGACGCAAACCATCTACCTCAGGGCCCTCGCACGCGTCTCTCCAAGTGTTAAAACTTGTACACGCTGCCGAAGCCATATATGCATTGATCGTGCGATTCATGACAGGTGCGATCATACCAGCACTAATGCACCGGATCCCATCAGAACTCCGCAGTTAAGCGTGCTTGGGCGAGAGTAGTACTAGGATGGGTGACCTCCTGGGAAGTCCTCGTGTTGCACCTCTTTTTTGACGTTTTTTTTTCTTTTTTACGTTTTTTTTCGTCCTTGTTAGTCCAAAGTACCGCCTACACGACTCCAACTAACTCTTACCTTACCACGGGTTTTTCGGACGCAAACCATCTACCTCAGGGCCCTCGCACGCGTCTCTCCAAGTGTTAAAACTTGTACACGCTGCCGAAGCCATATATGCATTGATCGTGCGATTCATGACAGGTGCGATCATACCAGCACTAATGCACCGGATCCCATCAGAACTCCGCAGTTAAGCGTGCTTGGGCGAGAGTAGTACTAGGATGGGTGACCTCCTGGGAAGTCCTCGTGTTGCACCTCTTTTTTGACGTTTTTTTTTTCTTTTTTACGTTTTTTTTCGTCCTTGTTAGTCCAAAGTACCGCCTACACGACTCCAACTAACTCTTACCTTACCACGGGTTTTTCGGACGCAAACCATCTACCTCAGGGCCCTCGCACGCGTCTCTCCAAGTGTTAAAACTTGTACACGCTGCCGAAGCCATATATGCATTGATCGTGCGATTCATGACAGGTGCGATCATACCAGCACTAATGCACCGGATCCCATCAGAACTCCGCAGTTAAGCGTGCTTGGGCGAGAGTAGTACTAGGATGGGTGACCTCCTGGGAAGTCCTCGTGTTGCACCTCTTTTTTGACGTTTTTTTTTCTTTTTTACGTTTTTTTTCGTCCTTGTTAGTCCAAAGTACCGCCTACACGACTCCAACTAACTCTTACCTTACCACGGGTTTTTCGGACGCAAACCATCTACCTCAGGGCCCTCGCACGCGTCTCTCCAAGTGTTAAAACTTGTACACGCTGCCGAAGCCATATATGCATTGATCGTGCGATTCATGACAGGTGCGATCATACCAGCACTAATGCACCGGATCCCATCAGAACTCCGCAGTTAAGCGTGCTTGGGCGAGAGTAGTACTAGGATGGGTGACCTCCTGGGAAGTCCTCGTGTTGCACCTCTTTTTTGACGTTTTTTTTTTCTTTTTTACGTTTTTTTTCGTCCTTGTTAGTCCAAAGTACCGCCTACACGACTCCAACTAACTCTTACCTTACCACGGGTTTTTCGGACGCAAACCATCTACCTCAGGGCCCTCGCACGCGTCTCTCCAAGTGTTAAAACTTGTACACGCTGCCGAAGCCATATATGCATTGATCGTGCGATTCATGACAGGTGCGATCATACCAGCACTAATGCACCGGATCCCATCAGAACTCCGCAGTTAAGCGTGCTTGGGCGAGAGTAGTACTAGGATGGGTGACCTCCTGGGAAGTCCTCGTGTTGCACCTCTTTTTTGACGTTTTTTTTTCTTTTTTACGTTTTTTTTCGTCCTTGTTAGTCCAAAGTACCGCCTACACGACTCCAACTAACTCTTACCTTACCACGGGTTTTTCGGACGCAAACCATCTACCTCAGGGCCCTCGCACGCGTCTCTCCAAGTGTTAAAACTTGTACACGCTGCCGAAGCCATATATGCATTGATCGTGCGATTCATGACAGGTGCGATCATACCAGCACTAATGCACCGGATCCCATCAGAACTCCGCAGTTAAGCGTGCTTGGGCGAGAGTAGTACTAGGATGGGTGACCTCCTGGGAAGTCCTCGTGTTGCACCTCTTTTTTGACGTTTTTTTTTCTTTTTTACGTTTTTTTTCGTCCTTGTTAGTCCAAAGTACCGCCTACACGACTCCAACTAACTCTTACCTTACCACGGGTTTTTCGGACGCAAACCATCTACCTCAGGGCCCTCGCACGCGTCTCTCCAAGTGTTAAAACTTGTACACGCTGCCGAAGCCATATATGCATTGATCGTGCGATTCATGACAGGTGCGATCATACCAGCACTAATGCACCGGATCCCATCAGAACTCCGCAGTTAAGCGTGCTTGGGCGAGAGTAGTACTAGGATGGGTGACCTCCTGGGAAGTCCTCGTGTTGCACCTCTTTTTTGACGTTTTTTTTTTCTTTTTTACGTTTTTTTTCGTCCTTGTTAGTCCAAAGTACCGCCTACACGACTCCAACTAACTCTTACCTTACCACGGGTTTTTCGGACGCAAACCATCTACCTCAGGGCCCTCGCACGCGTCTCTCCAAGTGTTAAAACTTGTACACGCTGCCGAAGCCATATATGCATTGATCGTGCGATTCATGACAGGTGCGATCATACCAGCACTAATGCACCGGATCCCATCAGAACTCCGCAGTTAAGCGTGCTTGGGCGAGAGTAGTACTAGGATGGGTGACCTCCTGGGAAGTCCTCGTGTTGCACCTCTTTTTTGACGTTTTTTTTTTCTTTTTTACGTTTTTTTTCGTCCTTGTTAGTCCAAAGTACCGCCTACACGACTCCAACTAACTCTTACCTTACCACGGGTTTTTCGGACGCAAACCATCTACCTCAGGGCCCTCGCACGCGTCTCTCCAAGTGTTAAAACTTGTACACGCTGCCGAAGCCATATATGCATTGATCGTGCGATTCATGACAGGTGCGATCATACCAGCACTAATGCACCGGATCCCATCAGAACTCCGCAGTTAAGCGTGCTTGGGCGAGAGTAGTACTAGGATGGGTGACCTCCTGGGAAGTCCTCGTGTTGCACCTCTTTTTTGACGTTTTTTTTTTCTTTTTTACGTTTTTTTTCGTCCTTGTTAGTCCAAAGTACCGCCTACACGACTCCAACTAACTCTTACCTTACCACGGGTTTTTCGGACGCAAACCATCTACCTCAGGGCCCTCGCACGCGTCTCTCCAAGTGTTAAAACTTGTACACGCTGCCGAAGCCATATATGCATTGATCGTGCGATTCATGACAGGTGCGATCATACCAGCACTAATGCACCGGATCCCATCAGAACTCCGCAGTTAAGCGTGCTTGGGCGAGAGTAGTACTAGGATGGGTGACCTCCTGGGAAGTCCTCGTGTTGCACCTCTTTTTTGACGTTTTTTTTTCTTTTTTACGTTTTTTTTCGTCCTTGTTAGTCCAAAGTACCGCCTACACGACTCCAACTAACTCTTACCTTACCACGGGTTTTTCGGACGCAAACCATCTACCTCAGGGCCCTCGCACGCGTCTCTCCAAGTGTTAAAACTTGTACACGCTGCCGAAGCCATATATGCATTGATCGTGCGATTCATGACAGGTGCGATCATACCAGCACTAATGCACCGGATCCCATCAGAACTCCGCAGTTAAGCGTGCTTGGGCGAGAGTAGTACTAGGATGGGTGACCTCCTGGGAAGTCCTCGTGTTGCACCTCTTTTTTGACGTTTTTTTTTTCTTTTTTACGTTTTTTTTCGTCCTTGTTAGTCCAAAGTACCGCCTACACGACTCCAACTAACTCTTACCTTACCACGGGTTTTTCGGACGCAAACCATCTACCTCAGGGCCCTCGCACGCGTCTCTCCAAGTGTTAAAACTTGTACACGCTGCCGAAGCCATATATGCATTGATCGTGCGATTCATGACAGGTGCGATCATACCAGCACTAATGCACCGGATCCCATCAGAACTCCGCAGTTAAGCGTGCTTGGGCGAGAGTAGTACTAGGATGGGTGACCTCCTGGGAAGTCCTCGTGTTGCACCTCTTTTTTGACGTTTTTTTTTCTTTTTTACGTTTTTTTTCGTCCTTGTTAGTCCAAAGTACCGCCTACACGACTCCAACTAACTCTTACCTTACCACGGGTTTTTCGGACGCAAACCATCTACCTCAGGGCCCTCGCACGCGTCTCTCCAAGTGTTAAAACTTGTACACGCTGCCGAAGCCATATATGCATTGATCGTGCGATTCATGACAGGTGCGATCATACCAGCACTATCACGGATCCCATCAGAACTCCGCAGTTAAGCGTGCTTGGGCAGAGTAGTACATGGGTGACCTCTGGAAGTCCTCGTGTTGCACCTCTTTTTTGACGTTTTTTTTCTTTTTTACGTTTTTTTTCGTCCTTGTTAGTCCAAAGTACCGCTCACGACTCCAACTCTCTTCCTTCCACGGGTTTTTCGGACGCAAACCATCTACCTCAGGGCCCTCGCACGCGTCTCTCCAAGTGTTAAAACTTGTACACGCTGCCGAAGCCATATATGCATTGATCGTGCGATTCATGACAGGTGCGATCATACCAGCACTAATGCACCGGATCCCATCAGAACTCCGCAGTTAAGCGTGCTTGGGCGAGAGTAGTACTAGGATGGGTGACCTCCTGGGAAGTCCTCGTGTTGCACCTCTTTTTTGACGTTTTTTTTTCTTTTTTACGTTTTTTTTCGTCCTTGTTAGTCCAAAGTACCGCCTACACGACTCCAACTAACTCTTACCTTACCACGGGTTTTTCGGACGCAAACCATCTACCTCAGGGCCCTCGCACGCGTCTCTCCAAGTGTTAAAACTTGTACACGCTGCCGAAGCCATATATGCATTGATCGTGCGATTCATGACAGGTGCGATCATACCAGCACTAATGCACCGGATCCCATCAGAACTCCGCAGTTAAGCGTGCTTGGGCGAGAGTAGTACTAGGATGGGTGACCTCCTGGGAAGTCCTCGTGTTGCACCTCTTTTTTGACGTTTTTTTTTCTTTTTTACGTTTTTTTTCGTCCTTGTTAGTCCAAAGTACCGCCTACACGACTCCAACTAACTCTTACCTTACCACGGGTTTTTCGGACGCAAACCATCTACCTCAGGGCCCTCGCACGCGTCTCTCCAAGTGTTAAAACTTGTACACGCTGCCGAAGCCATATATGCATTGATCGTGCGATTCATGACAGGTGCGATCATACCAGCACTAATGCACCGGATCCCATCAGAACTCCGCAGTTAAGCGTGCTTGGGCGAGAGTAGTACTAGGATGGGTGACCTCCTGGGAAGTCCTCGTGTTGCACCTCTTTTTTGACGTTTTTTTTTCTTTTTTACGTTTTTTTTCGTCCTTGTTAGTCCAAAGTACCGCCTACACGACTCCAACTAACTCTTACCTTACCACGGGTTTTTCGGACGCAAACCATCTACCTCAGGGCCCTCGCACGCGTCTCTCCAAGTGTTAAAACTTGTACACGCTGCCGAAGCCATATATGCATTGATCGTGCATTCATAAGGATATAAACCATAAACCCATTAAGCGTGCTTGGGCGAGAGTAGTATAATTGATCCTAGTTCTTTTGAGACCGCTACACACTCCAACTAACTCTTACCTTACCACGGGTTTTTCGGACGCAAACCATTACTCAGGGCCCTCGCACGCGTCTCTCCAAGTGTTAAAACTTGTACACGCTGCCGAAGCCATATATGCATTGATCGTGCGATTCATGACAGGTGCGATCATACCAGCACTAATGCACCGGATCCCATCAGAACTCCGCAGTTAAGCGTGCTTGGGCGAGAGTAGTACTAGGATGGGTGACCTCCTGGGAAGTCCTCGTGTTGCACCTCTTTTTTGACGTTTTTTTTTCTTTTTTACGTTTTTTTTCGTCCTTGTTAGTCCAAAGTACCGCCTACACGACTCCAACTAACTCTTACCTTACCACGGGTTTTTCGGACGCAAACCATCTACCTCAGGGCCCTCGCACGCGTCTCTCCAAGTGTTAAAACTTGTACACGCTGCCGAAGCCATATATGCATTGATCGTGCGATTCATGACAGGTGCGATCATACCAGCACTAATGCACCGGATCCCATCAGAACTCCGCAGTTAAGCGTGCTTGGGCGAGAGTAGTACTAGGATGGGTGACCTCCTGGGAAGTCCTCGTGTTGCACCTCTTTTTTGACGTTTTTTTTTCTTTTTTACGTTTTTTTTCGTCCTTGTTAGTCCAAAGTACCGCCTACACGACTCCAACTAACTCTTACCTTACCACGGGTTTTTCGGACGCAAACCATCTACCTCAGGGCCCTCGCACGCGTCTCTCCAAGTGTTAAAACTTGTACACGCTGCCGAAGCCATATATGCATTGATCGTGCGATTCATGACAGGTGCGATCATACCAGCACTAATGCACCGGATCCCATCAGAACTCCGCAGTTAAGCGTGCTTGGGCGAGAGTAGTACTAGGATGGGTGACCTCCTGGGAAGTCCTCGTGTTGCACCTCTTTTTTGACGTTTTTTTTTCTTTTTTACGTTTTTTTTCGTCCTTGTTAGTCCAAAGTACCGCCTACACGACTCCAACTAACTCTTACCTTACCACGGGTTTTTCGGACGCAAACCATCTACCTCAGGGCCCTCGCACGCGTCTCTCCAAGTGTTAAAACTTGTACACGCTGCCGAAGCCATATATGCATTGATCGTGCGATTCATGACAGGTGCGATCATACCAGCACTAATGCACCGGATCCCATCAGAACTCCGCAGTTAAGCGTGCTTGGGCGAGAGTAGTACTAGGATGGGTGACCTCCTGGGAAGTCCTCGTGTTGCACCTCTTTTTTGACGTTTTTTTTTCTTTTTTACGTTTTTTTTCGTCCTTGTTAGTCCAAAGTACCGCCTACACGACTCCAACTAACTCTTACCTTACCACGGGTTTTTCGGACGCAAACCATCTACCTCAGGGCCCTCGCACGCGTCTCTCCAAGTGTTAAAACTTGTACACGCTGCCGAAGCCATATATGCATTGATCGTGCGATTCATGACAGGTGCGATCATACCAGCACTAATGCACCGGATCCCATCAGAACTCCGCAGTTAAGCGTGCTTGGGCGAGAGTAGTACTAGGATGGGTGACCTCCTGGGAAGTCCTCGTGTTGCACCTCTTTTTTGACGTTTTTTTTTCTTTTTTACGTTTTTTTTCGTCCTTGTTAGTCCAAAGTACCGCCTACACGACTCCAACTAACTCTTACCTTACCACGGGTTTTTCGGACGCAAACCATCTACCTCAGGGCCCTCGCACGCGTCTCTCCAAGTGTTAAAACTTGTACACGCTGCCGAAGCCATATATGCATTGATCGTGCGATTCATGACAGGTGCGATCATACCAGCACTAATGCACCGGATCCCATCAGAACTCCGCAGTTAAGCGTGCTTGGGCGAGAGTAGTACTAGGATGGGTGACCTCCTGGGAAGTCCTCGTGTTGCACCTCTTTTTTGACGTTTTTTTTTTCTTTTTTACGTTTTTTTTCGTCCTTGTTAGTCCAAAGTACCGCCTACACGACTCCAACTAACTCTTACCTTACCACGGGTTTTTCGGACGCAAACCATCTACCTCAGGGCCCTCGCACGCGTCTCTCCAAGTGTTAAAACTTGTACACGCTGCCGAAGCCATATATGCATTGATCGTGCGATTCATGACAGGTGCGATCATACCAGCACTAATGCACCGGATCCCATCAGAACTCCGCAGTTAAGCGTGCTTGGGCGAGAGTAGTACTAGGATGGGTGACCTCCTGGGAAGTCCTCGTGTTGCACCTCTTTTTTGACGTTTTTTTTTCTTTTTTACGTTTTTTTTCGTCCTTGTTAGTCCAAAGTACCGCCTACACGACTCCAACTAACTCTTACCTTACCACGGGTTTTTCGGACGCAAACCATCTACCTCAGGGCCCTCGCACGCGTCTCTCCAAGTGTTAAAACTTGTACACGCTGCCGAAGCCATATATGCATTGATCGTGCGATTCATGACAGGTGCGATCATACCAGCACTAATGCACCGGATCCCATCAGAACTCCGCAGTTAAGCGTGCTTGGGCGAGAGTAGTACTAGGATGGGTGACCTCCTGGGAAGTCCTCGTGTTGCACCTCTTTTTTGACGTTTTTTTTTTCTTTTTTACGTTTTTTTTCGTCCTTGTTAGTCCAAAGTACCGCCTACACGACTCCAACTAACTCTTACCTTACCACGGGTTTTTCGGACGCAAACCATCTACCTCAGGGCCCTCGCACGCGTCTCTCCAAGTGTTAAAACTTGTACACGCTGCCGAAGCCATATATGCATTGATCGTGCGATTCATGACAGGTGCGATCATACCAGCACTAATGCACCGGATCCCATCAGAACTCCGCAGTTAAGCGTGCTTGGGCGAGAGTAGTACTAGGATGGGTGACCTCCTGGGAAGTCCTCGTGTTGCACCTCTTTTTTGACGTTTTTTTTTTCTTTTTTACGTTTTTTTTCGTCCTTGTTAGTCCAAAGTACCGCCTACACGACTCCAACTAACTCTTACCTTACCACGGGTTTTTCGGACGCAAACCATCTACCTCAGGGCCCTCGCACGCGTCTCTCCAAGTGTTAAAACTTGTACACGCTGCCGAAGCCATATATGCATTGATCGTGCGATTCATGACAGGTGCGATCATACCAGCACTAATGCACCGGATCCCATCAGAACTCCGCAGTTAAGCGTGCTTGGGCGAGAGTAGTACTAGGATGGGTGACCTCCTGGGAAGTCCTCGTGTTGCACCTCTTTTTTGACGTTTTTTTTTCTTTTTTACGTTTTTTTTCGTCCTTGTTAGTCCAAAGTACCGCCTACACGACTCCAACTAACTCTTACCTTACCACGGGTTTTTCGGACGCAAACCATCTACCTCAGGGCCCTCGCACGCGTCTCTCCAAGTGTTAAAACTTGTACACGCTGCCGAAGCCATATATGCATTGATCGTGCGATTCATGACAGGTGCGATCATACCAGCACTAATGCACCGGATCCCATCAGAACTCCGCAGTTAAGCGTGCTTGGGCGAGAGTAGTACTAGGATGGGTGACCTCCTGGGAAGTCCTCGTGTTGCACCTCTTTTTTGACGTTTTTTTTTCTTTTTTACGTTTTTTTTCGTCCTTGTTAGTCCAAAGTACCGCCTACACGACTCCAACTAACTCTTACCTTACCACGGGTTTTTCGGACGCAAACCATCTACCTCAGGGCCCTCGCACGCGTCTCTCCAAGTGTTAAAACTTGTACACGCTGCCGAAGCCATATATGCATTGATCGTGCGATTCATGACAGGTGCGATCATACCAGCACTAATGCACCGGATCCCATCAGAACTCCGCAGTTAAGCGTGCTTGGGCGAGAGTAGTACTAGGATGGGTGACCTCCTGGGAAGTCCTCGTGTTGCACCTCTTTTTTGACGTTTTTTTTTCTTTTTTACGTTTTTTTTCGTCCTTGTTAGTCCAAAGTACCGCCTACACGACTCCAACTAACTCTTACCTTACCACGGGTTTTTCGGACGCAAACCATCTACCTCAGGGCCCTCGCACGCGTCTCTCCAAGTGTTAAAACTTGTACACGCTGCCGAAGCCATATATGCATTGATCGTGCGATTCATGACAGGTGCGATCATACCAGCACTAATGCACCGGATCCCATCAGAACTCCGCAGTTAAGCGTGCTTGGGCGAGAGTAGTACTAGGATGGGTGACCTCCTGGGAAGTCCTCGTGTTGCACCTCTTTTTTGACGTTTTTTTTTCTTTTTTACGTTTTTTTTCGTCCTTGTTAGTCCCCATTGCCACGACTCCACCACCTACCACGGTTTCGACGCACCATCTACCTCAGGCCCTCGCACGCGTCTCTCCAAGGTTAACGAACGCTGCCGAAGCCATATATGCATATCGGCATTCATGACAGGGCGATCATACCAGCACTATGCACCATCCCATCAAACTCCGCAGTTAGCGGCTTGCGAGAGAGGTGCACCTCTTTTTACGTTTTTTCTTTTACGTTTTTTTTTCGCTTGTTAGTCCAAAGTACCGCCTACACGACTCCAACTAACTCTTACCTTACCACGGGTTTTTCGGACGCAAACCATCTACCTCAGGGCCCTCGCACGCGTCTCTCCAAGTGTTAAAACTTGTACACGCTGCCGAAGCCATATATGCATTGATCGTGCGATTCATGACAGGTGCGATCATACCAGCACTAATGCACCGGATCCCATCAGAACTCCGCAGTTAAGCGTGCTTGGGCGAGAGTAGTACTAGGATGGGTGACCTCCTGGGAAGTCCTCGTGTTGCACCTCTTTTTTGACGTTTTTTTTTCTTTTTTACGTTTTTTTTCGTCCTTGTTAGTCCAAAGTACCGCCTACACGACTCCAACTAACTCTTACCTTACCACGGGTTTTTCGGACGCAAACCATCTACCTCAGGGCCCTCGCACGCGTCTCTCCAAGTGTTAAAACTTGTACACGCTGCCGAAGCCATATATGCATTGATCGTGCGATTCATGACAGGTGCGATCATACCAGCACTAATGCACCGGATCCCATCAGAACTCCGCAGTTAAGCGTGCTTGGGCGAGAGTAGTACTAGGATGGGTGACCTCCTGGGAAGTCCTCGTGTTGCACCTCTTTTTTGACGTTTTTTTTTCTTTTTTACGTTTTTTTTCGTCCTTGTTAGTCCAAAGTACCGCCTACACGACTCCAACTAACTCTTACCTTACCACGGGTTTTTCGGACGCAAACCATCTACCTCAGGGCCCTCGCACGCGTCTCTCCAAGTGTTAAAACTTGTACACGCTGCCGAAGCCATATATGCATTGATCGTGCGATTCATGACAGGTGCGATCATACCAGCACTAATGCACCGGATCCCATCAGAACTCCGCAGTTAAGCGTGCTTGGGCGAGAGTAGTACTAGGATGGGTGACCTCCTGGGAAGTCCTCGTGTTGCACCTCTTTTTTGACGTTTTTTTTTCTTTTTTACGTTTTTTTTCGTCCTTGTTAGTCCAAAGTACCGCCTACACGACTCCAACTAACTCTTACCTTACCACGGGTTTTTCGGACGCAAACCATCTACCTCAGGGCCCTCGCACGCGTCTCTCCAAGTGTTAAAACTTGTACACGCTGCCGAAGCCATATATGCATTGATCGTGCGATTCATGACAGGTGCGATCATACCAGCACTAATGCACCGGATCCCATCAGAACTCCGCAGTTAAGCGTGCTTGGGCGAGAGTAGTACTAGGATGGGTGACCTCCTGGGAAGTCCTCGTGTTGCACCTCTTTTTTGACGTTTTTTTTTCTTTTTTACGTTTTTTTTCGTCCTTGTTAGTCCAAAGTACCGCCTACACGACTCCAACTAACTCTTACCTTACCACGGGTTTTTCGGACGCAAACCATCTACCTCAGGGCCCTCGCACGCGTCTCTCCAAGTGTTAAAACTTGTACACGCTGCCGAAGCCATATATGCATTGATCGTGCGATTCATGACAGGTGCGATCATACCAGCACTAATGCACCGGATCCCATCAGAACTCCGCAGTTAAGCGTGCTTGGGCGAGAGTAGTACTAGGATGGGTGACCTCCTGGGAAGTCCTCGTGTTGCACCTCTTTTTTGACGTTTTTTTTTTCTTTTTTACGTTTTTTTTCGTCCTTGTTAGTCCAAAGTACCGCCTACACGACTCCAACTAACTCTTACCTTACCACGGGTTTTTCGGACGCAAACCATCTACCTCAGGGCCCTCGCACGCGTCTCTCCAAGTGTTAAAACTTGTACACGCTGCCGAAGCCATATATGCATTGATCGTGCGATTCATGACAGGTGCGATCATACCAGCACTAATGCACCGGATCCCATCAGAACTCCGCAGTTAAGCGTGCTTGGGCGAGAGTAGTACTAGGATGGGTGACCTCCTGGGAAGTCCTCGTGTTGCACCTCTTTTTTGACGTTTTTTTTTCTTTTTTACGTTTTTTTTCGTCCTTGTTAGTCCAAAGTACCGCCTACACGACTCCAACTAACTCTTACCTTACCACGGGTTTTTCGGACGCAAACCATCTACCTCAGGGCCCTCGCACGCGTCTCTCCAAGTGTTAAAACTTGTACACGCTGCCGAAGCCATATATGCATTGATCGTGCGATTCATGACAGGTGCGATCATACCAGCACTAATGCACCGGATCCCATCAGAACTCCGCAGTTAAGCGTGCTTGGGCGAGAGTAGTACTAGGATGGGTGACCTCCTGGGAAGTCCTCGTGTTGCACCTCTTTTTTGACGTTTTTTTTTCTTTTTTACGTTTTTTTTCGTCCTTGTTAGTCCAAAGTACCGCCTACACGACTCCAACTAACTCTTACCTTACCACGGGTTTTTCGGACGCAAACCATCTACCTCAGGGCCCTCGCACGCGTCTCTCCAAGTGTTAAAACTTGTACACGCTGCCGAAGCCATATATGCATTGATCGTGCGATTCATGACAGGTGCGATCATACCAGCACTAATGCACCGGATCCCATCAGAACTCCGCAGTTAAGCGTGCTTGGGCGAGAGTAGTACTAGGATGGGTGACCTCCTGGGAAGTCCTCGTGTTGCACCTCTTTTTTGACGTTTTTTTTTTTTTACGTTTTTTTTCGTCCTTGTTAGTCCAAAGTACCGCCTACACGACTCCAACTAACTCTTACCTTACCACGGGTTTTTCGGACGCAAACCATCTACCTCAGGGCCCTCGCACGCGTTTTTTTACGTTTTTTTTCGTCCTTGTTAGTCCAAAGTACCGCCTACACGACTCCAACTAACTCTTACCTTAGCACGGGTTTTTCGGACGCAAACCATCTACCTCAGGGCCCTCGCACGCGTCTCTCCAAGTGTTAAAACTTGTACACGCTGCCGAAGCCATATATGCATTGATCGTGCGATTCATGACAGGTGCGATCATACCAGCACTAATGCACCGGATCCCATCAGAACTCCGCAGTTAAGCGTGCTTGGGCGAGAGTAGTACTAGGATGGGTGACCTCCTGGGAAGTCCTCGTGTTGCACCTCTTTTTTGACGTTTTTTTTTTCTTTTTTACGTTTTTTTTCGTCCTTGTTAGTCCAAAGTACCGCCTACACGACTCCAACTAACTCTTACCTTACCACGGGTTTTTCGGACGCAAACCATCTACCTCAGGGCCCTCGCACGCGTCTCTCCAAGTGTTAAAACTTGTACACGCTGCCGAAGCCATATATGCATTGATCGTGCGATTCATGACAGGTGCGATCATACCAGCACTAATGCACCGGATCCCATCAGAACTCCGCAGTTAAGCGTGCTTGGGCGAGAGTAGTACTAGGATGGGTGACCTCCTGGGAAGTCCTCGTGTTGCACCTCTTTTTTGACGTTTTTTTTTCTTTTTTACGTTTTTTTTCGTCCTTGTTAGTCCAAAGTACCGCCTACACGACTCCAACTAACTCTTACCTTACCACGGGTTTTTCGGACGCAAACCATCTACCTCAGGGCCCTCGCACGCGTCTCTCCAAGTGTTAAAACTTGTACACGCTGCCGAAGCCATATATGCATTGATCGTGCGATTCATGACAGGTGCGATCATACCAGCACTAATGCACCGGATCCCATCAGAACTCCGCAGTTAAGCGTGCTTGGGCGAGAGTAGTACTAGGATGGGTGACCTCCTGGGAAGTCCTCGTGTTGCACCTCTTTTTTGACGTTTTTTTTTCTTTTTTACGTTTTTTTCGTTGTTAGTCCAGTACCGCCTACACGACTCCAACTAACTCTTACCTTACCACGGGTTTTTCGGACGCAAACCATCTACCTCAGGGCCCTCGCACGCGTCTCTCCAAGTGTTAAAACTTGTACACGCTGCCGAAGCCATATATGCATTGATCGTGCGATTCATGACAGGTGCGATCATACCAGCACTAATGCACCGGATCCCATCAGAACTCCGCAGTTAAGCGTGCTTGGGCGAGAGTAGTACTAGGATGGGTGACCTCCTGGGAAGTCCTCGTGTTGCACCTCTTTTTTGACGTTTTTTTTTCTTTTTTACGTTTTTTTTCGTCCTTGTTAGTCCAAAGTACCGCCTACACGACTCCAACTAACTCTTACCTTACCACGGGTTTTTCGGACGCAAACCATCTACCTCAGGGCCCTCGCACGCGTCTCTCCAAGTGTTAAAACTTGTACACGCTGCCGAAGCCATATATGCATTGATCGTGCGATTCATGACAGGTGCGATCATACCAGCACTAATGCACCGGATCCCATCAGAACTCCGCAGTTAAGCGTGCTTGGGCGAGAGTAGTACTAGGATGGGTGACCTCCTGGGAAGTCCTCGTGTTGCACCTCTTTTTTGACGTTTTTTTTTTCTTTTTTACGTTTTTTTTCGTCCTTGTTAGTCCAAAGTACCGCCTACACGACTCCAACTAACTCTTACCTTACCACGGGTTTTTCGGACGCAAACCATCTACCTCAGGGCCCTCGCACGCGTCTCTCCAAGTGTTAAAACTTGTACACGCTGCCGAAGCCATATATGCATTGATCGTGCGATTCATGACAGGTGCGATCATACCAGCACTAATGCACCGGATCCCATCAGAACTCCGCAGTTAAGCGTGCTTGGGCGAGAGTAGTACTAGGATGGGTGACCTCCTGGGAAGTCCTCGTGTTGCACCTCTTTTTTGACGTTTTTTTTTCTTTTTTACGTTTTTTTTCGTCCTTGTTAGTCCAAAGTACCGCCTACACGACTCCAACTAACTCTTACCTTACCACGGGTTTTTCGGACGCAAACCATCTACCTCAGGGCCCTCGCACGCGTCTCTCCAAGTGTTAAAACTTGTACACGCTGCCGAAGCCATATATGCATTGATCGTGCGATTCATGACAGGTGCGATCATACCAGCACTAATGCACCGGATCCCATCAGAACTCCGCAGTTAAGCGTGCTTGGGCGAGAGTAGTACTAGGATGGGTGACCTCCTGGGAAGTCCTCGTGTTGCACCTCTTTTTTGACGTTTTTTTTTCTTTTTTACGTTTTTTTTCGTCCTTGTTAGTCCAAAGTACCGCCTACACGACTCCAACTAACTCTTACCTTACCACGGGTTTTTCGGACGCAAACCATCTACCTCAGGGCCCTCGCACGCGTCTCTCCAAG
Organism: Vigna nakashimae; assembly: GCA_034642375.1. Lineage (NCBI taxonomy): Eukaryota > Viridiplantae > Streptophyta > Magnoliopsida > Fabales > Fabaceae > Vigna > Vigna nakashimae. Next base: position 11,562,736 of record CM067767.1, read on the forward strand.
TGTTAAAACTTGTACACGCTGCCGAAGCCATATATGCATTGATCGTGCGATTCATGACAGGTGCGATCATACCAGCACTAATGCACCGGATCCCATCAGAACTCCGCAGTTAAGCGTGCTTGGGCGAGAGTAGTACTAGGATGGGTGACCTCCTGGGAAGTCCTCGTGTTGCACCTCTTTTTTGACGTTTTTTTTTCTTTTTTACGTTTTTTTTCGTCCTTGTTAGTCCAAAGTACCGCCTACACGACTCCAACTAACTCTTCCTACCACGGGTTTTTCGGACGCAAACCATCTACCTCAGGGCCCTCGCACGCGTCTCCAAGTGTTAAAACTTGTACACGCTGCCGAAGCCATATATGCATTGATCGTGCGATACTTGGCAGGTGCGATCATACCAGCACTAATGCACCGGATCCCATCAGAACTCGCAGTTAAGCGTGCTTGGGCGAGAGTAGTACTAGGATGGGTGACCTCCTGGGAAGTCCTCGTGTTGCACCTCTTTTTTGACGTTTTTTTTTCTTTTTTACGTTTTTTTTCGTCCTTGTTAGTCCAAAGTACCGCCTACACGACTCCAACTAACTCTTACCTTACCACGGGTTTTTCGGACGCAAACCATCTACCTCAGGGCCCTCGCACGCGTCTCTCCAAGTGTTAAACTTGTACACGCTGCCGAAGCCATATATGCATTGATCGTGCGATTCATGACAGGTGGATCATACCAGCACTATGCACCGATCCATCAGAACTGCAGTTAGCGTGCTGGGCGAGGTTCGTGTTGCACCTCTTTTTTGACGTTTTTTTTTTCTTTTTTACGTTTTTTTTCGTCCTTGTTAGTCCAAAGTACCGCCTACACGACTCCAACTAACTCTTACCTTACCACGGGTTTTTCGGACGCAAACCATCTACCTCAGGGCCCTCGCACGCGTCTCTCCAAGTGTTAAAACTTGTACACGCTGCCGAAGCCATATATGCATTGATCGTGCGATTCATGACAGGTGCGATCATACCAGCACTAATGCACCGGATCCCATCAGAACTCCGCAGTTAAGCGTGCTTGGGCGAGAGTAGTACTAGGATGGGTGACCTCCTGGGAAGTCCTTGTGTTGCACCTCTTTTTTGACGTTTTTTTTTCTTTTTTACGTTTTTTTTCGTCCTTGTTAGTCCAAAGTACCGCCTACACGACTCCAACTAACTCTTACCTTACCACGGGTTTTTCGGACGCAAACCATCTACCTCAGGGCCCTCGCACGCGTCTCTCCAAGTGTTAAAACTTGTACACGCTGCCGAAGCCATATATGCATTGATCGTGCGATTCATGACAGGTGCGATCATACCAGCACTAATGCACCGGATCCCATCAGAACTCCGCAGTTAAGCGTGCTTGGGCGAGAGTAGTACTAGGATGGGTGACCTCCTGGGAAGTCCTCGTGTTGCACCTCTTTTTTGACGTTTTTTTTTCTTTTTTACGTTTTTTTTCGTCCTTGTTAGTCCAAAGTACCGCCTACACGACTCCAACTAACTCTTACCTTACCACGGGTTTTTCGGACGCAAACCATCTACCTCAGGGCCCTCGCACGCGTCTCTCCAAGTGTTAAAACTTGTACACGCTGCCGAAGCCATATATGCATTGATCGTGCGATTCATGACAGGTGCGATCATACCAGCACTAATGCACCGGATCCCATCAGAACTCCGCAGTTAAGCGTGCTTGGGCGAGAGTAGTACTAGGATGGGTGACCTCCTGGGAAGTCCTCGTGTTGCACCTCTTTTTTGACGTTTTTTTTTCTTTTTTACGTTTTTTTTCGTCCTTGTTAGTCCAAAGTACCGCCTACACGACTCCAACTAACTCTTACCTTACCACGGGTTTTTCGGACGCAAACCATCTACCTCAGGGCCCTCGCACGCGTCTCTCCAAGTGTTAAAACTTGTACACGCTGCCGAAGCCATATATGCATTGATCGTGCGATTCATGACAGGTGCGATCATACCAGCACTAATGCACCGGATCCCATCAGAACTCCGCAGTTAAGCGTGCTTGGGCGAGAGTAGTACTAGGATGGGTGACCTCCTGGGAAGTCCTCGTGTTGCACCTCTTTTTTGACGTTTTTTTTTTCTTTTTTACGTTTTTTTTCGTCCTTGTTAGTCCAAAGTACCGCCTACACGACTCCAACTAACTCTTACCTTACCACGGGTTTTTCGGACGCAAACCATCTACCTCAGGGCCCTCGCACGCGTCTCTCCAAGTGTTAAAACTTGTACACGCTGCCGAAGCCATATATGCATTGATCGTGCGATTCATGACAGGTGCGATCATACCAGCACTAATGCACCGGATCCCATCAGAACTCCGCAGTTAAGCGTGCTTGGGCGAGAGTAGTACTAGGATGGGTGACCTCCTGGGAAGTCCTCGTGTTGCACCTCTTTTTTGACGTTTTTTTTTCTTTTTTACGTTTTTTTTCGTCCTTGTTAGTCCAAAGTACCGCCTACACGACTCCAACTAACTCTTACCTTACCACGGGTTTTTCGGACGCAAACCATCTACCTCAGGGCCCTCGCACGCGTCTCTCCAAGTGTTAAAACTTGTACACGCTGCCGAAGCCATATATGCATTGATCGTGCGATTCATGACAGGTGCGATCATACCAGCACTAATGCACCGGATCCCATCAGAACTCCGCAGTTAAGCGTGCTTGGGCGAGAGTAGTACTAGGATGGGTGACCTCCTGGGAAGTCCTCGTGTTGCACCTCTTTTTTGACGTTTTTTTTTCTTTTTTACGTTTTTTTTCGTCCTTGTTAGTCCAAAGTACCGCCTACACGACTCCAACTAACTCTTACCTTACCACGGGTTTTTCGGACGCAAACCATCTACCTCAGGGCCCTCGCACGCGTCTCTCCAAGTGTTAAAACTTGTACACGCTGCCGAAGCCATATATGCATTGATCGTGCGATTCATGACAGGTGCGATCATACCAGCACTAATGCACCGGATCCCATCAGAACTCCGCAGTTAAGCGTGCTTGGGCGAGAGTAGTACTAGGATGGGTGACCTCCTGGGAAGTCCTCGTGTTGCACCTCTTTTTTGACGTTTTTTTTTCTTTTTTACGTTTTTTTTCGTCCTTGTTAGTCCAAAGTACCGCCTACACGACTCCAACTAACTCTTACCTTACCACGGGTTTTTCGGACGCAAACCATCTACCTCAGGGCCCTCGCACGCGTCTCTCCAAGTGTTAAAACTTGTACACGCTGCCGAAGCCATATATGCATTGATCGTGCGATTCATGACAGGTGCGATCATACCAGCACTAATGCACCGGATCCCATCAGAACTCCGCAGTTAAGCGTGCTTGGGCGAGAGTAGTACTAGGATGGGTGACCTCCTGGGAAGTCCTCGTGTTGCACCTCTTTTTTGACGTTTTTTTTTCTTTTTTACGTTTTTTTTCGTCCTTGTTAGTCCAAAGTACCGCCTACACGACTCCAACTAACTCTTACCTTACCACGGGTTTTTCGGACGCAAACCATCTACCTCAGGGCCCTCGCACGCGTCTCTCCAAGTGTTAAAACTTGTACACGCTGCCGAAGCCATATATGCATTGATCGTGCGATTCATGACAGGTGCGATCATACCAGCACTAATGCACCGGATCCCATCAGAACTCCGCAGTTAAGCGTGCTTGGGCGAGAGTAGTACTAGGATGGGTGACCTCCTGGGAAGTCCTCGTGTTGCACCTCTTTTTTGACGTTTTTTTTTCTTTTTTACGTTTTTTTTCGTCCTTGTTAGTCCAAAGTACCGCCTACACGACTCCAACTAACTCTTACCTTACCACGGGTTTTTCGGACGCAAACCATCTACCTCAGGGCCCTCGCACGCGTCTCTCCAAGTGTTAAAACTTGTACACGCTGCCGAAGCCATATATGCATTGATCGTGCGATTCATGACAGGTGCGATCATACCAGCACTAATGCACCGGATCCCATCAGAACTCCGCAGTTAAGCGTGCTTGGGCGAGAGTAGTACTAGGATGGGTGACCTCCTGGGAAGTCCTCGTGTTGCACCTCTTTTTTGACGTTTTTTTTTCTTTTTTACGTTTTTTTTCGTCCTTGTTAGTCCAAAGTACCGCCTACACGACTCCAACTAACTCTTACCTTACCACGGGTTTTTCGGACGCAAACCATCTACCTCAGGGCCCTCGCACGCGTCTCTCCAAGTGTTAAAACTTGTACACGCTGCCGAAGCCATATATGCATTGATCGTGCGATTCATGACAGGTGCGATCATACCAGCACTAATGCACCGGATCCCATCAGAACTCCGCAGTTAAGCGTGCTTGGGCGAGAGTAGTACTAGGATGGGTGACCTCCTGGGAAGTCCTCGTGTTGCACCTCTTTTTTGACGTTTTTTTTTTCTTTTTTACGTTTTTTTTCGTCCTTGTTAGTCCAAAGTACCGCCTACACGACTCCAACTAACTCTTACCTTACCACGGGTTTTTCGGACGCAAACCATCTACCTCAGGGCCCTCGCACGCGTCTCTCCAAGTGTTAAAACTTGTACACGCTGCCGAAGCCATATATGCATTGATCGTGCGATTCATGACAGGTGCGATCATACCAGCACTAATGCACCGGATCCCATCAGAACTCCGCAGTTAAGCGTGCTTGGGCGAGAGTAGTACTAGGATGGGTGACCTCCTGGGAAGTCCTCGTGTTGCACCTCTTTTTTGACGTTTTTTTTTCTTTTTTACGTTTTTTTTCGTCCTTGTTAGTCCAAAGTACCGCCTACACGACTCCAACTAACTCTTACCTTACCACGGGTTTTTCGGACGCAAACCATCTACCTCAGGGCCCTCGCACGCGTCTCTCCAAGTGTTAAAACTTGTACACGCTGCCGAAGCCATATATGCATTGATCGTGCGATTCATGACAGGTGCGATCATACCAGCACTAATGCACCGGATCCCATCAGAACTCCGCAGTTAAGCGTGCTTGGGCGAGAGTAGTACTAGGATGGGTGACCTCCTGGGAAGTCCTCGTGTTGCACCTCTTTTTTGACGTTTTTTTTTCTTTTTTACGTTTTTTTTCGTCCTTGTTAGTCCAAAGTACCGCCTACACGACTCCAACTAACTCTTACCTTACCACGGGTTTTTCGGACGCAAACCATCTACCTCAGGGCCCTCGCACGCGTCTCTCCAAGTGTTAAAACTTGTACACGCTGCCGAAGCCATATATGCATTGATCGTGCGATTCATGACAGGTGCGATCATACCAGCACTAATGCACCGGATCCCATCAGAACTCCGCAGTTAAGCGTGCTTGGGCGAGAGTAGTACTAGGATGGGTGACCTCCTGGGAAGTCCTCGTGTTGCACCTCTTTTTTGACGTTTTTTTTTCTTTTTTACGTTTTTTTTCGTCCTTGTTAGTCCAAAGTACCGCCTACACGACTCCAACTAACTCTTACCTTACCACGGGTTTTTCGGACGCAAACCATCTACCTCAGGGCCCTCGCACGCGTCTCTCCAAGTGTTAAAACTTGTACACGCTGCCGAAGCCATATATGCATTGATCGTGCGATTCATGACAGGTGCGATCATACCAGCACTAATGCACCGGATCCCATCAGAACTCCGCAGTTAAGCGTGCTTGGGCGAGAGTAGTACTAGGATGGGTGACCTCCTGGGAAGTCCTCGTGTTGCACCTCTTTTTTGACGTTTTTTTTTTCTTTTTTACGTTTTTTTTCGTCCTTGTTAGTCCAAAGTACCGCCTACACGACTCCAACTAACTCTTACCTTACCACGGGTTTTTCGGACGCAAACCATCTACCTCAGGGCCCTCGCACGCGTCTCTCCAAGTGTTAAAACTTGTACACGCTGCCGAAGCCATATATGCATTGATCGTGCGATTCATGACAGGTGCGATCATACCAGCACTAATGCACCGGATCCCATCAGAACTCCGCAGTTAAGCGTGCTTGGGCGAGAGTAGTACTAGGATGGGTGACCTCCTGGGAAGTCCTCGTGTTGCACCTCTTTTTTGACGTTTTTTTTTCTTTTTTACGTTTTTTTTCGTCCTTGTTAGTCCAAAGTACCGCCTACACGACTCCAACTAACTCTTACCTTACCACGGGTTTTTCGGACGCAAACCATCTACCTCAGGGCCCTCGCACGCGTCTCTCCAAGTGTTAAAACTTGTACACGCTGCCGAAGCCATATATGCATTGATCGTGCGATTCATGACAGGTGCGATCATACCAGCACTAATGCACCGGATCCCATCAGAACTACGCAGTTAAGCGTGCTTGGGCGAGAGTAGTACTAGGATGGGTGACCTCCTGGGAAGTCCTCGTGTTGCACCTCTTTTTTGACGTTTTTTTTTCTTTTTTACGTTTTTTTTCGTCCTTGTTAGTCCAAAGTACCGCCTACACGACTCCAACTAACTCTTACCTTACCACGGGTTTTTCGGACGCAAACCATCTACCTCAGGGCCCTCGCACGCGTCTCTCCAAGTGTTAAAACTTGTACACGCTGCCGAAGCCATATATGCATTGATCGTGCGATTCATGACAGGTGCGATCATACCAGCACTAATGCACCGGATCCCATCAGAACTCCGCAGTTAAGCGTGCTTGGGCGAGAGTAGTACTAGGATGGGTGACCTCCTGGGAAGTCCTCGTGTTGCACCTCTTTTTTGACGTTTTTTTTTTCTTTTTTACGTTTTTTTTCGTCCTTGTTAGTCCAAAGTACCGCCTACACGACTCCAACTAACTCTTACCTTACCACGGGTTTTTCGGACGCAAACCATCTACCTCAGGGCCCTCGCACGCGTCTCTCCAAGTGTTAAAACTTGTACACGCTGCCGAAGCCATATATGCATTGATCGTGCGATTCATGACAGGTGCGATCATACCAGCACTAATGCACCGGATCCCATCAGAACTCCGCAGTTAAGCGTGCTTGGGCGAGAGTAGTACTAGGATGGGTGACCTCCTGGGAAGTCCTCGTGTTGCACCTCTTTTTTGACGTTTTTTTTTTCTTTTTTACGTTTTTTTTTCGTCCTTGTTAGTCCAAAGTACCGCCTACACGACTCCAACTAACTCTTACCTTACCACGGGTTTTTCGGACGCAAACCATCTACCTCAGGGCCCTCGCACGCGTCTCTCCAAGTGTTAAAACTTGTACACGCTGCCGAAGCCATATATGCATTGATCGTGCGATTCATGACAGGTGCGATCATACCAGCACTAATGCACCGGATCCCATCAGAACTCCGCAGTTAAGCGTGCTTGGGCGAGAGTAGTACTAGGATGGGTGACCTCCTGGGAAGTCCTCGTGTTGCACCTCTTTTTTGACGTTTTTTTTTCTTTTTTACGTTTTTTTTCGTCCTTGTTAGTCCAAAGTACCGCCTACACGACTCCAACTAACTCTTACCTTACCACGGGTTTTTCGGACGCAAACCATCTACCTCAGGGCCCTCGCACGCGTCTCTCCAAGTGTTAAAACTTGTACACGCTGCCGAAGCCATATATGCATTGATCGTGCGATTCATGACAGGTGCGATCATACCAGCACTAATGCACCGGATCCCATCAGAACTCCGCAGTTAAGCGTGCTTGGGCGAGAGTAGTACTAGGATGGGTGACCTCCTGGGAAGTCCTCGTGTTGCACCTCTTTTTTGACGTTTTTTTTTTCTTTTTTACGTTTTTTTTCGTCCTTGTTAGTCCAAAGTACCGCCTACACGACTCCAACTAACTCTTACCTTACCACGGGTTTTTCGGACGCAAACCATCTACCTCAGGGCCCTCGCACGCGTCTCTCCAAGTGTTAAAACTTGTACACGCTGCCGAAGCCATATATGCATTGATCGTGCGATTCATGACAGGTGCGATCATACCAGCACTAATGCACCGGATCCCATCAGAACTCCGCAGTTAAGCGTGCTTGGGCGAGAGTAGTACTAGGATGGGTGACCTCCTGGGAAGTCCTCGTGTTGCACCTCTTTTTTGACGTTTTTTTTTCTTTTTTACGTTTTTTTTCGTCCTTGTTAGTCCAAAGTACCGCCTACACGACTCCAACTAACTCTTACCTTACCACGGGTTTTTCGGACGCAAACCATCTACCTCAGGGCCCTCGCACGCGTCTCTCCAAGTGTTAAAACTTGTACACGCTGCCGAAGCCATATATGCATTGATCGTGCGATTCATGACAGGTGCGATCATACCAGCACTAATGCACCGGATCCCATCAGAACTCCGCAGTTAAGCGTGCTTGGGCGAGAGTAGTACTAGGATGGGTGACCTCCTGGGAAGTCCTCGTGTTGCACCTCTTTTTTGACGTTTTTTTTTCTTTTTTACGTTTTTTTTCGTCCTTGTTAGTCCAAAGTACCGCCTACACGACTCCAACTAACTCTTACCTTACCACGGGTTTTTCGGACGCAAACCATCTACCTCAGGGCCCTCGCACGCGTCTCTCCAAGTGTTAAAACTTGTACACGCTGCCGAAGCCATATATGCATTGATCGTGCGATTCATGACAGGTGCGATCATACCAGCACTAATGCACCGGATCCCATCAGAACTCCGCAGTTAAGCGTGCTTGGGCGAGAGTAGTACTAGGATGGGTGACCTCCTGGGAAGTCCTCGTGTTGCACCTCTTTTTTGACGTTTTTTTTTTCTTTTTTACGTTTTTTTTCGTCCTTGTTAGTCCAAAGTACCGCCTACACGACTCCAACTAACTCTTACCTTACCACGGGTTTTTCGGACGCAAACCATCTACCTCAGGGCCCTCGCACGCGTCTCTCCAAGTGTTAAAACTTGTACACGCTGCCGAAGCCATATATGCATTGATCGTGCGATTCATGACAGGTGCGATCATACCAGCACTAATGCACCGGATCCCATCAGAACTCCGCAGTTAAGCGTGCTTGGGCGAGAGTAGTACTAGGATGGGTGACCTCCTGGGAAGTCCTCGTGTTGCACCTCTTTTTTGACGTTTTTTTTTCTTTTTTACGTTTTTTTTCGTCCTTGTTAGTCCAAAGTACCGCCTACACGACTCCAACTAACTCTTACCTTACCACGGGTTTTTCGGACGCAAACCATCTACCTCAGGGCCCTCGCACGCGTCTCTCCAAGTGTTAAAACTTGTACACGCTGCCGAAGCCATATATGCATTGATCGTGCGATTCATGACAGGTGCGATCATACCAGCACTAATGCACCGGATCCCATCAGAACTCCGCAGTTAAGCGTGCTTGGGCGAGAGTAGTACTAGGATGGGTGACCTCCTGGGAAGTCCTCGTGTTGCACCTCTTTTTTGACGTTTTTTTTTCTTTTTTACGTTTTTTTTCGTCCTTGTTAGTCCAAAGTACCGCCTACACGACTCCAACTAACTCTTACCTTACCACGGGTTTTTCGGACGCAAACCATCTACCTCAGGGCCCTCGCACGCGTCTCTCCAAGTGTTAAAACTTGTACACGCTGCCGAAGCCATATATGCATTGATCGTGCGATTCATGACAGGTGCGATCATACCAGCACTAATGCACCGGATCCCATCAGAACTCCGCAGTTAAGCGTGCTTGGGCGAGAGTAGTACTAGGATGGGTGACCTCCTGGGAAGTCCTCGTGTTGCACCTCTTTTTTGACGTTTTTTTTTCTTTTTTACGTTTTTTTTCGTCCTTGTTAGTCCAAAGTACCGCCTACACGACTCCAACTAACTCTTACCTTACCACGGGTTTTTCGGACGCAAACCATCTACCTCAGGGCCCTCGCACGCGTCTCTCCAAGTGTTAAAACTTGTACACGCTGCCGAAGCCATATATGCATTGATCGTGCGATTCATGACAGGTGCGATCATACCAGCACTAATGCACCGGATCCCATCAGAACTCCGCAGTTAAGCGTGCTTGGGCGAGAGTAGTACTAGGATGGGTGACCTCCTGGGAAGTCCTCGTGTTGCACCTCTTTTTTGACGTTTTTTTTTTCTTTTTTACGTTTTTTTTCGTCCTTGTTAGTCCAAAGTACCGCCTACACGACTCCAACTAACTCTTACCTTACCACGGGTTTTTCGGACGCAAACCATCTACCTCAGGGCCCTCGCACGCGTCTCTCCAAGTGTTAAAACTTGTACACGCTGCCGAAGCCATATATGCATTGATCGTGCGATTCATGACAGGTGCGATCATACCAGCACTAATGCACCGGATCCCATCAGAACTCCGCAGTTAAGCGTGCTTGGGCGAGAGTAGTACTAGGATGGGTGACCTCCTGGGAAGTCCTCGTGTTGCACCTCTTTTTTGACGTTTTTTTTTTCTTTTTTACGTTTTTTTTCGTCCTTGTTAGTCCAAAGTACCGCCTACACGACTCCAACTAACTCTTACCTTACCACGGGTTTTTCGGACGCAAACCATCTACCTCAGGGCCCTCGCACGCGTCTCTCCAAGTGTTAAAACTTGTACACGCTGCCGAAGCCATATATGCATTGATCGTGCGATTCATGACAGGTGCGATCATACCAGCACTAATGCACCGGATCCCATCAGAACTCCGCAGTTAAGCGTGCTTGGGCGAGAGTAGTACTAGGATGGGTGACCTCCTGGGAAGTCCTCGTGTTGCACCTCTTTTTTGACGTTTTTTTTTCTTTTTTACGTTTTTTTTCGTCCTTGTTAGTCCAAAGTACCGCCTACACGACTCCAACTAACTCTTACCTTACCACGGGTTTTTCGGACGCAAACCATCTACCTCAGGGCCCTCGCACGCGTCTCTCCAAGTGTTAAAACTTGTACACGCTGCCGAAGCCATATATGCATTGATCGTGCGATTCATGACAGGTGCGATCATACCAGCACTAATGCATCGGATCCCATCAGAACTCCGCAGTTAAGCGTGCTTGGGCGAGAGTAGTACTAGGATGGGTGACCTCCTGGGAAGTCCTCGTGTTGCACCTCTTTTTTGACGTTTTTTTTTTCTTTTTTACGTTTTTTTTCGTCCTTGTTAGTCCAAAGTACCGCCTACACGACTCCAACTAACTCTTACCTTACCACGGGTTTTTCGGACGCAAACCATCTACCTCAGGGCCCTCGCACGCGTCTCTCCAAGTGTTAAAACTTGTACACGCTGCCGAAGCCATATATGCATTGATCGTGCGATTCATGACAGGTGCGATCATACCAGCACTAATGCACCGGATCCCATCAGAACTCCGCAGTTAAGCGTGCTTGGGCGAGAGTAGTACTAGGATGGGTGACCTCCTGGGAAGTCCTCGTGTTGCACCTCTTTTTTGACGTTTTTTTTTCTTTTTTACGTTTTTTTTCGTCCTTGTTAGTCCAAAGTACCGCCTACACGACTCCAACTAACTCTTACCTTACCACGGGTTTTTCGGACGCAAACCATCTACCTCAGGGCCCTCGCACGCGTCTCTCCAAGTGTTAAAACTTGTACACGCTGCCGAAGCCATATATGCATTGATCGTGCGATTCATGACAGGTGCGATCATACCAGCACTAATGCACCGGATCCCATCAGAACTCCGCAGTTAAGCGTGCTTGGGCGAGAGTAGTACTAGGATGGGTGACCTCCTGGGAAGTCCTCGTGTTGCACCTCTTTTTTGACGTTTTTTTTTTCTTTTTTACGTTTTTTTTCGTCCTTGTTAGTCCAAAGTACCGCCTACACGACTCCAACTAACTCTTACCTTACCACGGGTTTTTCGGACGCAAACCATCTACCTCAGGGCCCTCGCACGCGTCTCTCCAAGTGTTAAAACTTGTACACGCTGCCGAAGCCATATATGCATTGATCGTGCGATTCATGACAGGTGCGATCATACCAGCACTAATGCACCGGATCCCATCAGAACTCCGCAGTTAAGCGTGCTTGGGCGAGAGTAGTACTAGGATGGGTGACCTCCTGGGAAGTCCTCGTGTTGCACCTCTTTTTTGACGTTTTTTTTTTCTTTTTTACGTTTTTTTTCGTCCTTGTTAGTCCAAAGTACCGCCTACACGACTCCAACTAACTCTTACCTTACCACGGGTTTTTCGGACGCAAACCATCTACCTCAGGGCCCTCGCACGCGTCTCTCCAAGTGTTAAAACTTGTACACGCTGCCGAAGCCATATATGCATTGATCGTGCGATTCATGACAGGTGCGATCATACCAGCACTAATGCACCGGATCCCATCAGAACTCCGCAGTTAAGCGTGCTTGGGCGAGAGTAGTACTAGGATGGGTGACCTCCTGGGAAGTCCTCGTGTTGCACCTCTTTTTTGACGTTTTTTTTTCTTTTTTACGTTTTTTTTCGTCCTTGTTAGTCCAAAGTACCGCCTACACGACTCCAACTAACTCTTACCTTACCACGGGTTTTTCGGACGCAAACCATCTACCTCAGGGCCCTCGCACGCGTCTCTCCAAGTGTTAAAACTTGTACACGCTGCCGAAGCCATATATGCATTGATCGTGCGATTCATGACAGGTGCGATCATACCAGCACTAATGCACCGGATCCCATCAGAACTCCGCAGTTAAGCGTGCTTGGGCGAGAGTAGTACTAGGATGGGTGACCTCCTGGGAAGTCCTCGTGTTGCACCTCTTTTTTGACGTTTTTTTTTTCTTTTTTACGTTTTTTTTCGTCCTTGTTAGTCCAAAGTACCGCCTACACGACTCCAACTAACTCTTACCTTACCACGGGTTTTTCGGACGCAAACCATCTACCTCAGGGCCCTCGCACGCGTCTCTCCAAGTGTTAAAACTTGTACACGCTGCCGAAGCCATATATGCATTGATCGTGCGATTCATGACAGGTGCGATCATACCAGCACTAATGCACCGGATCCCATCAGAACTCCGCAGTTAAGCGTGCTTGGGCGAGAGTAGTACTAGGATGGGTGACCTCCTGGGAAGTCCTCGTGTTGCACCTCTTTTTTGACGTTTTTTTTTCTTTTTTACGTTTTTTTTCGTCCTTGTTAGTCCAAAGTACCGCCTACACGACTCCAACTAACTCTTACCTTACCACGGGTTTTTCGGACGCAAACCATCTACCTCAGGGCCCTCGCACGCGTCTCTCCAAGTGTTAAAACTTGTACACGCTGCCGAAGCCATATATGCATTGATCGTGCGATTCATGACAGGTGCGATCATACCAGCACTAATGCACCGGATCCCATCAGAACTCCGCAGTTAAGCGTGCTTGGGCGAGAGTAGTACTAGGATGGGTGACCTCCTGGGAAGTCCTCGTGTTGCACCTCTTTTTTGACGTTTTTTTTTCTTTTTTACGTTTTTTTTCGTCCTTGTTAGTCCAAAGTACCGCCTACACGACTCCAACTAACTCTTACCTTACCACGGGTTTTTCGGACGCAAACCATCTACCTCAGGGCCCTCGCACGCGTCTCTCCAAGTGTTAAAACTTGTACACGCTGCCGAAGCCATATATGCATTGATCGTGCGATTCATGACAGGTGCGATCATACCAGCACTAATGCACCGGATCCCATCAGAACTCCGCAGTTAAGCGTGCTTGGGCGAGAGTAGTACTAGGATGGGTGACCTCCTGGGAAGTCCTCGTGTTGCACCTCTTTTTTGACGTTTTAACTCTTACCTTACCACGGGTTTTTCGGACGCAAACCATCTACCTCAGGGCCCTCGCACGCGTCTCTCCAAGTGTTAAAACTTGTACACGCTGCCGAAGCCATATATGCATTGATCGTGCGATTCATGACAGGTGCGATCATACCAGCACTAATGCACCGGATCCCATCAGAACTCCGCAGTTAAGCGTGCTTGGGCGAGAGTAGTACTAGGATGGGTGACCTCCTGGGAAGTCCTCGTGTTGCACCTCTTTTTTGACGTTTTTTTTTTCTTTTTTACGTTTTTTTTCGTCCTTGTTAGTCCAAAGTACCGCCTACACGACTCCAACTAACTCTTACCTTACCACGGGTTTTTCGGACGCAAACCATCTACCTCAGGGCCCTCGCACGCGTCTCTCCAAGTGTTAAAACTTGTACACGCTGCCGAAGCCATATATGCATTGATCGTGCGATTCATGACAGGTGCGATCATACCAGCACTAATGCACCGGATCCCATCAGAACTCCGCAGTTAAGCGTGCTTGGGCGAGAGTAGTACTAGGATGGGTGACCTCCTGGGAAGTCCTCGTGTTGCACCTCTTTTTTGACGTTTTTTTTTCTTTTTTACGTTTTTTTTCGTCCTTGTTAGTCCAAAGTACCGCCTACACGACTCCAACTAACTCTTACCTTACCACGGGTTTTTCGGACGCAAACCATCTACCTCAGGGCCCTCGCACGCGTCTCTCCAAGTGTTAAAACTTGTACACGCTGCCGAAGCCATATATGCATTGATCGTGCGATTCATGACAGGTGCGATCATACCAGCACTAATGCACCGGATCCCATCAGAACTCCGCAGTTAAGCGTGCTTGGGCGAGAGTAGTACTAGGATGGGTGACCTCCTGGGAAGTCCTCGTGTTGCACCTCTTTTTTGACGTTTTTTTTTCTTTTTTACGTTTTTTTTCGTCCTTGTTAGTCCAAAGTACCGCCTACACGACTCCAACTAACTCTTACCTTACCACGGGTTTTTCGGACGCAAACCATCTACCTCAGGGCCCTCGCACGCGTCTCTCCAAGTGTTAAAACTTGTACACGCTGCCGAAGCCATATATGCATTGATCGTGCGATTCATGACAGGTGCGATCATACCAGCACTAATGCACCGGATCCCATCAGAACTCCGCAGTTAAGCGTGCTTGGGCGAGAGTAGTACTAGGATGGGTGACCTCCTGGGAAGTCCTCGTGTTGCACCTCTTTTTTGACGTTTTTTTTTCTTTTTTACGTTTTTTTTCGTCCTTGTTAGTCCAAAGTACCGCCTACACGACTCCAACTAACTCTTACCTTACCACGGGTTTTTCGGACGCAAACCATCTACCTCAGGGCCCTCGCACGCGTCTCTCCAAGTGTTAAAACTTGTACACGCTGCCGAAGCCATATATGCATTGATCGTGCGATTCATGACAGGTGCGATCATACCAGCACTAATGCACCGGATCCCATCAGAACTCCGCAGTTAAGCGTGCTTGGGCGAGAGTAGTACTAGGATGGGTGACCTCCTGGGAAGTCCTCGTGTTGCACCTCTTTTTTGACGTTTTTTTTTCTTTTTTACGTTTTTTTTCGTCCTTGTTAGTCCAAAGTACCGCCTACACGACTCCAACTAACTCTTACCTTACCACGGGTTTTTCGGACGCAAACCATCTACCTCAGGGCCCTCGCACGCGTCTCTCCAAGTGTTAAAACTTGTACACGCTGCCGAAGCCATATATGCATTGATCGTGCGATTCATGACAGGTGCGATCATACCAGCACTAATGCACCGGATCCCATCAGAACTCCGCAGTTAAGCGTGCTTGGGCGAGAGTAGTACTAGGATGGGTGACCTCCTGGGAAGTCCTCGTGTTGCACCTCTTTTTTGACGTTTTTTTTTCTTTTTTACGTTTTTTTTCGTCCTTGTTAGTCCAAAGTACCGCCTACACGACTCCAACTAACTCTTACCTTACCACGGGTTTTTCGGACGCAAACCATCTACCTCAGGGCCCTCGCACGCGTCTCTCCAAGTGTTAAAACTTGTACACGCTGCCGAAGCCATATATGCATTGATCGTGCGATTCATGACAGGTGCGATCATACCAGCACTAATGCACCGGATCCCATCAGAACTCCGCAGTTAAGCGTGCTTGGGCGAGAGTAGTACTAGGATGGGTGACCTCCTGGGAAGTCCTCGTGTTGCACCTCTTTTTTGACGTTTTTTTTTCTTTTTTACGTTTTTTTTCGTCCTTGTTAGTCCAAAGTACCGCCTACACGACTCCAACTAACTCTTACCTTACCACGGGTTTTTCGGACGCAAACCATCTACCTCAGGGCCCTCGCACGCGTCTCTCCAAGTGTTAAAACTTGTACACGCTGCCGAAGCCATATATGCATTGATCGTGCGATTCATGACAGGTGCGATCATACCAGCACTAATGCACCGGATCCCATCAGAACTCCGCAGTTAAGCGTGCTTGGGCGAGAGTAGTACTAGGATGGGTGACCTCCTGGGAAGTCCTCGTGTTGCACCTCTTTTTTGACGTTTTTTTTTTCTTTTTTACGTTTTTTTTCGTCCTTGTTAGTCCAAAGTACCGCCTACACGACTCCAACTAACTCTTACCTTACCACGGGTTTTTCGGACGCAAACCATCTACCTCAGGGCCCTCGCACGCGTCTCTCCAAGTGTTAAAACTTGTACACGCTGCCGAAGCCATATATGCATTGATCGTGCGATTCATGACAGGTGCGATCATACCAGCACTAATGCACCGGATCCCATCAGAACTCCGCAGTTAAGCGTGCTTGGGCGAGAGTAGTACTAGGATGGGTGACCTCCTGGGAAGTCCTCGTGTTGCACCTCTTTTTTGACGTTTTTTTTTCTTTTTTACGTTTTTTTTCGTCCTTGTTAGTCCAAAGTACCGCCTACACGACTCCAACTAACTCTTACCTTACCACGGGTTTTTCGGACGCAAACCATCTACCTCAGGGCCCTCGCACGCGTCTCTCCAAGTGTTAAAACTTGTACACGCTGCCGAAGCCATATATGCATTGATCGTGCGATTCATGACAGGTGCGATCATACCAGCACTAATGCACCGGATCCCATCAGAACTCCGCAGTTAAGCGTGCTTGGGCGAGAGTAGTACTAGGATGGGTGACCTCCTGGGAAGTCCTCGTGTTGCACCTCTTTTTTGACGTTTTTTTTTTCTTTTTTACGTTTTTTTTCGTCCTTGTTAGTCCAAAGTACCGCCTACACGACTCCAACTAACTCTTACCTTACCACGGGTTTTTCGGACGCAAACCATCTACCTCAGGGCCCTCGCACGCGTCTCTCCAAGTGTTAAAACTTGTACACGCTGCCGAAGCCATATATGCATTGATCGTGCGATTCATGACAGGTGCGATCATACCAGCACTAATGCACCGGATCCCATCAGAACTCCGCAGTTAAGCGTGCTTGGGCGAGAGTAGTACTAGGATGGGTGACCTCCTGGGAAGTCCTCGTGTTGCACCTCTTTTTTGACGTTTTTTTTTCTTTTTTACGTTTTTTTTCGTCCTTGTTAGTCCAAAGTACCGCCTACACGACTCCAACTAACTCTTACCTTACCACGGGTTTTTCGGACGCAAACCATCTACCTCAGGGCCCTCGCACGCGTCTCTCCAAGTGTTAAAACTTGTACACGCTGCCGAAGCCATATATGCATTGATCGTGCGATTCATGACAGGTGCGATCATACCAGCACTAATGCACCGGATCCCATCAGAACTCCGCAGTTAAGCGTGCTTGGGCGAGAGTAGTACTAGGATGGGTGACCTCCTGGGAAGTCCTCGTGTTGCACCTCTTTTTTGACGTTTTTTTTTCTTTTTTACGTTTTTTTTCGTCCTTGTTAGTCCAAAGTACCGCCTACACGACTCCAACTAACTCTTACCTTACCACGGGTTTTTCGGACGCAAACCATCTACCTCAGGGCCCTCGCACGCGTCTCTCCAAGTGTTAAAACTTGTACACGCTGCCGAAGCCATATATGCATTGATCGTGCGATTCATGACAGGTGCGATCATACCAGCACTAATGCACCGGATCCCATCAGAACTCCGCAGTTAAGCGTGCTTGGGCGAGAGTAGTACTAGGATGGGTGACCTCCTGGGAAGTCCTCGTGTTGCACCTCTTTTTTGACGTTTTTTTTTTCTTTTTTACGTTTTTTTTCGTCCTTGTTAGTCCAAAGTACCGCCTACACGACTCCAACTAACTCTTACCTTACCACGGGTTTTTCGGACGCAAACCATCTACCTCAGGGCCCTCGCACGCGTCTCTCCAAGTGTTAAAACTTGTACACGCTGCCGAAGCCATATATGCATTGATCGTGCGATTCATGACAGGTGCGATCATACCAGCACTAATGCACCGGATCCCATCAGAACTCCGCAGTTAAGCGTGCTTGGGCGAGAGTAGTACTAGGATGGGTGACCTCCTGGGAAGTCCTCGTGTTGCACCTCTTTTTTGACGTTTTTTTTTCTTTTTTACGTTTTTTTTCGTCCTTGTTAGTCCAAAGTACCGCCTACACGACTCCAACTAACTCTTACCTTACCACGGGTTTTTCGGACGCAAACCATCTACCTCAGGGCCCTCGCACGCGTCTCTCCAAGTGTTAAAACTTGTACACGCTGCCGAAGCCATATATGCATTGATCGTGCGATTCATGACAGGTGCGATCATACCAGCACTAATGCACCGGATCCCATCAGAACTCCGCAGTTAAGCGTGCTTGGGCGAGAGTAGTACTAGGATGGGTGACCTCCTGGGAAGTCCTCGTGTTGCACCTCTTTTTTGACGTTTTTTTTTTCTTTTTTACGTTTTTTTTCGTCCTTGTTAGTCCAAAGTACCGCCTACACGACTCCAACTAACTCTTACCTTACCACGGGTTTTTCGGACGCAAACCATCTACCTCAGGGCCCTCGCACGCGTCTCTCCAAGTGTTAAAACTTGTACACGCTGCCGAAGCCATATATGCATTGATCGTGCGATTCATGACAGGTGCGATCATACCAGCACTAATGCACCGGATCCCATCAGAACTCCGCAGTTAAGCGTGCTTGGGCGAGAGTAGTACTAGGATGGGTGACCTCCTGGGAAGTCCTCGTGTTGCACCTCTTTTTTGACGTTTTTTTTTCTTTTTTACGTTTTTTTTCGTCCTTGTTAGTCCAAAGTACCGCCTACACGACTCCAACTAACTCTTACCTTACCACGGGTTTTTCGGACGCAAACCATCTACCTCAGGGCCCTCGCACGCGTCTCTCCAAGTGTTAAAACTTGTACACGCTGCCGAAGCCATATATGCATTGATCGTGCGATTCATGACAGGTGCGATCATACCAGCACTAATGCACCGGATCCCATCAGAACTCCGCAGTTAAGCGTGCTTGGGCGAGAGTAGTACTAGGATGGGTGACCTCCTGGGAAGTCCTCGTGTTGCACCTCTTTTTTGACGTTTTTTTTTCTTTTTTACGTTTTTTTTCGTCCTTGTTAGTCCAAAGTACCGCCTACACGACTCCAACTAACTCTTACCTTACCACGGGTTTTTCGGACGCAAACCATCTACCTCAGGGCCCTCGCACGCGTCTCTCCAAGTGTTAAAACTTGTACACGCTGCCGAAGCCATATATGCATTGATCGTGCGATTCATGACAGGTGCGATCATACCAGCACTAATGCACCGGATCCCATCAGAACTCCGCAGTTAAGCGTGCTTGGGCGAGAGTAGTACTAGGATGGGTGACCTCCTGGGAAGTCCTCGTGTTGCACCTCTTTTTTGACGTTTTTTTTTCTTTTTTACGTTTTTTTTCGTCCTTGTTAGTCCAAAGTACCGCCTACACGACTCCAACTAACTCTTACCTTACCACGGGTTTTTCGGACGCAAACCATCTACCTCAGGGCCCTCGCACGCGTCTCTCCAAGTGTTAAAACTTGTACACGCTGCCGAAGCCATATATGCATTGATCGTGCGATTCATGACAGGTGCGATCATACCAGCACTAATGCACCGGATCCCATCAGAACTCCGCAGTTAAGCGTGCTTGGGCGAGAGTAGTACTAGGATGGGTGACCTCCTGGGAAGTCCTCGTGTTGCACCTCTTTTTTGACGTTTTTTTTTCTTTTTTACGTTTTTTTTCGTCCTTGTTAGTCCAAAGTACCGCCTACACGACTCCAACTAACTCTTACCTTACCACGGGTTTTTCGGACGCAAACCATCTACCTCAGGGCCCTCGCACGCGTCTCTCCAAGTGTTAAAACTTGTACACGCTGCCGAAGCCATATATGCATTGATCGTGCGATTCATGACAGGTGCGATCATACCAGCACTAATGCACCGGATCCCATCAGAACTCCGCAGTTAAGCGTGCTTGGGCGAGAGTAGTACTAGGATGGGTGACCTCCTGGGAAGTCCTCGTGTTGCACCTCTTTTTTGACGTTTTTTTTTTCTTTTTTACGTTTTTTTTCGTCCTTGTTAGTCCAAAGTACCGCCTACACGACTCCAACTAACTCTTACCTTACCACGGGTTTTTCGGACGCAAACCATCTACCTCAGGGCCCTCGCACGCGTCTCTCCAAGTGTTAAAACTTGTACACGCTGCCGAAGCCATATATGCATTGATCGTGCGATTCATGACAGGTGCGATCATACCAGCACTAATGCACCGGATCCCATCAGAACTCCGCAGTTAAGCGTGCTTGGGCGAGAGTAGTACTAGGATGGGTGACCTCCTGGGAAGTCCTCGTGTTGCACCTCTTTTTTGACGTTTTTTTTTCTTTTTTACGTTTTTTTTCGTCCTTGTTAGTCCAAAGTACCGCCTACACGACTCCAACTAACTCTTACCTTACCACGGGTTTTTCGGACGCAAACCATCTACCTCAGGGCCCTCGCACGCGTCTCTCCAAGTGTTAAAACTTGTACACGCTGCCGAAGCCATATATGCATTGATCGTGCGATTCATGACAGGTGCGATCATACCAGCACTAATGCACCGGATCCCATCAGAACTCCGCAGTTAAGCGTGCTTGGGCGAGAGTAGTACTAGGATGGGTGACCTCCTGGGAAGTCCTCGTGTTGCACCTCTTTTTTGACGTTTTTTTTTTCTTTTTTACGTTTTTTTTCGTCCTTGTTAGTCCAAAGTACCGCCTACACGACTCCAACTAACTCTTACCTTACCACGGGTTTTTCGGACGCAAACCATCTACCTCAGGGCCCTCGCACGCGTCTCTCCAAGTGTTAAAACTTGTACACGCTGCCGAAGCCATATATGCATTGATCGTGCGATTCATGACAGGTGCGATCATACCAGCACTAATGCACCGGATCCCATCAGAACTCCGCAGTTAAGCGTGCTTGGGCGAGAGTAGTACTAGGATGGGTGACCTCCTGGGAAGTCCTCGTGTTGCACCTCTTTTTTGACGTTTTTTTTTTCTTTTTTACGTTTTTTTTCGTCCTTGTTAGTCCAAAGTACCGCCTACACGACTCCAACTAACTCTTACCTTACCACGGGTTTTTCGGACGCAAACCATCTACCTCAGGGCCCTCGCACGCGTCTCTCCAAGTGTTAAAACTTGTACACGCTGCCGAAGCCATATATGCATTGATCGTGCGATTCATGACAGGTGCGATCATACCAGCACTAATGCACCGGATCCCATCAGAACTCCGCAGTTAAGCGTGCTTGGGCGAGAGTAGTACTAGGATGGGTGACCTCCTGGGAAGTCCTCGTGTTGCACCTCTTTTTTGACGTTTTTTTTTCTTTTTTACGTTTTTTTTCGTCCTTGTTAGTCCAAAGTACCGCCTACACGACTCCAACTAACTCTTACCTTACCACGGGTTTTTCGGACGCAAACCATCTACCTCAGGGCCCTCGCACGCGTCTCTCCAAGTGTTAAAACTTGTACACGCTGCCGAAGCCATATATGCATTGATCGTGCGATTCATGACAGGTGCGATCATACCAGCACTAATGCACCGGATCCCATCAGAACTCCGCAGTTAAGCGTGCTTGGGCGAGAGTAGTACTAGGATGGGTGACCTCCTGGGAAGTCCTCGTGTTGCACCTCTTTTTTGACGTTTTTTTTTTCTTTTTTACGTTTTTTTTCGTCCTTGTTAGTCCAAAGTACCGCCTACACGACTCCAACTAACTCTTACCTTACCACGGGTTTTTCGGACGCAAACCATCTACCTCAGGGCCCTCGCACGCGTCTCTCCAAGTGTTAAAACTTGTACACGCTGCCGAAGCCATATATGCATTGATCGTGCGATTCATGACAGGTGCGATCATACCAGCACTAATGCACCGGATCCCATCAGAACTCCGCAGTTAAGCGTGCTTGGGCGAGAGTAGTACTAGGATGGGTGACCTCCTGGGAAGTCCTCGTGTTGCACCTCTTTTTTGACGTTTTTTTTTCTTTTTTACGTTTTTTTTCGTCCTTGTTAGTCCAAAGTACCGCCTACACGACTCCAACTAACTCTTACCTTACCACGGGTTTTTCGGACGCAAACCATCTACCTCAGGGCCCTCGCACGCGTCTCTCCAAGTGTTAAAACTTGTACACGCTGCCGAAGCCATATATGCATTGATCGTGCGATTCATGACAGGTGCGATCATACCAGCACTAATGCACCGGATCCCATCAGAACTCCGCAGTTAAGCGTGCTTGGGCGAGAGTAGTACTAGGATGGGTGACCTCCTGGGAAGTCCTCGTGTTGCACCTCTTTTTTGACGTTTTTTTTTCTTTTTTACGTTTTTTTTCGTCCTTGTTAGTCCAAAGTACCGCCTACACGACTCCAACTAACTCTTACCTTACCACGGGTTTTTCGGACGCAAACCATCTACCTCAGGGCCCTCGCACGCGTCTCTCCAAGTGTTAAAACTTGTACACGCTGCCGAAGCCATATATGCATTGATCGTGCGATTCATGACAGGTGCGATCATACCAGCACTAATGCACCGGATCCCATCAGAACTCCGCAGTTAAGCGTGCTTGGGCGAGAGTAGTACTAGGATGGGTGACCTCCTGGGAAGTCCTCGTGTTGCACCTCTTTTTTGACGTTTTTTTTTTTTTTTTACGTTTTTTTTCGTCCTTGTTAGTCCAAAGTACCGCCTACACGACTCCAACTAACTCTTACCTTACCACGGGTTTTTCGGACGCAAACCATCTACCTCAGGGCCCTCGCACGCGTCTCTCCAAGTGTTAAAACTTGTGCACGCTGCCGAAGCCATATATGCATTGATCGTGCGATTCATGACAGGTGCGATCATACCAGCATTAATGCATCGGATCCCATCAGAACTCCGCAGATAAGCGTGCTTGGGCGAGAGTAGTACTAGGATGG